>OY998245.1:48117550-48717550 GCA_963922005.1 Cornus suecica | reverse complement strand
CTTCACAACTACGCCAAAATGACCCTCTTGAACCCACGATACTTTTTGCTTGAAGTGACGGCTTCGGAAAATGTCATTTTCGCCCTTCAGGAGACATTTTATCTCAATATGCTCACTTTCGTGCTTCACTTGTATTCTTCATTACTTCAACGCTTTATTCTGCCTTTTATAAAGCTTATCGATGTTATTGAAACCAAACTAACCAATCTAACACTCAACATGGTTATTGTCTAAAACATGTCATTTGATACAACTTGAATCCAATATGACAAGCGATAGCAAACAAAATCCGAATATATTCAAGCCTAGCAACTGGAGTGAAAGTCTCATCAAAATCAATACCCTCCATCTGAGTATATCCTTGAGCAACAAACCTAGCCTTATTCCTAACAACTGTATCATTTTCATCATTTTTATTCTTGAAAATCCACTTGGTACCAATCACGTTTATCTCTTTTGGTCTACGCATAAGATACCACACATCATTCTTAACAAATTGCTGAAGTTCTTCTTGCATAGCATTTATCCATTCACTATCTTGAAAGCTTTACTAACATTTTTAGGTTCCAAGGAAGATGTATAGCATGCATACGAAACCTCATTCCTAGTCTTTCTCCGTGTCACCATCATATGATCAATAGATCCTATAACATTATCCAAATGATGGTACAACTTTACCCTTGCAAATGGTTCCTTAGAATGAGTAGGTTGAACATCACAAATGTGATCATGTGATTCTGCAAGACTTAAAGTATCATCATTAACCACATTGTCCTCTTTCTCAACCTTAGAAGAACCATTATCCAATATAAAGAACGGCTCACTATCTTCCTCCTCAGCAAACATTGGAGACTCATAAACACATGAGTCATCAACCACTACATTCGCAGATTCCATCATAGTTTGAGTTCTAAGGTTAAACACCTTATATGCTCGACTAGTCAATGAATAACCTAAAAATATTCATTCATCACTCTTATACTCAAACTTCCCAATAGATTCACGATCTCTAAGAATATAACATTTTGCTCCAAAAATCTTGAAATATTTCACATTGGGTTTCTTGCCATTCCACATTTCATAAGGAGTTTTTAAGGTGTCAGACCTAAGATCAACTTTGTTTAAGGTGTAACACGTTGTGTTCACCGCCTCGGCCTAAAAATACCTAGGAACATTCCTACCCTATAGCATAACATTGTCCATTTCCTGAATAACCTTATTCTTCCTCTCGACTACTCCATTTTGTTGTGGAGTTTTCGGTGCTGAAAATTCATGTTTTATTCCTCTCTCATCACAAAACACTTCAATTTCTAAATTTTCAAACTTCCTTCCATGATCACTCCTTACTTTATAAATCAAACAATTCTTCTCAGTCTGAATTCTTAAATAAATCCTCTTAAAACTTTTAGGAGCTTCAGACTTTTCACTCAGAAATCCAACCCATGCAAACCTTGAGTAATCATCCACCATGACAAAAATATACTTATTTCCTCCTTTGCTAATTATCCTAGTGGGACCCATTAAATCAATATACAACATCTCTAAAGGTCTAGAAGTACCAATGGCATTCGTCTTTTTGTGTTGTCATCTGACTTGTTTACCCTTCTGACATGATCCACACACAATCCCTTTTGCATAACCAAGCTTAGGGACTCCCTTAACAATTTCACTCTTAGTAATTTTTGTTAATTCACGAAAATTAACATGTCCCATCCGCTGATGGCAAATTTCAATTTCATCAAGTTTAAATCTATTGCATGACAATTCAAAACTAGGAACAATGCAATAGCAGTTATCAATTGAACTCATACCTTCCATCACGTAATTCCCAGAAAAGTCAATGATCGAACACTTATTAGGAAAAAAGTGACTTTATGATTGTTATCATATATCTGACTTAAGCTCAACAAATTTGCTTTAAGACCCTTTACATAAAGCACATCTTCTAGTTTAGGTAGACCAGGAGTCAAAACCGTACATTTTCCTATAACCTTCGACCTCTTTCCATCACCAAAAATGACTTTCCCACCATGACACTCCTCGAGAAATCCAAACAATGACTTATCTCCAGTCATATGCCTAGAACATCCACTATCCAGATACCAAGAAGTAGACTTGCGTGCTCTAAGAGCAGTATAAACTACAAGACAGTGTAGCTCACCTTTGCGAATCCATGCCTTCTTCATCTTCAAAACTCCATTCGCCAATCTTGACAAATTCTTCATTTTTTCATTCAGTATTCGAATTTGATCTTGAACATGATCTCCATGTTGAACTCTTTGTTCCTTCACTGACTTCAACACCTTCCCTCGCAGATTAGAACACCTAGGTCGAATGTGACCTCTAACACCACAGTGGTGACATATAGGAACAAACCTCTAAACTCTATCAGTCAACCTTCTATGATATCTAACAGTAAGAAAAGTCTTGCTTTCAATAGGTCTTTTGACATAAGCTTGAACACCAGGATTCCAATTTAAATTTCCTTGTGAAGAACTAGACGCTTCATGGGAGACCTTTATAAAGATGGCTTTTGTAACAACATTCGAATTCGGCATTACTCTAACAAAACCCAAACCATTTGTATTTCCTACTGATTTTCCCTTACTCAACATCTCTTCAAGCTTAAGGGTTCCTTCAAACCATTTACAAAGAGTTAATTTAGCATCTTTCAGCTCTTTTTCCAAATTCTCAATTTTAGTAGATTTCTCAACCACTTCCTTATTAAGATCATCTACCAAATTCAATGCATGAGTTCTTTTTAGTACAGATTTTTTGAAATCCTCAACCAACTTAGCGTTTTCAATCTGTATGAGATTTTGAGTTTTAGAACTATTGACCAATTCATCTTTTAAAGAATGTAATTCTTTGTCCATGTTAAGACTCTTAGCCAACAGTTTCATGTGACTTTTATGAAGTTGTGCGGTCTTATCAAGTAATTTGTCATAAGATTCTTGAAGCGTATCATCATAACCTTCATCTCTCAGAACCTTCTTCTTCAGACATCGCCCAACTTGTGGCAACTTCTTTGACCTTCTTGCTTTGTGTAGCAAACACAGTGAAATTCTCATAATCATCACCTACATCCAAGTCTGTCGCATCACTAGCTGATCCATTGTCAGAGTCATCATCCAAACGACAGCTAATCCTTTGGATTTTTTCAAAGTGTTTGCACACTCTGCAACTATGTGACCATATCATTGACATTCAAAACATTGGGGTTTCTTCTTTTTAGGATCAGACTTGTCCTTCCTAGTTTGAGTCTTTTTTCTACTTCTAGACTCACCCAACTTATCCCCAAATTTTTGTCCTTGGCCATTCTGTTTAGCCCTAACAAATTTGTTCAACCTCTTAGTAAACATGGCTATATCATTCAGGCTCAACTCTCTTTCTTCATCAGGTTCAACAGGATCCTCCCTAGTGGTTTTGAAAGTTCTGCTCTTCTCTTTTGTGCCACTAGCCTTCTTAGGGGGATTTTTGAACATCTCCATCTCATAAGATTTTAAATTTCCTGATAATTCTTCAACCTTAATTTCTTTAAGACTCATGACCTCTGAGATAACAGTGACCTTAGATAAAAAACGTTCAGGAAAAGACCTAATGATTTTCTTTACTATGGTAGTCTCATGAATAGGCTCACCTAGGTTATGACAACCTGTTACAATATCAGTTAACCTAGCCTCAAAGTAGGCGAAGACCTCATCCTCCTCCATCTTCAGTTGTTCAAATTTAGAATTCAAAATTTCAAGCTTTAATTGTTTCACCTTCGACGTTCTTTCATGAGTGACTTGGAGAATTTCCCAAGCTTCCATGGCAATTACGCACGTATCAATCCTCTTGAACTCACTCAGAGTTACAGCATTGTATAACGCATTCAACGCCTTCGAGTTCCAATTCGCGTTATTCGTCTCGGCAGTAGTCCACTCACTCGACGATTTTGGTGTTGATTCATTGGTCGTGTCGTCTTTCATAGTAGAAGGTGAATATCCTACTTCAACAGCATTCAATGCTCTCTCATCTAAATATTTTAAAAATGCTCTCATTCTCGCTTTCCAATATGTGTTATTCGACCCGTCAAACAAAGGGGATCTAGATATGGAACCTCCTTCATGAGGCATCTTAATCTTCTAAGTTCACGATCTAACCCTAGGTAGTTAACCTAAATCGGGTCACTGTCATTCAATCGTGCATAGAAATCGTCGATGTAGAAGCACGATTGAAGACGTCCAATAACAAGAGAGAACTTGTGTATCTCTAATCACTCAATAATATTCTCTCACCATATATAGAAGAAGAAGATGAAATTGTAGAAAACTTGCAGAGAATTCTTAAAGACGTGTCTCCTCTTATTGTTGACTTGGGTATTTATAGACAATGATGATCCAAATCCTAAGTTTGTCATTTCTCATAATTTCACATCCAAACCCTATATTCTGGTGAATATATTGTATATAGAACGCACTTTGATGTATATAAGTCGTGGTCATATCATAAAACCAACCCCCTAACAATTTGGACATTGCAGGCAAAAATAGGCAAAAACTTGTCGTAGCTACGCTTCAAGCGCAGCAAGGCCTACGCTTCAAGCGTACCTCCAAGCATAGAAATGTGTTTTCCAGCCACTTTTTGAAACTGAAAGCGTAGGCTTAAGCGTAGGCATTTTTGTTAAAACTAATTTTCTTCACAACTGCAACAAAATGACCATCTTGAACCCACGATACTATTTGCATGAAGTGACGGCTTTGGAAAATGTCATTTTCGCCCTCTAGGAGACATTTTACCTCAATATGCTCACTTTCGTGCTTCACTTGTATTCTTCATTACTTCAACGCTTGATTCTGCCTTTTACAAAGCTTATCGATGTTATTGAAACCAAACTAATCTATCTAACACTCAACATGATTATTGTCTAGAACATGCCATAAATAAACAATACACAAAAATGTTCTTACACATGGCTAACTAACTCGGTATCTAGGTTTTTCTAGCAAAACCCTAGCCAAGTAATGTAGTTTTTTCATTGTTTTTAATTGTAAAGAGGAGAAACTATTGACCATACTGTGATGATTGTAGTAGTTAAGAGATCGTACTAATTTGCAATATAAAATTATATGTTTATTCTAAATTCTTGTCTTAGATAGAATGAATATATTATTTCGCACAACTATGATTATTCAATATGAGTAGGAACTCGGATGCTTAATTATGATTTTCTACACAATGGTGATAATGAAACTTGAAACCCTAGGTTGACACCGGTCGTGCCTTGGCGATTTAATATAGACATGCTTTAGTTTATTTTCATGCAGTAGGAGTATATTAAAATAATATTTTGTGCATCTCCATTTTGTGCATAACATGAAAATATTATTTGGCTCTACTCCTACTACACAACATGAAAATGCAGTAGGAGTAGATTAGAATCTCCATTTTGTGTAGTTTTTTTCTCAATTCTTTGGCTCGGGTTCACTTTGTGCATCTCCATGTCACTACCTTCGCCTTGCTTAGTGTTGGCTCATTTAGAGTGTCAACATATACACACACGTATGTATACATCTAACTTAATAATCCTTCTCATCCCCTCCTCCAGAACCTCAACCCTCACCTTATTCTCAACCCCCAATTTCCCAATTCTCCTCTTTTCGAATTCACCCATTTTGCGATATAGATATTTATATTGAGAGATATGATATAGATATATAGATATATATAGATATATTGATATAGATATAGATATGTATACACATAGATCCAATAAGTGTATGTTTAAAAGTTGAGAAAAATCAAAATCACCACATGAAGGAGGAAGAAAAAGACCCATAAGAACATTTTTGTCCACAGAAAAACATAAATGGAGGTTAAAATATATATTTTACTTCTTTTGGGAGGGCAAAAAGGTCTTTACATGATCTAAGGGATAATATAGTCATTTCACCTCTAAAAATGTGATTGCGTCAGCGTTGACCGGCGTTGACTGTACCGGAAGTTTAAAGGAGGGAGGAAAATGTAACCAAAGTATGAACTGCATGCAAAGTACTTAACTGTAATTATTTAAATTAGAGGAGTACAAAGTGTAATAAGTTCAAGCAAGAAAGGATGAAAATATCATTTACCCGATCAATAGCTGAAATGATAAAGGGCTTCGCTATGAATCCGTAACGACGTAGCTCTTCGGACTATAATTTACCCTTAAATATATAACCAAATACGATTTAATTTACCCCTCCATTTAACACCCAAACCATTTATGAGCTGCTAAACCGACTTGTTAAAAAGTTACTCCCTCCGTCCCAGCTACTCCCTCAGTTTTTAAAAGGATGATTTTTATTGTAGTGTTATTAAATGAAATATCAATTTTATCCATGGTCTCACCATAGTGATGTGATAGTTTATAATGTATATGTTTTATAACTTTAATGGTTGAAGGTTAAAATGGTAAATTGACCAAATAAAGTGTTTGACTTTTAAAAAATGAACACTTATTTTAGGACAAGATAAAGAGAAAACGTGAACCTATAATTTCGACGATGGAATATTTATTTACTACCCGCGGCTTAATGACCCGGTCAAAATCAGCCCAAACCTACTCAATTAACTGCCACAAATAAGGTTTTAACCAAAAAATGACAAGATAGTCACCTCGTATGTAAGTCTTTTAACTAAACTAAACAATTAAGTGGATATATGTAAAAAAAAATCACCAAATAAGCATATAATCATCATAGTTTGAGGTCTCAAAGGTTAGATTTGGTTTACTCCATATATGATAAACCTTTAGTTTGAAGTGATGATGGCACATATTTTTGGATAATTTCTCGCAAAGTGTACAAAAATAGAGATTGCACATGTTTTAGAAATTAAATATATAATTTTGCTAATATGAGTCTACTCCCATGTCTTTAAACATAATGCTTTCATATATTGCAAGTAATTAATAAAATCATCTAGTTGCGGTTCTTTTAATTTATTTGTCAATTATCACAAGAGGTTTAACTTATTACAAAAGAAATAAGGACTTATAACTACCACTAAAATGATAAAAACTACCCTCATAATATGACTACCTAAACTCTCGAGATTAAATTTTTGCGTATAATGTAAAAATGGGTATTATAGAATTTTGATAAAAAAATCAACTTTTTTTTGGTAATATAGTAGAGTACCAAGTCCATGTCTTTTCTTTTTTGGTATTTTTACCTTTGGTGGATGTGGGTTTTCCCAAATGACTGGGTAATTCACATTGTAATTTCTTCTTGGCCTTTTTTGGCCTTTATATATAAATGCTGACTTCTAAAAATAAAAATAAAAAAAGAAAAAGAAATTATGAGTCACGAAAACACATTTGATCCAATTGTACCTAGGTTTCAACCATCTTTTAATAGTCTTTTCAAACTTGGAAAACTAACCTACAAACACGAGCGGCCAAAGGAAGGTTTTAGTTCTTTTCACTATTCAACACATAAACCTAATATGCCAACATTGAAATTGATAAAGGATCTAGAAGCCTCATCTCTCTTTTTGGTAATAATCTGCATGACGTTTCCATACACCATTGGTTCATGTACTTAAAATATATATATACAGTCAATCCTACTTTTTGGAAATAAAACCTAGGTAAAATGCACAAAATTCCCATCAAGTATCGCTTAGGAGCATCAAATCCTCCTCAATTACAAAAAATTCCCTTCAATTATCAATTGGGTGCAATGTACCCCTCAATTCGTAAATGACACATTTACTCCTAAATTAAATTTTCAAAAAGTATATAAAATTTGAAAAAAAATATTTTAATTCCGAAAATATATATAAAATTAGAAACATATATAAAATTCAAAATATATATATATATATATATATATATATTTCAAAAAATAAAATTTAAAAATATATATATATTGGTAGAATGTCATATCTTTTCTAATGAAATGAATCAAACTACTTACCACCAACATCAATTAGTGATATTATTTTATATATATATTTCCAAAATATATATATTTGTTTCAAAATTTATATTTTTTTGAATTTTATATATTTGTTTCGAATTTTATATTTTTTTCAAAATTTAATATATATTTTTCGAATTTTCTATATTGTTTTCGAATTTTAAATATTTGTTTCGAATTTTATATATATATTTTAAATTTAATATATTGTTTTCGAATTTTCTATATTTTTTTCGAATTTTATATATTTGTTTCAAATTTTAAATTTTTTTCAAAATTTAATATATAGTTTTTGAATTTTATATATATATGTTTTTTGAATTTTACATATTTGTTTCAAATTTTAAATTATTTTTGAAATTTAATATATTATTTTTGAATTATATATTTATGTTTTTCGAATTTTATATATTTGTTTTGAATTTTAAATTTTTTCCAAATTTTAATATATTGTTTTTTGAATTTTATATATATTAATAATCACTTAAAATAATTTATTTTATTTTTTTAAGGGTAAAATTGTAATTTTGTAATAGAAATGGGATAAATTGCACCCAATTAAAATAGTTAAGGTTTTTTGCCTCTTTTGTAATTGAGATTGAGGGGGATTTGTGCTATGGAGCAATAGTTGAAGGGTTTATGCACTTTACCCTAAAATCTATATATACTAGTCCCAACTAGATATAATATATATAGGCTTTCCGTTACAGGTTGAGTTATACTATAGGTTTGGAGTGGAAAGAAAGAAAGATCTTTTAATTGAGCTCACTAGATCCACCATATTTTTTCTAATTAAAAAAGCACTTAAAGATTATGACTTGCCACCTTCCTCTACTAGTGTTGTTGGTATTATATGATGAGTTGGCTTGTACTTGATTAGATTCCTCAATAGCATATCAAAGCAATAGAAAAAGAGGTTGGTATCGATAATATCTACGTGAGAAGTTTCTACAATAGTTGGTTTTCCTACTAAAGTTATGTTTGACATACTTTGTTTTTGGTTTATGCAAAAGATAAAAATGCGAAAGGAATTTTTAGAAAAGGGTCAAACATGTCTATATACTTACCGACAAACAGTACAAGAGACATTCTACTTTGAAACAGGAAGACCTTGGCCTCCTTTTGGTAAGTTGGGCAATTGCCACTATCCATAAACAGTAAACCCCAAAAGTTGAATTTCATATATATATATATAAGTGAGACCATTTTCATAGATTTGTACATAGTTTCTTTAAAATTTCTAGGTTGAAAATCTATGCTTACTTTCCTCGAATTGAATACACATTATTTGGACAAAACTCGATGCAAAATTATTAGAGAATATACGGACTCCATGTGTTTTTTAAATTGACAATAACCATTCTCTTTCGAGTATGTTTGAATTTAAAAGAATAAAATATTTAATCTAATTATTCTTCCGTTTGATATAAAATTAAATTGAGAATTGTCATATTGTAAATGCAGAAAAGTTACACAATAAAAATTGGGATAAAAACTGGATCATTTCTCATTAATCAAAGTCCTCTATTTATACACAATTGTGATAAATGGACCAAGCCCATGTACCCAGGTTTATCAATCCCCTAAATCAAGGGATTTGATAAACTCTAACTCTTTTTGGACTCTTTATTCCATAACTGGACTACTCCTTGTCTTGGGGGTCACTCATCTTCTAGAACTTTCTTTATTCCCATTATTTCCTTAACTCATTTGTATGCAGCCCATATGCCTACGGCCCATCGGTCTCTGGTCCATCAGTCGTCGGTCCATCCGTCCTATGGCCCATCTCTGTTGGGCCATGAATTATTTTAACCATTACACAGGCCCCTGAGGTTATGGGCTTGATATCCTTTCTAAAGCCCATGACCTCATAAATGTAAATACATATGTATATATACAGTAATAACTTTTATGGGGAATTAAAACAGTGAGTTGTCATGCCATCATTATCTATTTAATGGCATTTCGAAACGTGCAACCATCACCTCCTTAAATCTCGCACCATGACGGCTTTGGCGTGCCTTTCGGACTTCGTGCAGCCTTTTTGGTTTCCTTTTCTCTTTTTATAAAAACCTCCCCTTTCTTCATTTCACATCACATGTAATTCTCTGTTCTTGTCTCTTTTTCCTTTAGCTTTTCATCACTGGGATCTATTTCTTTGCCATTGTCGTTGTCCCTTCCATCGGTCATTTCAGATGTATTAGAAACCTGTTGTTACTCAGAACTTCTGTAATTCTTCTTTCACCAACTAAGTAAGTCAATTGGTTTTCTTTTCTTCTTCTTTCTTTAATTTTTCACCTTTACCTCCTCTATCTCTTCTACATTTCTTAACATTATGTCCGACAGTGACGATACCCGGTCGGTAGAGGAAGTAGTTTTGTCTTCTAGTTCGGGCACTAATCCTACTAGTAGTGACAGTCCCAATTCCACCCGTAGAAGAACCAGAAACACAACTCCTCAGAGTATTGGCCTACCGGGTTGATCGATGCCCGAACCTGTAAATCCTAAGACTGCTGAACCATTTGTCGTGACCCCACT
This sequence comes from Cornus suecica, assembly GCA_963922005.1. Classification (NCBI taxonomy): domain Eukaryota; kingdom Viridiplantae; phylum Streptophyta; class Magnoliopsida; order Cornales; family Cornaceae; genus Cornus; species Cornus suecica. Next base: position 48,707,066 of record OY998245.1, on the reverse strand, counting down.
TAAGAGAGTCCGGCCGGAAGTAGACGTTAAACATCTTCGGGCCGAAACCCAAGTTCCTGGGGATGTTGACGTATCCCCCTATCCCGGTTATTTAGACTTTACCTAGAGTCAGGGACTGGCACCCGGTAGCATTCTGTTATCGGCATCCCACCTTAGGGTTCTAAGGCTCCCCCTTCATCCCTTCTTCCACTACGCGTTCTTCATGCTGGGATTACATCCCCTTCAGTTGAACCCGAACAGCCTTAGGATCATGTCCATGCTTCTTTTGTATAATAGGGACCTAGATCTCAATTTAGGTTTAGCAGACCTACTCCTATGCTACTTTTTTCAAAACGCCCGAGCGAGTAAAGGTAGATACAATCTTTTTCCTTTCCATGGTCGCAGCATTTGCACCGATACTGAAAAGTCGGATAAGGGATGGAAGGAAAGAATGGTAGTAGTAAGCGGCAACTGGTCTTATCCCTTCTCTCGTATATTCCCGATCCCAAGAGTTTTTGGTGCCATCCGTCTCCCCATCTACCGTCCCCTTCATAAAGTCTCTTGCTTTTGCGAACACTGCAATCTTCATCGGGGAGATTATGCTTATAAATTCCTGGGTTATGAAGATTAGGACCTTCCCCTCACCTTTATAAGACAACGCATAGGCCTCCTAAAAACCCATGTCTGGGGAAAAGCCCAATCGGCTACTGACCTGTTGACTCTGGACAACCTTGAATCGATTTCTAATTTGGGCGCTGCTGTTGACAGGATGGATTTGCCTGATAAACCCATGTCTGCCAGAATTCCTCAAGTTCCCGAAGGGGTTCCCCTTGTTGATGTTGTGCCATTATCAACAGCACCGCCTTCGACTTCTGTACCTCCACCTGCGCAGAACCCAACAGCGCCATCAGCACAAAACCCATCGGTTCCACCTCCGCCTCATGTTAATGCTCCAACTGTGAGGACTCGATCTAGTACAATCGGTGGGGTGGGTACTAAAAGGGCCAGGACACAAGTTGAAAATGCTTCTTCAAGCAAAGCTCGTGTTGTCCCTGAATCATCTCAAGACTTGATTCCTCGGGAGCCTAAATTTCTGCTGCCAGATGGGACTCCGGTCCGTGCTGATCAAATCACCCTTAATCATCCGAAACCTCTTCGGGCTATGGCCAAAGGGATCTAGACACCAGCTGATAGGGTGGCACAAACCAAGATCACCAGAACTGATCTGGCTAAGAGGACTTCAATCATGGTTATGGAGGTAAAGATTTTGTTTAGTCTTGTGCTTTTAGTTTTGTTTGATCATTTTTTCATGTAATAATCATTTCTCTGCTGTGCAGCTTCTCTACGGTTTCCAGGCCTACAACAGCCTCCTTGAGACTGATGTTAAAGAAATGGCCGGTATGAAGGCCCAAATAAAACAGAATGACATCCATCGGGTTTCTCTAGTCAAGGAGGCCGATGGTCTTCGCCAGACCGTTTCTAAACAGAAGACTCTTTTGGAAACCGGTGAAGCGGAAAAGCGGGCCTTGACTGCCGAAAATCTGGTTTTGGCTACTGAGATGGAAAGAGCGAGGGAAACTGTCAAGAAATTGGCAGTCGAAAAGGCTGAGTCAGATAGGCTCTTGGAAGAGTCAGAAAAGCTTCTATCTCTTGAGCGGGAAAAAGTAGAAGTGTGCCGACTGGGTGGGCTTGACATGTACAAAAGATACAGTGTCATCTGTGACATCCGAGAGGCCAGGGCCTGGCGGCGAAGGCATGAAATGGAGCATATCCCTCTAGAATCACGGGAATTTAAGACCGCGGAGGAATTCGACGCCCAGATGGGAGTGCTAGTGCCTTATGAAAACCCTCCTTCCTCTGAGAACGAGAAGCGTTTTGCTGCCATCCTGAAAGGGGAAGAATATCATCCTCCTGATCAGTAGTATATGAAATTTTATATGTCTTTGTTCCCCTTAAAGGGCTAATTTCTTGTAACTTCTTTCTTTATCAATGAACAAGAAGTTTTCCCCCTTTTCAGCATTTATTCTTCTCTTGTGTTGGCTTTTAGCGTTTGCACTTAGCTTTTTATGAATTAATTGAGCCTTCAGCCATCTGGCCCCTGAGGCTATCTACCCTCCGGTTAGCTCAAATCGGGTTTGAATTCAAACAGTTAGGAAAGTTTTAATAACTATGAAGCCTTCGGGCATTTGGCCCTTAAGGCTTGATTTCATCCTCTGGTTAGTTCAGATCTGGTTTGAACTCAAACACTTAGGAAAATTTTAATAAACATGAAGCCTTCGGGCATTTGGCCCCTGAGGCTTGATTTCACCCTCTGGTTAGTTCAAATCAGGTTTGAACTCAAACACTTAGGAAACTTTTAATAAACATAAAGCCTTCGGACATTTGGCCCCTGAGGCTTGATTTCATCCTCTGGTTAGTTCAAATCAGGTTTGAACTTAAACACTTAGGAAAAATTTTAATAAACATGAAGCCTTCGGGAATTTGGCCATTGAGGCTTGATTTCATCCTCTGGTTAGTTCAAATCAGGTTAGAACTCAAACACTTAGGAAAATTTTAATAAACATGAAGCCTTCGGGCATTTGGCCCATGAGGCTTGATTTCATCCTCTGGTTAGTTCAAATCAGGTTTGAACTCAAACACTTAGGAAAAATTTTAATAAACATGAAGCCTTCGGGCATTTGGCCCCTGAGGCTTGATTTCATCCTCTGGTTAGTTCAAATCAGGTTTGAACTCAAACACTTAGGAAAATTTTAATAAACATGAAGCCTTCGGGCATTTGACCCCTGAGGATTGATTTCACCCTCTGGTTATTCAAATCAGGTTTGAACTCAAACACTTAGGAAAAATTTTAATAAACATGAAGCCTTGTATAAAAATAGAATCTATCTTTATTGGGATGAACTTAAAAATCATGAAGCAGAGGTGCTGGTATCGGGCACAGATACTTCGTAACAAGGGTGTCATAGTAAGACACAGTTTTATTTTTCAACAAGAAAAGTAACTATCTAAGGATAATACCTCTTTAACCGATAAGCATTCTGAGAGTTGGACTTGAGGCGACCTGTTTCATTCTTTTGAACCCGATAAGCACCGCGTCCGATGACCTCAACCATTGTGTAAGGTCCTTCCCATGTCTCTCGTAACTTGCCTACAATCCCAATCTTCCGTCTGAGCACCATATCGCCCACTTGGAACTCTCTTCTTTTGACTTTCTGATGTAATCGTGCCCTGACTTGCTGCTGATAGGCACTAGTCTTATCCCGGCGGCTTCCCTTCTCTCTTCCAGGAGGTCCAGATCATGGGCTAGGTGCTGATTGTTTGGACCTTCTTCCCATGCTTGACTCCTTAAAGTAGGTACCTTTAGCTCGGTCGAGATAACTGTTTCGGCCCCATAAGCCATGGCGAAAGGGGTTTCTCCAGTTGGTTGTCTTGGAGTAGTCCGATAAGACCACAACACCTCAGGCAATTTCTCCAACCATGCCCCTTTTGCGTCTTCAAGTTTTTTCCTCAGTGTGTCAAAAATGGTTCTATTCGTCCTTTCAGCTTGCCCGTTTCCCTGTGGATAGCCGACGGAAGAAGTGTTTTGATTGATCCCATGTTTTGCTAAGAATGCTTGAACCCTTCTATTGTCCAGGTTGGTGCCATTGTCCATCATTATGGTTCGGGGTAGACCGAATCTACAGATGATGTAGCTCTAGATGAATTTTATAACATGGCTACCTGTTATGGTGGGGTATGCCTCTGCTTCCACCCATTTGGTAAAATAATCGGTAGCCAGGAGAACATGCGTGGTACATCGTATTGCTTGCGGGAGAGGACCCACAATGTCCATACCCCATCGGGCAAAGGGGTGAGGAACAATAGTTGGGTTTAAGAACTCCGGCGGTGGATGGATGGCATCTCCATGAAATTGACATTTTTTGCAATGTCTGACGTAAATTTCAGCGTCCCTTGCCAGGTAGGGCCAGAAGTACCCTTGGGTGAGGACTTTATGAGCCAGGGACCTTCCCCCGGAGTGATTGCCACAAGCTCCTGCATGAATTTCTTCCATGACTGCCGATGCCTCGGATGTGGTGAGACATCTCAAGTATGGTCCGTAAAAAGACTTTCGGTATAGCTGGCCGTTGTATAAGGCATACCTGGTTGCCTTCATTCTTATCTTCCGGGCTTCTGATTTTGATTCAGGCAATGTACCAAATCTCAGATAATCTACTATCGGATCCATCCAACTTGGTTCCCATGGGATAACCATTACTTCTTCGGGGGTTCCAAGCTGGATCGGACGACGAAGTCTATTGGTACAGTGCGAGTCATACCTTCTCCCGCCGCGGAGGCTTGGTTAGCCAGGTGATCTGCTACGGAGTTATCTCCTCTGGGAATCTGCTCAAAGTTGATTTGCTGGAACATTTCAGCCTCTCTTAGAACCAGATTCTTGTATGCTTCCATCTTCGGCTCTCGGGTTTCATACTCCCCTTTTAACTGTCGTACGACTAGTTGGGAATCACTTCGAACCTCTGCTTTCTGCACTTGAAGGCTTCGGGCCAACCGAATTCCTGCAAGAAGGGCCTCGTACTCGGCTTCATTGTTAGAGGCTGGAAATTCCAACCGAACGGATTGCTAGATTTTAGTACCATCTAGTGTTACGAGAACTACTCCGATCCCTGCTCCGTTGACGTTTGATGATCCATCCACAAACACGACCCATAATTCGGACTCACATTCTTCTACGGAGTCTGCCACTTCGGTTTCTAACAGGAAATCAGCTACCGCATGCCCTTTTATGGCCGTTCGGGGGACATAGGTTATATCAAAAATCCCAAGTTCAATTGCCCATTTTGATACCCTCCCGGATAACTCTGGCTTCGCCATTATGGATCTTAACGGAGTTACAGTAGGAACTATGATCGGGTGTGCTTCAAAATAGTGCCGAAGACGTCGCTTAGCATTGATCAGTGATAGTACCAACTTTTCCTGCTTTGAATAACGGGTTTCCGCATCAGCAAGGGCTTTGCTGGTATAGAAGACTGTGTCTGGTACCCTTTGGCCTCCTTGACCAGAGCGGCGCTGGTAGATGTTGCTGAAATGGCCAGATACAGGTGCAACGGCTCATCGGCTTCAAGGGTTGTCAGAATCGGGGGCTTTGCCATGTAACTTTTGAGTTTGCTCAGGGCCTCCGCTTGCTCTGGCCCCCAGACTTCTCCTTGCGCCGCCTTTATCGCTTGAAAGAAAGGCCTACACCGATCGGTTAACCGAGAGATGAAACGACTGAGGGCCGCTATTCTTCCGGTTAGTACCTGGATCTCCTTCCAGGACTTTGGCTCCGCTGTCTTTATGAGAGCTTTGACTTGCGCAGGGCTAGCTTGTATTCCCGTCCGATCAACTATGTGTCCCAAAAACTGGCCTGAGGATACTCCGAAAGAACACTTGGCCGGGTTGAGCTTCATATTGTACTTCTGGAGGGTGTTGAACACCTGCTGTAGATCGGTTAGATGGTCTCCTTTCATCTTGCTTTTGACCACTGTGTCATCGATGTAGGCTTCGATGATGGATCCCATCATACCTTGGAACACCCTTCTGACCAACCTCTGGTAGGTGGCACCTGCATTCTTTAGTCCGAAAGGCATAACTGTGTAACAAAATGTACCTGACTCAGTGATGAATGCAGTTTTTTCCTGGTCCTCCGGAATCATTCGGATCTGGTTATATCCAGAGTACGCGTCTAAAAAGCTCAGGTGTTCGAATCTCGCGGTGGCATCTACCATCTGATCGATCTTTGGTAAAGGGAAACAGTCTTTTGGGCATGCTTTATTCTGATTAGTGAAGTCAACACATACCCTCCACTTGCCGTTTTTCTTCTGGACCACCACCACGTTCGCCAACCAGGAAGGATATTGGATTTCTTTAATGAATCCTGATTGCAGAAGCCGATCGACTTCTTCAGCTATGATCTGGTTTCGATGGGCCCCTATTCGTCTCTGTTTATGTTTAACGGGCTTTGTGCTGGGATCCACATTGAGAGAATGCAGGGCCACAAATGGATCAATACCGGTCATGTCCATATGGCTCCACGCAAATATGTCAGCATTGGATCGGAGAAGGGACTCCATTTCCTCTTTTTCTTGTGTGCTGAGGCCTAAACCAACATAGGTAAACCTTTCAGGGCGATCGGGACAAATTTGAACTTCCAGTAGTGGTTCGACTGCCACCGGTGACACCGAACTACCCTCCTGTAATAGCTATTTGGCATCAGGTGTTGTCTTAGACTGCGACCCTGGTTCCGGTTCCATCCTTCTTTTCAGACTTTTCATAGTGACCGCATAACATTCCTTTGCTGCTATCTGATCACCCCTGATGTCGATTACGTCAACTCCGTTTGGGTCAATACACCGCATGACCTGATGCATGGTCGAAGGGACTCCGTGCATACGATGGATCCATCCCCTTCCCATGAGGAGGTTGTAGGAAGGTTTGACATCCACCACCACGAAAGTCTCTCGGAGTGTGCGTCTTGTTGCTATTACTGGTAGCTGGATTTCCCCCACTGGTTCCACTCTTCTTCCATCGAATCCTGCTATCGGGCTTCTGGAGGGGACTATTTCCTGGGGGCTGATTTCCAATTTCTCAAAGGCCCACTTGGTGATGATGTTGGCACTGCTTCCTGGATCGACCATTACCCTCTTGATCAAGTAGTTGGAGACCATGAGGGAGATAACCAGGGGGTCGTCATGAGGTGTCTGAATATTCCGCATATCTGCAGAGGTGAAAATAATCCGGGCATCCTCTTTCGGGCTTCGGAATTCAGTTACCTCACCAACCCTTCGCAATTTCTGGGCTTGCCGCAATTGTGATCTACGGGTTTCTTCCACTTCTGATCGACTGGGCCCTCCATGGACCATATGAATGACCCGCACGGGTTGTCCCATAGCTCCCTTGGTAGGAACGTGCGACGCTTGATCTGATCCGGCTCCTTCCTTGGCAACATACTCGGCCAGTTCTCCTTTTGCAATCATAGCTTCCACCTGTCTCCTGAGGCTTCTACACTCGTTAGCGTGGTGCCCGTATTCACCGTGGAAGGCGCAGTGCCTCAACATATCCCTTTGGTCCATCGGCTGTCTGATAGGGGGAGGTGATCGGTAGATTCCTTTGCTCTTTGTCTCCTGGTACAGCTTTGCCAAGGTCACTTTTAAGGGGGTGACCTTCTCCTCAAACCTTGGTCGTTTCTCTGGGACTGGGGAAGGAGCAGGAGGAGCGCTTGGCCTCTTCCGGTCTAGTGCCCGATCTTTTACCCTGGAAGTTTCGGATGCTCTGGCCTCTACTGTTGCAAAGGCGGTCCTTCTTTGTCGTATGGCCAATTCCTCTTCTATTCGGAGGTGCCCCTGTGCCCTAGAGTTGAGCTCTCCAATATCGGCTGGTGGCCGCTTGACTAGGGACTGATGGAACTTGGATCCAGGGATCAGGGCCATTATGAAGGCTTCGACAGCTGAATGTTGATCGCAGTTGTCAATCGAAGACATCTCCACATTGAACCGTGAGACAAAACTTTTCAGGGATTCGCCCTTCTCTTGGATCATGGTGAACAGACTGGAGATAGTCTTCCTCTGCCTTTTATTGCTGAAGTACTGGGCAATAAATAATTCGCAGAGTCTGAGCCAGCTACCGATCGATCGGGGTGGTTGTTTTCTGAACCACAAGAGGGCTGCTTCGGTCAGGCTGGTGGGGAAAACTTTGCAAAGCAAGGCCTCGTTCTCGTTGTAAACATTCATCTTGGTATGAACGTGGTAGATGTGTTCTGTTGGATCTTTTGTACCATCGAACAGGGTGAACTTCGGTAATATGAACCTTTCCGGATAGGGCACGCTGGTGATCGAGACGGTGAATGGTGTCTGAACGGCGTCTATGGATGCCTCAGATGCCAGATCGATCGGGGTTTGTATCTTCAGATCCCTATGCACATTCCGTTGGAATCTGGACATGATTTCCTCCAGTTTTTTCATGGTCAGGACCTCCTCGGGGTTATGTACCCCAAGAACCTATAGGGATGATTCTGCCTGTTCCTCACGATCGTTGTGGGCTCTAGTGGGCCGGTCATCCATGTGTGTCTGGCGGCCTACAGATCGTTCACGCTGGCCGGACTGCTTATCCTCATGGTCCTCCTATGGGTTCTACAGTTGAGCCAATTTTGCCGCCAGTTCAGCGTTCTGCCTTTCTAACTCGGCAGTCCTCTCCTCTAGGGCTCGTCTTATCGGATCTTCTGGTTGTTGGCTTCCGTTTGGAGGTAAATCGGTCTGCTGTGAACGTGTGATCGCCATTGATGGCACGAATCTTAGCTCTTTTGCAGAGGGTGAGAAACTTATTGAAAAAAGAATTTCAATAATAGGGTTTCCCACAGACGGCGCCAATTGTGTAAATGCAGAAAAGTTACACAATAGAAATTGGGATAAAAACTGGATCATTTCTCATTAATCAAAATCCTCTATTTATACATAATTGTGATAAATGGGCCAATCCCATGTACCCAGGTTTATCAATCCCCTAAATCAAGGGATTTGATAAACTCTAACCCTTTTTGGACTCTTTACTCCATAACTGGACTACTCATTGTCTTGGGGGTCACTCATCTTCTAGAACTTTCTTTAATCCCATTATTTCCTTAGCCCATTTGTCTGCAGCCCATATGCCTACGGCCCATCGGTCTCTGGCCCATCAGTCGTCGGTCCATCCGTCCTATGGCCCATCTCGATTGGGCCATGAATTATTTTAACCATTACACATATTCTCTTAAATTTTCATTCTCTAGAATATATATAAATTCAATTCATAATTGAATTAATGAAATGGACATTTAATAACTAGTGATGCTCTAATAAAAAAATAAAATAAATAAACATTCTATTTAATTCTTATTATTATTCCATTTCATTTACAAAAGTAAATAATTTTGTTTACATTTAGTCAACTTGATTTTGACATCATATATATTAGTATACAACACTCTTATCATCTGCCGTCTACGTGGCGCAATCCCACCCCACTCCACACCCTTTAGTACAATCCTATCCACCATACGCATAGAGAGTCCTCTCACGAAAACTGTACACGACTCACAAGGCCACTAAAAACCCTACGTGTCACACTTTCAGCTGTACTGCTAAACACTCCTCACACTCCCATTGGCCCAACCTCTCCACCAATCACGCACCCCTCCTCAATACGTAACAGTCACGTGCCCCATCACCTCCTCTCGCCACGTCTCAGTTCCCGCCAATCAACTCTCTTCGCTGTTCCACCCCTTGTTCGCACACCTGTCTTTTTTCTCACACGCGTCCCACCCCCAAACCCTCATATATCAACTCCTATATATATATATATATCATGCATCACCAGTTCTGCTCTACAACAACTGCATCTTCTGTAGTGGAAAAAAATTTAAATGATGATGGGATGATAGATGATAGAGGTGGGTGTTATGTTCATGGTGGCACGTCATTCAATATGTCAAAGGTCGAGCATCTAATGCTAAGGTTCAGGCCTATCGCGCCTAAACCCACAAATAGTGGGTCAGTTCCCGGCGAGAAATCTCCGCTGGAGCGAACGTGTAAGAGAAGGTATGTGAGGAATGGTAGGAAGAGAAAACGACGGGGCTGTTCGGAGGGATCTGAGAAAACCAACAGCGGTGGGTCATATTCCGACGGCAACACGGTGATGACGCTGCCGTTGTTGACGGAGACTCCTGACCGGAAGGATACGCCGGCGAGGAAGAGTGGAACGCCGTGGTGGAGCTTTGACGACAAGAATGATAATGATGATCCGGCGGTGGGGGCGGAGGTGGTGGCGCCGAGGGCGGTGAGGGTGGTGGGGACGGTGGTGACGGTGGAGAGTGTGACGGAGGCGTGGGTGGAGGTGGATGAGCTGGGGTGTACGGACGAGGAGAGGATGGTGAATCTGGCTAGGGACACGTGTCCGGCGTTCGTGACGGACGGGTCGGATCGGGTGAGGTGTGCCAATAGAGCGTATAGGGAGATGGTGGGCCAGGGCGGTGAGGAGGAGGGGGTGGTGGTGTGGGTGGTGATAAAGGAGGGAGTGGCGGAGGGATTGAGTGCGTTCACGTGTAGGGTGAGGTTGCAGATGGAGAAGAGATCGCTGACGTTGCCGTGTGATGTGTGGAGGATGGACGGTGGAGGATTGGCATGGAGGTTGGACCTCAAGGCTGCTCTCACTTTGGGTTGGTAGAAGCTGTCTCGAGCCCTAGAATGGACGGCTCAGATCTGAGATCTAGATGAATAACCGCCTTAGAATTGTGAATATTTTAGAATTAGTTGTGCTGTTGTTTTTTATTTTTGCACTTGTGTTTTGAGGGGAAATTATTGTATGGTTATATCATGTAATGGATATTCCGAATAATTTCTCAATCATGTATTTTGAGTTAGAGATCATATTGTTGGCTTTGATAAATTGAATAAGAAAAGCTAATTTATGTATTGAATAAGGGTTAATTTCAGTAAATCCCCATTAATCACTTGTGTATTCACTTTGTCCCCTATACTATTTAATTTCATCAAATTGTCCATTTACTTCTCAAAATGTCTAAACTACTCTCAATAGTATAAAAGGTTTAGTGAAATTAATAGTATAAGGGTGTTTAGTGAATTATTTCGGAAAAAATAATATATAATTTTTGCAAAAAAAAAAAAAATCGAAAAAAAATCATATTTTGTTCCAAAATATGAATTTTTTTTTCGACAAATATTTTTTTTGCAAAAAAGTATATATTATGTTCCAAAATATGAATTTTTTTTTCGAAAAATATTTTTTTGCGAAAAAGTATATATTATGTTCCAAAATATGAATTTTTTTTTCGAAAAATATTTTTTTTGCAAAAAATATATATTATGTTCCAAAATATGATTTTTTTCTGAAAAATAATTTTTTACGAAAAAAATATATTATGTTCCAAAATATGATTTTTTTTCCGAAAAATAATTGTTTTGCGAAAAAGTATATATTATGTTCCGAAAAATAATTTTCGGAAAAAAAAATTCATATTTTGGAACATAATATATACTTTTTCGCAAAACAATTATTTTTCTGGCAGATGAACTTTGGTGAAAATATCTGCAGTCTGATCTTTGGATGAGATGTGAAGAAGACGAATAGTACCACTATGCACATATTGACGAATAAAGTGACAGTCAATTTCAATGCGTTTGGTGCGTTCATGGAACACATCATTATGAGCAATCTGAATAGCACTCTGACTATTATAACAAAGAGTGGTGGAAAAACTTTGAGAAACTCTCATGTCTTAGAGAAGTTCTTTAGTAGTGTCAACAAGAGCATGATATTCTGCCTCAGAACTAGATCGAGAAGTGACAGTTTGCTTCTTGCTACGCCATGAGATGAGAGAATCTCCTAAGAAAAAACAGTAACCAATAGTAGAACGACGATCAGTAAGATCTCATTTCCAATCAGCATCAGAATATGCAAGAAGCTCAAGAGACGAAGTAGATGAAAAGTGAAGACCATGAAACAAAGTGTTTTTGACGTAGCAGAGAATGTGAAGAACAGTAGTATAATGAGTTATCCGTGGAGTAGACATGAACTGACTGACTAGATGAACTGCATAAGCAATATCTGGATGAGTGATAGTGAGATAGACAAGACTGCCAACCAACTGTTGATACAATGTGGCATTAATAAGTGGGTCACCATCAGGAGAAGTGAGCTTGAGAATAGTTTCCACCCGAGTCGATACTGTTTTGGAGTCAGTGAGACCTGCTCGGGCAAGAATATCAGAAGCATATTTTGCTTGAGAGAGATAATAACCACCAGAATCAGAGAGAACATTAAGACCCAATAAATAACTAAGACGCCCGAGATCTTTCATTTCAAAATGAAGACTGAGAGATCGTTTGAGATCCAAAATACCAGTGATATCGTCCCCTGTAATTATCATATCATCAACATAAAGAAGTAATAGTATGAAACCAGCATCTGTCTTGCGAATAAAGAGATCTGAATCATATGCACTAGAGGTGAATCCAAATTGTTTGATAGTGTAGCTAAACTTTCCAAACCATGCATGAGGAGCTTGCTTAAGACCATATAAAGCTTTCTAAAGTTTTCAAACTTGAGATGGAGAATGAGTGATTCCTGTAGGAGATTTCATATAAACTTCTTCTGTGAGATCACCATTAAGAAATGCATTTTTGACATCCATCTAAAATGTACCACATCGTCGAGCAGCAGAAATGGCAAGTAAGTTGCATACTGATGTAAGACGAGCAACAGGAGCAAAAGTCTCTTCATAATCTATCATATACACTTGGGTAAAACCTTTAACAATAAGTCTGACTTTATATCGTTCTACTGAGCCATCAGATTGAGTTTTAATTTTGTATACCCATTTACAACCAACTGCAGTCTTCCCTAGTGGAAGATTCACTAAATCCCATGAATGGGCTTTGTCTAAAGCCTGCAATTCCTCAATCATAGCTTTCTACCAATGTGGATTAGAACTTGCCTCTTTATAGGTTAATGGTTCATGATGATAGAAGATGATGGAATAACAATGATAATCACGAAGATGATGTGGAAGTTCTCTTACTCGAGTAGAGCGATGAGTAGTAACAGGAGAAAGTGAAACAACAGTGTCAGTAACAGAGACTTCAGCTACAGGATCATATGACAAGACTGACTCATTTTGATAGACCGTAGGGAAGAGCGCAGGAGGAGGTACATCGGATGTAATGGAAAGAGATGGAGTATTAGAGATCTCTGTAGACGAATCAAAACCAGTGGTTGGTGCAGTATCATTTATGATGGAGAAAGGCTAAGTGTAGGATTAGTGAAAAATGGAGTAATAGAAGATGGTGTAAGGTTAAACTTGGAAAGAGATGAGAACATTTTTTTCCCAAAAGATGACATGACAAGAGATGCGAAGACGTTTAGAAAGAGGATTCCAACACCTTTACCCTTTATGTTCAATTCCATATCCCAAAAAAACAACAGAGACGAGAACGAGGTTCAAGTTTGGAATGTTCGTGCGGCTGTAGTAGGACAAAACAAGCACAACCAAAAACCTTAAGAAGATTGTAGTTAGAAGATGTCTCATACAATCGTTCATAAGGAGTTTGGTTGTCAATGTTGGGCATGGGAATGCGATTGGTAATGTAAACAGCTGTGAGAGCAGCTTCCCCCAAAAAATATTTAGGACAAGAACTGTCAATAAAAAGGGTACCAATAATATCTAAAATATGACAATGTTTACGTTATGCACAACCATTTTGTTGAGAGGTTCCAGGACAAGAGTATTGAGACATAGTTCCCTGTTGACGAAGGAATTTTTTTTAAAAAATGTTTCCTTATATTCCATGGCATTGTCAGCATGAAAAACTTTTATGGGATAAGAGAATTGAGGTTTAATCATTTGAGGAAAATCATAATATATTTGAGGTAATTCTGAGCGCTTTTTCATGAGAAAAATCCAAGTGAAGTGGGTGTAATCATCGACAAAAATGACAAAATATTTTGAACCCCTCATTGTGTCATTAAGGGAAGGACCTCAAACATCAGAATGTACAAGATCAAATGGAGCAATGGAATGATAAAAACTTTTATTAAATGATAAAACTGGTTGTTTTCCTAATTGATAAGGTAAGCAAGAAAGAGTATCAGGTTTGACATTGCCAAGTTTGCAAGCTAATACTAAAGAGCGAAGTCTATCAGTAGACACATGTTCTAACCTAGAATTCCATAAGTTGAAAGGAGAGGAAGATGATGTAGCAACAACTTTAGAACCAGAGGAATGATGTAAAATGTGAAGATGAATGAGCTCAAACATGCGTCCAACCTTACGGCCTATCCCAATGATCTGACATGTCTTCAGATCCTGCACATGACAACCAGAAGAAGAAAATATGATTTTGAGACCAAGATCACACAATTAACCAACAAAGATAAGATTGATAGTCAATTGTGGAATATGTAAAGCAGCTGGAAGAGAGAGATTGGATGTAGACAATGATCTGATATGACTAACTGACAATTGAGATCAATCAGCAGTGTTAATTGATTATAGATGAGAGATAGTATTTTTAGAATGAAAAATTGAAGAATCAACAGTCATATGATTGCAACCCAGAATAAAAAAAACCAAGAATTACCTATGGTGACGGACATAACATTACTAGAAGAGGATAGAACCTGTTTGAGTAAAGCAACAAGATCATTTGTGGAGACTGCTAGACTAGTACCTTCTAAAGGACAAGATTCTTCCACAATGGCAGCATGACAGACTTAGATGATTGGTATTGTTTGGCTGGAGCTCCGTGAGATGAATAGGAGCAAGACTTATTGTAAGGACTCTTAAAGCACTTATTGTGATAATGTTCGGGCCCTTTCTTGCGACAATGCTTGCAAACTCGAATAGGACAATTCAGGCGATCATGGTGTTTTGATGGCAGTAGGTACAAATCTGCTGAGAGGATTATTGAGAAGATGATGTAGCATAGTTGGGATGATGAACAGCAAGGACGACATCAGTAGTCTAAGATTTGGTTCCAAGTCTGGTTTCTTCAGATAAAAGCTCACTGATGGCACTATCAAGAGAGAGCAAAATACTTTTGTGTAGAAGAGAGGCTCAAACTTATTCGAAATGATCATGAAGAGCCATCAGAAGTGTGACAACACGTTGTTGATCTCGATAGGTAATGAATTTCTCAGCATCAGAGGTACAACTCCAAATTTGTTCAGAAAGTGCAAGTTGATCCCAATTAGCATATATCTCTGACACAAAATCATTAATAAACTGACCTGGTTGTTGATTCCTAACATGAAGATTTGTCAAAAGCTGATACTGATGAGCAAGATCTGTGGTGGTGTATCGACTTTTGAAAAAATCCCAAACTTCTTTAGCGGAAGCGAAATGACTAAACTGTTGATGAATTGACGGAGCTGATATGTTATGAAACCAGGTGAGCATTTGACCATTTCGATTATCCCAGTCATCTAGACGTTCCACAAACTTGTCATTAGTTTCAATGCCTTCGCGGCATGGTACGGTAATATCACCAGTGATTAGTCGCCAAAGTTTACGACCTTTGAGAAAACTGGTCATAGCATGAGCCCAAAGAGTATAGTTTGGCTCATTGAGAATAGTGGAGATAGGATGAGAGACCTCCAAACGATCCATAGAAATGAAAAAGATGAGTAATCAAGAGATCAAAGTCAAATCTCATAAAATTGGCTATACAGTTGCATCCAGAGCGGTCCAATTAGCTGAAATCAATTATTCGTTTGCTAAAATCGGAGTTAAAATGAGTCCGGAATGCACATAATATTGAATAAGGGTAAAACTGTAATTTTGCAAGAACATGATGGCGTGGCTCAATCTGGAAGTGACACATGGCATAATCTGGAGAGGACACGTGCCAAGTAAAGATCGCCGAAAAAGTCACCTGAAAAGGGTTGTCAGCCGAAAAAGTCGCCGAAAAAAAATGGCCGAAAAAGATATCATCGGAGTCGGAAAAGTCGCCAGAATCTGGAATGCTCGCCGGAGAAGGTGATTGGCATCGAAAAGCTCGCCGGTTTCAGGAAAAGTCACCGGAGAAGACAACCATTGCCGAAATCTACAAAATTCACTCGAGAAGATGACCGGCGATAAATGTCGGTGGTAGGGTTCCGGTGACTGCGCCGGAGAAGATGACTGGCGATGGGTATCGACGGTAGGGTTCCGGTGAAGCACACGTGCGCTGGAGGTTGAAGGCGCGTGGAGCGTGTGACGACGAGCGGCGTCGCATGGGTGGCACATGAGGGTACGTGAGATGTCCGTTGGCCGTGCGGCAAACGGGATTCACTTCGTCTGATCGAGGCGAACATGTTGGTGCTGTCGGATTTTGATTTTGAGGATGTTTTAGATGACGAATTTGGACCAGTTTGTGATTGACGGTGTGGAAGCAATGACGATTAGTAATTGACTGTAAACAAAGAAAACCCCTTGATTAGTCTGATTGGTTTTTGAGAAACAAGATGAAAGAAACCGTAGTCTGATGGGTTTTGAGAAACAAGATAAAAGAAACCCTTGAAGGGTTTTGATGCATAGATTACAAAGGCTCTAATACCATGTTGGCTTTGATAAATTGAATAAGAAAAGAACAAGATGAATAATTTTTGTATTGAATAATTAAGTTTGTACAATAGGGCTAACACCTATATATATAAGAGAATGTGTGAAGGACAAGTCTACTTGGAGTAAGAAACAAGTCTATACAAAATGGGTCGGGCTATCCTAGATGGGCCTAATATATACATATATTCTAACACATATACTAATTTTTTGTGTTTCTACTATCGTATATAGTCTAAATGGAGGTAACATAATTGAGATCAATAAAGATAAACTTGACATGGATGTAATGTACTGGGTTTCAGATGCGCGTGTAGGATTGGTAAATCCTTTATACTCTTTCCTAATAAGGGTACCGTCTCAAACGTCCACTTTTACCCTAAAATAGAAAGTTAATAAGGAAATAAAAAAAATTGACATTTCTTTATACCATTTAAATAGGAAGTTTGTGAGTGTGCGAGATTTTTGGATTTACGAATTTAAAGTTAAATCTGATGTTGCCAGACCAACATAATTTGGTAAAATAATAGACAGGCCTGGCCTTGACTATAGGTGACCAAGACGGTCGCCTAGAGGGGCCTCAAAATTATTTTTTAATTCTACTAGTATAGGCCCAAAACTGAATTTAAATATTTTCCAACCCCAATCCAATACCAATATTTTATTTTAACAAATAAGATGCGGTCCAATGCCCAAATTAAATTCAACCCATTTTTCAATAATTTAATTAAAACCAAACCAACTCATTCTCCCACTGAATTAAAATCAAACCTGCCCATTCTCCACTAATTGAATTAAAACCAAACCTAGCCCAAAAGAACCTTAATGTAATTTATTTTTAAGGCTTCCCAATTTTAAAATTTTAGAATCAATATATAGTAGTGATATTTTTATTTATTGGTATAAAAAATTTTCTAGTTAAAATATCGAACCATTTATTTTCTTCTTTTTCTTGATTTGAATGAACTTGTAATTGGTCCGATATATATATATTTGAAAAAATAAGCATTGTATAGAAAAAAGGACTCGAGCACTTAGCAAAATAGATGAGCCTAAAGAGTACAAGAGGGCTCTAAAAAACCCTAGACCCACCCCAGGAGCGCAGTCCACACAAAATACAACAACCTGCTAGACCACCTATACAAGTTCACTAGCAAAAACTTGCCTAAGCAATACAACACATAGATCATCAAAGAAAGCTCAGTCCTAGACGGAGAAGACTCAAAGATCAAAATTTGATTGTATTGAAGATTCAAAATCTGATTCAGTTGTTTTGACTAGCATCAAACTCCTTAGAGTACCAAGCAGACCAGAAACTAAACAAAAATAGACTCAGAAAGGTTCCAAGGTTCAGTTGTTTTGACATTGAGTTCCGTTCTCTTAACATTTTGGAGAGAAACCCCTCTACATCTAATTGTATTGAAGATATCTTTCTAAATGCTACACATCGGCCTGTACTCCTGGGCATAGAACCTACAGTTCCTCTCAATCCAAAGAGTACACACAGTTGCACTCAAACTCCATCTAGCAAACGTATGTTGCAAGTTGTTTCCTGTAAAATTGATATTGCACCAGTTAAGGGTCTCTTCCTAAGAGTTAGAAGGCCAGAGAAAGCCTCCATGATCACATATAAACTCTCACACTTTGGAAGATTCAGGACATGCAAAGAAGAGGTGGTTTCTGGACTCTTCAAAGGATCCATAAAACTTGCATGCAGCATGGTCTAGCAGCCCCATAAGGATGAGTTTGTCTTGAGTGAAAATCCTATTTTGAGTCACATGCCATAAAAAGAAAGAATGTCTTGGAATAGCCCCTTTAAACCATACACTCTTGCCCCATGTAATCTTGTTTCTTCTAGGTCTCAACACCTCCCAAGCAGAGTGGATACTAAACTTTCCCACAGAAGGGAGCCAAATCAACCTATCATGTCCTTGAAATCTTGGAGTGCCTTGGATGTCATCCCTGAGTTTAGAGAGGGCAGTAGTACTTATTCTAGTCCATTTCCATCCCTCACCTTGAATAATAACACTGACTTTAGCATTTATTCCTATACCTAAATCCACTATGCACCTATCTCCCCAAACCTCAGCAATGGGGAGCTCATAAACCCATTGGTCATACCACAAAGAGACTTGTCTGCCATCACAAATTTTGAACTGAACTAACCCTTTAAATCTTTATCTCAGCTTCAAAATCTTTTTCCAGGTCCAAAAGCAGGCTTGGGGACTCTCCATCTGCAAAAAATGATTTCCTTTAAGCACTTCAACTTTAATCCACTTAGACTACAAGCTTTTACTATCATGATTCACTAACCTCCATAAATGTTTCCCTATGGTAGCTTGATTCCCCTCCATAAGGTTCTTTAAACCTAGACCACCTTCATATTTGGGGTAGCAGATCCTATCCCAATCCACTTTCCCTCCTCCTTTAAAAGTCTCAATCCATTCCAAATGAAGCTTCTCATCAGAGTATCAAGTTGTTTCAACACTGATTTAGGTAAAATGAAAGCTGAAGCCCAATAAACCTGCACAGAGAACACAACAGTTGCCAGAATTTATAAACGACCAGTAAAGGACAAAAATTTACTACTCCAGCTATTAATTCTTTTAGACATTTTCTCCACTAAAGAAATGAAATCAATAGCCTTAAGTCTAGTGGTGACAAGAGGAACTCCTATGTAAGTGATGGGGAGCTGACCTAAAGAGAAATCAGTGATGTTGAGGAGCTGGTCTCTTTGAATCTCTCCACTGCCAGACACAAAAAGGGAGGATTTGGAAGTATTAGGAATAAATCCTAACCAAGAACTAAAATTCTTAATACTTTGAAGAATGAGGTTGATAGATTCTGGGTCACTAGCACTAAACACCATGATATCATCAGCAAAAAGGATGTGGTTCAGCTTAAGGTTTCTTGAATCTCCAGTGAAACTTGAATTGAGGGTTCAGGTATAACTTGTTCACCCAGAGAGCACCTCCATAATAAACACAAATAAATAAGGGGAGAAAGGGTCACCTTGTCTCACCCCCCTCTCACTTTTAAAATATCCTTCCATCCTACCATTCATAGAAATGGAAAACATGGGACTCGAAACACATTCCATGATCCATCTAACCATATTGTCATGAAAACCTCTCAATGCATCTTAAAGGAAATCTCAAGATAAAGTATCATAAGCTTTCCTGATGTCAATTTTCATAGTGGCTCTAGCAGGCTTAGAGTTCTTATGATACTGGAACATCACCTCCTGGGCCAAGAGAACATTCTCTGAAATGCACCTATCCTGAATAAAAGATGGTCTGATATATATATTTATTTATTTATTTTTTCAAAAACAGTGATATCAATATTTTTATGACTGTTTGTTTGTGGATTTTTAATTTGGAATAATTTAAATTTTAAACGCACAAAATAAAAATATAAAACTACCGAAATAATGATTAAGGGGAAAAAACCTGTATGAAGGGCCTCAGATTTTAGTCTCACCTAGAAACCCAAATGTTTTTAGCAATATCAATACCGACCCTGATAATAGATACCTAGCACTGTCAATATTATCAAATAAAGGAATTTAGATTGAGTTGGGAGTAATTTTGTCAAATTGTCAATATTGAATGGAATACTAACACTCATCACATCATAAAATAAAGTAATGAAGATTGAGTTGAGAGAAAATATTACTAAAATCCGATAAGGTACTTAATCTAGTGGTTAAAGTTTAGAGCTCGTCGAGACAATCTCGATCTGACTTATTGTGAGAGAGTATTATTTTGACTCTTGTACAACCTAATTGAAATTTATTAAGATCTCAATATTATAATTAATTGAGACATTGATCTGTTTTAATTAATTGGTTGTAACTCAAACGTGATATGCATCACCATGTCTCTTCCTCATTTATAAAATGAGACATTTTGAGGCTTAATACATCACCATGTCTCTTCCTCATCTATAAAAAGAGACGTTCTGAGGCTTAACGAGGAGCAGAGGAATGGGATGAGGAGGAATTCAGTCATGAAAGTTGTCTTTTCACACCCGCACACTTTATCAAAGAGAGTTAATAGTTTTCATCGCAGTGTCATTTTCTCTCTCACACACTCAAGTTTACATGAGCTTGTACTTTGGATCCTATGATTTATCTATGAATCTCTTATAATATATGTTATGTCTTGATATCACCATTTATATTATTATTTAAAGATAATACAAGAAACTGCAAAAGTTAATATATATATGTACATATATCTTAAAAGCTATATATATATTTTGGAAGATTGATGTGAATGTGCGTGTGTAAATGATAGAATTTCTGGCCTAGCAAACTAAAAGGCCCAATGTCAAGTGCCCAACATACAAACTGTTTTGGGCCCACCAAGATGGGTTTAAATATATCTTAAAGGTGCATCAAGTCCAAATAATAAGTCTTGTTAACTAAAGCCCATAAACAATGAGAACTTGGGGCTAAAGTTAAGGGTTTAATTAGGATAAAGATTGATGTTAATCAAATCCCTGAAATCAAGGGATTTGATCATAACCTCAATGGGATAAGACCCATCGTCTCATGTATAAATATGGCCTTAGAGCCTCAATAAAATATATTCTTGAGTGTGTGTAAAACATTACATCTACACTTTGGCGCCTTCTGTGGGAACGAAGATTATTATCTTTTTCTCACCTCACAAATTCAACGTTCTGCCTTTCTTTTCTTCCTTCAACTTTTCTTTTCGAACCCTTTTTAAGGTAATTATGATGGTGGATACGAGGTCCTCCGCGGCTTTAGACGAGACAAATAATGCTCAAGCTGCCCAGATTCAGGCAATCATGGAAAGATTAGTGGTGGTGGAAAGATAAATGAAGTGTTAATCACAAAATGCAAAGCTTCGTCAGAGGCAGGGTCAGGTTCCAAATCCTAACAATCAAGGAGGCCAAGCTAATACCGCGAACATATAAGGCCTGCTCCCAGATCCGCCACGCAATGATGGAAATCATAACAAATGATGAGAGGACACAAGGATCAGAGTAGATGATGGTCAAGAAGAGGTCACTTGCCAAAGGCACAAGGATCCCCCAGTCCAGACTCAGCCCACAATGAAGGATCTGGAAGATATGGCCGCCAAAATATAGAAGCAACTACTGGAAAGCATGAAAGTCCAGACCCCCTCGATGAAAGATCCGGCGGCCTATGCTACTGTTGACATGATTAGATCATCATTCACATATGAGATAGATCAGGTTGAGTATCCGAAGAAGTTTAGGTTGTCAACCTTCACCCTTTATGATGGGACAAAGGATCCAACAGATCACATCTACTAGTACCAGACCAAGATGACCATATGGAATAAAGATGAGGCATTTATGTGCAACATATTCCTCACCAGCCTGACTGATGCACCACTCCTATGGTTCAGGAAACAACCCCCTGGGTCCATCGGGAGTTGGAGTAAGTTTTGTGAAATTTTTATAGCATAATATTATGCAATCATAGACAGAAGAAGACTATTTCCAGCCTATTTACTATGACCCAAAAGAAAGATGAAAGTCTCTAGAGTTTCTTGTCCAGAATCACTAGATAAATGTCCTCCATCAATCAGTGTGACCAATTTTCGGCGGTGGAAGCATGTAGGATGGCCTTGATCCCAAGTACTAAATTCCACGCCTCTCTGGTAAAAAGGCCCCTGAGTAATATAAGGGAATTAAATTCCAGAGCTCAGGGTTACCTCTGAATTGAAGAAGAAGAGGCGGTCAGGCAAAAAAGGGTCGCCATGATTACCATCGAAGCTCGCACCAAAATCAAATCAAGGAACATAAGCTAGCCCGTCAAGCTCCAGGATCTTCATAAAACAATCCTATCAGCAAAAAGCAAAGAATAGAGGACAAGGTGACTCCCCTTAAATTAAGTTTGGGTAAGCTCTACCTAGAAAAGAAAATAAGGTGATTTTCAGGCCCCCTTTGCCCATGAGACAACCCATGGAACAAAGAGATATGACAAAGCATTGTGTCTTTCATAGTGAGTATGGTCATCACACTAACGATTGTAGGAATCTGCGCAGACAGGTAGAAGCAATGATTGCAAAAGGAGAAGTAGCTAAATACGTAGCAAAAGACCAGGCACAAGCAGAGCATCAGCCAAAAGCTCCTGAGAATAATACTCAGGCGGGACAACCAGTACGAGTGATTCATATGGTATAGGGTGGGGTTACACCTGAGGAGACTAAGGGGGTCAGGAGGTCCCAGATGCGTCAGGCTCACAAGCTCAGGAGGATTAACGAGATATGCAAAATTTCTAACAGAAGGGAGGAGCCTTAGATAAGCTTTTCTGAAGCCAACCTCAAAAACGTACAGATGGCACATAAAGATCCTTTGATCATATCGCTCTTAGTGTCCAACTGTTTGGTCAAAAGAGTTATGGTAGACCCTGGGAGTAGCCCGAATATTATGACCAAATGGGCCTTTGACAAACTCGGAATGGATACCAACCATATGCAACCCGCCAGAGTTCTTCTCATCGGATTTGATGGACGACGGGTGGAGCCGATCGGGGTCATCCAGCTGCCTGTGTCAGCCAGGAGAAAGACACTCCAGGAAAACTTCATAATGGTGGACGTTAAGCCATCCTACAACTTCCTTATGGACAGATGTTGGATTCACAAGATGCAATGAGTACCTTAAACCCTCTATTAGGTAATGAGATGTATGGATCTCAATGGCGTGGACATGATTGATATCCCGAGGGATCAGGTAACAGCAAAGGAGTGCTACGCGGTATCAATAAAGAACCTCAATACATGGACCAAGCCAGACGAGGAGGTTCAAAAGAACTCCAAGTAGAATGAAAAATATCAATGATTAACCTTTTTGAGGAGGGTCGAGAGACTCAGATCATGACAGATCCGCTCCAAGAAGTGGATATCAGTCCCACTGGCGATGGCAAAATTACATTCATTGGGTCAGCCTTAACAACCGCTGAGAAGGTAGACCTGATAAATTTATTACAGGACAACATGGATATATTCTCCTGGTCACACCTGGATATGCTAGGCATAGATCCGTCAGTTGCACAGCACAACCTGAACGTTGACCCTGAGGCCAGACCCATCAAGCAGGGGCAGAGGCGCTTTAGGGTAGAAAGGAATCAAATCATAGTCAAGGAGGTTAGAAAGTTATTAGAGGCCGGGTTTATCAGGGAAGTCAAATATCCCACCTGGCTCTCTAATGTAGTTGTTGTTAAGAAGAAAAACGAGAAATGGAGAGTTTGTATCGACTTCACCAATTTAAACAAGGTCTGCCCGAAAGATTGTTTCCCACTGCCAAAAATTGACCATATGGTGGATGCTACAATACATTATGAAAGACTCTCATTCCTAGATGCGTACTCCGGGTACAACCAGATTCCCATGAATGCAGTAGATGAGGAAAAAACATCATATATCACAGAGAATGTATATTTTGTTATAAAGTAATGCCTTTTGGATTGAAAAATGCAAGTGCTACCTACCAAAGGCTTGTAAATAGGATCTTTGGTCACCTTATGGGTCATATAGTAGAGGCATATATCGATAACACCGTGGTTAAAAGCAATAGGAGAGGAGATCACCTTCAGCACCTGAGGGACATATTCAAAGCATTCAGACTCTACGGTATGGGGCTCAATCCCTCCAAATGTTCATTCGGAGTTTCATTCAGACAGTTCCTGAGTCATATTGTGAACAAGATTGGAATTGAGGCAAGTCCCACACAGGTCAAAGCTCTGATACACACGGAAGAGACGAGGACACAGAAGGAAATCCAGACCCTCACTGGAAAGGTAGCGGCGCTAAACAGATTCATCTCTAAGCTCACAGACAAGTGTGAGCCACTCTTCCAGGCCATTAAAGCAGGAAAAGACGGTACCTAGGGACTAGAGCAAACCCGTGCACTCTAGAAATTAAAATATTATCTTGTGAGCCCTCCCGTGTTGATCTCTCCAAAGCCAGGAGAGAGGTTATATCTATACCCGGCAGTTTCTACTTCATCAACAAGCGCATCGCTGGTTAAAGAAGAGAAAACTTGTCAGCCCCCCATCTTCTACACCAGCAAGTCATTCACAGGCTCAGAGACAAGATACACTATCACAGAACGAGTGATCCTATCATTAGTCAATGCCAAAAGAAGGCTCCGACATTATTTTGAAACGCACCCGATCGTTGTCCCTACGTCATTTCCCATCAAAGCAATAATATCCAAGCTTGACCTGACCGGGAGAATCACCAGGTGAGCAATAGAGTTGGGAGCTTTTGACATCACATACGTCCCTAGAACCGCTATCAAGGGACAGGCCCTAGCTGATTTCCTTTTAGAGACGGAACCAGAGCTCGAGCATTCAGAATCAGAAGAGCTAGAATGGAGTCTATTCATTGACGGATCGGTTGAAGTTGCAAGGTCTGGTCTAGGCCTGGAAGTCATAACGCCAGATGGTATAAAAATACACCAGTCGATACGATTGGAATTTCCAACCTCCAATAACGAAGCCGAGTACGAAGCATTACTGGCAGGACTCAGACTATGCCAGAGTCTTCAAGTAAAGCGCCTCAAAATATATAGTGATTCCCAACTTGTGGTTAAACAGGTCAATGGGGAATACGAAGCCGGGGAGAAACTGGAACCATACAGAGCCCTGGTTCATACAGAGCTCAGTAACCTTGATCAATTCACCCTACAGCAAGTTCGACGAGAAAAGATTGAGGGAGTAGATAGATTGACCAACATGGCATCATCCAACAAACAGGATCTGACTAGGGTAGCACCGATAGACTACCTGGAATTCCCCAGTACAGAACAGCCAAGGAGTGTCTGCATAATTCTATGGGAGCCTAGCTGGATGGATCCAATCGTGTCTTATTTAAGAGATGGGACTCTACCCGAAAACAAGCTTGAGGCAAGGAAAATCTGCATGAAGTTCACCAGGTATTCTTTGATTAATGGGAATTTATACCGTAAATCCTTTGGAGGGCCATACCTCAGATGCCTCACCCCTTCCGAGGCCAGAACCATTATGAAGTAAATATATGAAGGAATGTGTGGAAACCACTCAGGAGGAAGATCGATTGCTCATAAACTACTAAAACCAAGGCTACTTTTGGCCCTACCTCTCCCATGACACAGAAGCCTTTAATAGAAGATGTCACAAGTGTCAGATCCACGGAGACAACATTCACCCCCCACTAGAGCTTCTTAATCCTACATTCAACCCACACCCTTTTGCACAATGGGGGATTGATATTGTAGGACCACTTCCACAAGCGCTAAGGGAGGTGCAATTGGCGATGATAGCTACCGATTACTTTACCATATGGGTAGAGGTGGAATCATACTCAAAGATCACTTACAAACATGTAATAAAGTTCATCTGGACACATATCATATGCCGTTTTGGGCCCCCCAGGGTCATAATGATAGATAATGGCCTAAACTTAGACAATAAATGGACTAAGGCCTTTTGCTAGCAACATGGTATACAACTCAAAACTTCTTCAGTTGGATACCCACAAGGAAATGGACAGGCTGAAAGAACGAACAGGACTATATTGGACAACCTCAAGAAAAAAACTTGACAATGCTAAGGGGCTTTGGCCGAACAAGCTAGCTGAAGTCCTGTGGGCATACAGAACTACACCAAGATTTCCTACTGGAGAAACTCCATTCTCCATGACTTATGGAGCTGAAATTGTGATCCCAACAGAAAATGTGGTCCCAACCATCAGAAGCGAAAATTACCAGGAGGGTCAAAACAATCAGAATCTAACACATGATCTCGATACTCTAGAAGATAAGCATGAAAAGGCAGTTACCAGATTGGCTGAGTATCATCAGAGGATAAGAAGAAGCTACAACCAGAGAGTAAAGAGACGTGAATTCCAAGTAGGCGGCATGGTCCTCAGAAAGAATATTGGAATTATAGGAAAGCTTCGAGAAAATTAGGAAGGACCTTACACTGTGACGGAAGTCATAGGCAAGGGGGCTTACCGACTAAGGATGTCTAATGGGTGCATGGAACCAAATTCCCAAAATGCCTCCAGATTAAAGAAGTACTATCCTTAGTTAGATTCCCAATTCTTTAAATTTGGCAGATGCAATTCATGCCCACATTGTTTATTACTTATTTATTTTGATTCAATGAATAAAAGAGGTTAGAGCCTGAGTGTTCGTCTTCTCAAAATACATATTTTAGCAAACAATTAACAAGGTATTTTATTATGAAAATGGTAGAGGCATATGCCTGGCCCATTCAAAAGAGGAATTTGTTCCTTAAGTTATGAAAATGGCAGAGGCATATGTCTGGCCCATTCAAAAGAGGTATTTGTTCCTTAAGTTATGAAAATGGCAGAGGTATATGCCTGACCCATTCAAAAAAGAAATTTATTCCCAAACTATAAAAATGGCAGAGGCATATGCTTGGCCCATTCAAAAGAGGAATTCATTCCTTAAGTTATGAAAATGGCAGAGGCATATGCATGTCCCATTCAAAAGAGGAATTTATTCCTTAAGTTATGAAAATGGCAGAGGCATATGTCTGACCCATTCAAAAAAGGAATTTATTCCTAAACTATAAAAATGACAGAGGCATATGCATGGCCCATTCAAAAAGGAATTTATTCTCAAACTATAAAAATGGCAGAAGCATATGTCTGACACATTCAAAAGAGGAATTTATTCCTAAGTTATAAAAAATCAGAGGCACGTGCCTGAGCCAACTCAAGGGAACTTTCATTTCTATAATTAAATCAACCAAAAGGTTGTATGCCAGAGGCATACACATACTGATGAAACAAATAATCAGTTAAAACATACAAACTTTGGTAGATTCTAAATAAATTAAACAAAAGAAAGAAAAATTTTCATTAAAAAGAAATATGTAAATTTGCCCAATCGGCAACAAAAGTCCAGAGACAGGTTTGATGAACAAATCTAAAAGAAAAAGGGGAGATTGTTCCTAATAAGGGAGATGATAGTGCCA
The DNA here is from genome assembly GCA_963922005.1 of Cornus suecica. Taxonomy (NCBI): domain Eukaryota; kingdom Viridiplantae; phylum Streptophyta; class Magnoliopsida; order Cornales; family Cornaceae; genus Cornus; species Cornus suecica. The sequence continues at coordinate 48,679,974 of OY998245.1, read as the reverse complement.
CAAATGAGATACATTGTAACTCAAGACGAGAACAAGATCCGTATTATGGCCCTATCAACATCCCTTACACTTCAAGAAAAATGAGGGGCTGGAGCCTCTGAGCCCTAAGGGTCAGCAGTAAGGAACTTGGAGAAGAGCTCATTAGCTGGACTTGGGTCTGGAGCATCATAGGGAGCCTTTACACCAAGATGCACATACATGGCCTCAGGGTCTGCAGGCTTTCTCTACGCAGGCTCCTTTAGAGCAGTTTCAAAACCATTGCACCAGAACTGGCCAGCAACACAATTATTGAAGATCTCATAGCGCGAATGCATGGCCAACCCCCCTTAGTGGCACATCTCCTGCTCAGAATGAGTAAGGGACAGGCGATACTGAAAATCTTCAATCTCAGTATTTGCCTTAGCCCTACTCTCCTTTAAAGCAGCATTCTCCTTCTTCAAAGAAGCAACCTTCTTGACCAAGAGGGTCTCCTTCCCATCTGCCAAGGCCAGGGCAGCTTTGAGGCGCGTTAATCACTAGTCTGATGGGTCAGTTCATCATCATGGGTCTGACGAGTGTAGCACAAAGCCCCCACAATATAAAAGGCCTGTGAAAAAAAAAACATAAAAGGAAGAAATGGTCAGAGCACCAAAACAGAAAGTAATGCTTAATCAAGAAAAGAAAAAATAGGGGGGAGGAAACAAACCTTGATAAAACAAACACATAGGAAAAATGTACCATCATCATCATGCCCATCACTCTGTCTGGCAACTCGGGACCATCAATGGCTTTAAAGGCATCCAAGTCCTCCCTACTCCAGAGGGACTTGGCCCTTTCAGTCATAGCAACCATAGTAGTAGGGAGAGAGGCATCCCCCCCATCCTCTCCAACTTTTCCTTTCAATTTTTGCCTCTTAGAGGACCTCTCTTCAGTAGAAGGACGAGTATGGGAGGGAGTAGGCTGGGGCAAGGAAGGGACAAGGGATTGGACAGCAACAGACCCAGCTAGTACAACAGACCCAAACACTGGGGCTGTAGTTATGACTCGAGAAGAGGTCCCCTCGGTAGCAGGATTGGGGGTACCCTCTGGATTGGCATAAAAAAGCTTGGGGCGGGTCAAGTGAAGCATATCAACAGAGGATCCTAGTCTGGAAATGTCCTGTAAATTACCAGGGGTCAAAAGGTCAGTACAGTCAAGACGCTCAAACCAGAGTTTACTCTTCAAAAGCTTGACCCTTATGTAAATTTTACTAAAATAATATCATTTTCTACTCACACCAAAAGACTCATAAATATATTTAGCCCTTTGGAGGTCACAGTCATGGCACAGGCAAGAAACTGAGTCTCCGTGAAAAAGCTTATAAGGGTTATATCTACCAGGACCGAAAACACTAGGGATATGAAATGAGGTAGAGTGAGGATAGAACCAGAGACCCTTGATGAGGACTATCCTCTCCTTCCATCCATTTTCATAATCGTTTTTTCCCTCACAAATGTGCCTATCTTTAAAAGGGTAAAGCATGAACCTCCCTAAACAATTAGAGATCTCGAGAACCTGATAGCACAAAATGAGGTCATCAAATCCCAGATGCAGTCCAAAGTCGCGGTTTGCTAGGATTAACATGGAAACAATTCGAAAGAAATTGGGGTTAACTTGCAAAAGGGTTAACCCCAAAGTGAAAAATACGAAGTGAAAGAGGGGGTGAAGAGGAAACCTAACCAATTTCACTTGGTTATAGGACAAAAGAAGGCCATGAGGACCAACACCCTCACCCTGGGTAAAATCTAATTCAGAGTTGTAGCCTCAAACTTCACGCCAGAAGGAGGTTTGACCAGTTTTCTAAGAGATTTGATATTTTAGGTTTTGCGAAGATTAGCAACAAGTTTATCTGGGTTATAAGGGGGGAGTTTCTCGATGTCTTTGGGCCTTTCATCTTTCTGAGGAAGCATCGGAAGTTCCTCGGTACGACTCTCTACAGATTTTCCATGAGGCGGAGAAGCTAACTCCTCACTAGTAGAACTGGCATGAGACTCAGACATTTTTGGAAAGAGAAAGAGGAAACGTTAAAAGCACTTACTGAGATAAAAGGAAAAGACCGCCGGAGTTGTTCGTCGAAAAAAGCTTCAGCAAACTAGACCCAGAAAAGCAAGAAATTGCAGAGAACAATGATGAAAGATTCTTACTCAAGAGATTTTTGTAAAAGTGAAAATCTCAAGTGTTGGGTGAAGATGCTATTTATAAGAGATGAGGGGGGGTGTTCAAACGACGCATTTAATAAAGACTGAGGCGTTGGGACTTTTCGAGGCCAAACGGTTGCATCGTTTGAGGGAATCAGCCGTCAAATTCAATTCAAGAAGCGCACGTAATCAAGGTCATGATTACCATGACGTCAGCACCAACCCATGAACGGCTATACATATATGTGTATATATAACCTAAAATGGAATGACACTTTATGGAAAACCTAACATTGGGATCAGGTCCAGTAGACACTGGCCCAAATCCAAAGGGGCTAGTGTAAATGACACAATTTCTGGCCCAGCAAAATAAAAGGCCCATCGTCAAGTGCCCAACATACAAGTTTTTTTGGGCCCACCAAGATGGGTTTAAATATATCTTAAAGGTCCATCAAGTCCGAATAATAAGTCATGTTAACTAAAGCCCATAAACAAGGATAACTTGGGGCTAAAGTTAAGGGCTTAACTAAGATAAAGATTAATGTTAATCAAATCCCTGAAATCAAGGGATTTGATCCTAACCTCAATGGGCTAAGACCCATTGTCTCATATATAAATATGGTCTTAGAGCCTCAATAAAAGATATTCTTGAGTGTGTGCAAAAAATTGCATCTACAATGTGGTAAAACAATATTCATTAAAATAAAATAACAGAGGTAGTTAAAAATCTCAAAATTATTACACGTGAAGCTGGTGTGAATGTAACAACATATGTTTCTCAATATGCCCAAGACAAATGGTAAGGAGGAGGTGTCTGATATACAAAAAAGCAAAAATTATAAAAGTTTCGAATGGGTTTTTCTTATATGGGAAAGATAAGTATTGTCAAAAAGTCACAAAGTTTTATTTCTTTATATGGGAAAGTTGTGGAGCAATTTTATGACATGTTGAGGTTCCAAAGGATATATTGTTCACTCCTATATAATTTAGTTAGGATATAACTCCATGTGCTTTCAAAAACTCAACTAACAAATTCCCTTACAGTTTTTAAATTTTCAAATTTGATCAAATTGCCCTCACAACTCCAATTTCCGCTAACTCCCGTTAAAGGCAATAGTAAATAACTAAAAAGCCTTTATCAAAACGATGATATTTTACCCACTAAAAAGTCCTTACTAAATCACAGGAGGGGTTTGTTGATCTATCCTAAAATCACAGAAGAGTTTAGCGATAATATCTATTTAAACAGTTATCCCCTCTATCAAATTCTTTCCCATTTTGTCATCGATGCTCTATATATCTATCTATATCTATACTATTAGAAAAGTGTGAGCCCCTTTTTATTTCTATACATTTTTTAATTTTTTAATAAATTAAATATTTTTTAATATTTAAAATATAACAATTATAACCTAAAAGTAATTATGTATATTCAATGTGCTATATATTCATAGTATTGTGTATTTAATACCATCTTATTTAAAATTTAAAAAATATATAAAAATAAAAGAGGTGGTTAAAAGTTTGTGTCCATTTTTACTTATCTTATTGTTAATTCATATTATTCATAGTATTTTTTATTTAATTATATTTTTGGGTTTAATTTCATATTTTAAATTTAGAATAATATCATTTTAATAGAAAAATAAAAAATGTATAAGAACAAAAGAGGGCCTTCAGAAAGAATAAAAATAATAATTAGTTTATTAAAAAAATGTATAAAAAAACCCCAATTTTCATATGAATAAATCCATTAATATTCATAATAGTACTCCGAATACATTGTACATTGAATATTTTAATTTTAAGTAATATTTAATTTATTAAGAATGTGTGAAGCCCTTTTTTATTTGTATATATTTGTTTATTATAAAAATTATAACCTAAAATTAATTATATATATATTCAATGTGTTATATATTCATGGTAATGTGTATTTAATACCAACGTATTTAAAAATTAAAAAATATATAAAAATAAAAGAGTGTTGTTAAAATTTTGTGTCCTTTTCTACTTATCTTATTATTAGTTCATATTATTAAAAAAATAAAATATATATAATAACAAAATAGGGTTTTCACAAAGAATAGAAAACAACAATTAAAAATATATGTCTTTTGGTGTAATAATAATATAATAATCCATTAATATTCATAATTGTACATAAATATATCATGCATTGAATATATATTACTTTTAGCTTAGAAATTTTATATTTTTCATGGTGAGTAATATTAGTTTATTAATAAAATAAAAAATGTATAGAAATAAAAAAGCTCCACTTTTTATATGAATAATTCATTAATTATTTACAAAATAGGTAATTTCGGTATAATTAATTTTAAATTTGACAAAAAAGGGGATATTATCAGGAAACCCCCATGTGGTTTCAAAATAAATCAACTAACCCCCTTCAGGGGCATTTTGGTCATTAAATTAAAGTTTAATGCTCACATGACAAGCACATGTCCCTAATACTAACGGTCTTGACATAAATTGGAGGGAAAGGGACAAGTTGATCAAATGTGTTAACGCATGGGGTTTTCTGAGAGGGAGGGGGGTTAGTTGATCTTTTGTGAAACCACATGAGAGTATTTTAATTTATTAAAGTGAGGGCGAAGGGTAAAAAGATAATTTATAATTGGTGTAGTTAAAGATAAAAGTCAAACGGTAAAAATAATTTTTCATTGTTTGTCAAATGGGGTATTGGATCATTAGGTGATGTTTGTCAAGTTTTTCAAACTCCTGAGCATTGAATCACACATAATTATCCCTTTAATTTATTTTGCCTCCTGGTTTTCCTCAATCTTAGAGGCTTTACCTTTAATTTCACTTACCCTTTTATTCCAAATTTTTTCAACTACCGTCCAAGTTAATTTCATCATTCACGACTTGGGTGTGTACATGGATATGATGAGTAATTTTTGAAGTGGAAGAAGTTGATGTAGGATAATTTTGAAATAAGTTTTATTTTATTATTTAAAAATTTAAAATTATTTTCGTTACTTTCTTATGCTATTAAAATTTAATAAACTTGGCGAATTTAAAGCTGTCTATCTCTTAACTTTATTGTGGAGAATGTAAGTGTATTTTTAATTTTTTATGTAAGCTTTTGTATGGGAGGGCTTTAGGCACATAATACTGGAGTGGTCGGACTGAACGGTGAAACACTTGATTCGTGAGTAGTGTTATCGAGCAGGCTCAATTCTAGATATTGTATTGCGTCAAACATTTATACCTAGGTGTTAGGTTCATGTCAAATCGCCGCTTTTAAGAAGGATATTATGTTTTAACAAAGGGTTAATTTCATTTATATCCTTTAAGTATGTCCTAACTTCAATCATACCCCATCATATTTGAGTATCTTCAATAACATCTCTTGTGGTTTGAGATTCTCATCATTTACACCCCTGACCACTTTTAGAACTAAAATGTCCTTACCCAAACACCCACTATCCCTATCCATATCCCTAAAAATATATATAAAATTCGAAATATATATATAAAATCCTAAAATAATATATAAAATTCGAAAAATGTATACAACTCGAAAAATATATATAAAATTCAAAAATAATATATAAAATTTAAAATATATGAATATAATTCGAAAACAATATATAAAATTCGAAAACAATATGTAAATTTTGAAATATATATAAAATTCGAAAATATATAAAATTCAAATATAATATATAAAATTTGAAAAATATATACAACTCGAAAAATATATATAAAATTCGAAATATATATATATATATAAAAAAAATTAAAATATATAAAATTCGAAAATAATATATAAAAATAAAAAAATATACAAATTCGAAAATAATATATAAAATTCGAAAAATATATATAATTCGAAAACAATATATAAAATTCAAAAAATATATAAAATTCAAAAATAATATATAAAATTCAAAAAAATAAATATAATTCAAAAATATATATATATAATTCAAACAATTTTATATATATTTTATTTTTCCAAGCCATCATGGGAATCATGGGGAAGCACATGATGGTGCCACTTGAGAAGTTCAATCTAAACCACTTAGATTGTTAATATATCTTATGTGTTTGCTTGGTGTTGTACTGAAATAAAAGGTAGTTGAGGGACAACTGCATCATTTGCTTTCAAAGAATCAATGCCTCCATGGTTTATATGTGCACCTGACACCATTGGTTGAAACTTAAGTGTTGTAGTCTCACACTTCCTTTCTCTATTGCGTCTTGTATACCCTCACCATTTATTTTTTCGAAAATAATTTTATATATATATATATTCGAATTTTATATATAGTTTTTGAATTTTATATATTATTTTCGAATTTTATATATTATTTTTGAATTATATATATATTTTTCGAATTTTATATATTATTTTCAAAGTTTATATATATTTTTAGGAATAGGGATAGTGAGTAGGTAAGGGCATTTTAGTCCCAAAAGTGATTAAGGGTGTAAATTATGAGAATCTCAAACCACAAAAAATGTTATTGAAGATATTCAAATATAAGGGGGTGTGATTGAAGTTAGAACATACAAGTGTAAATAAAATTAACCCTTTAACAAATGATAAATGATAAGATAGTTCTCGTTTTGGGCTCAAGCCTACACCATTTTGCTCTTGATTTTTATTCTAAACTGCTTCATACCAATTGAAAACAAAGTTAATAAATTAATAGTTTTACATCTTGTCCCACACCGGACATGGATGGAGAGGGTTTTCGACATACAAGATTTGACTCCACAAAAGCTAATGAAGTTATAAAACAATTGCACACGATATTTTGGATAATCAAATAAATTTAAAATTTTCTATTATATTTTTTAACAAAATATTATTGTTAATTTTTTTAATAATCAGAGTGTCTGGAACTTTTGTCCAAACTAATTCACTGTATATTATTTTTGAAATGACTCCTGCACACGAATCAAGTAAAGCTCGAATTAGTTTTCATGTGATTCTAAAATATATATAGTACTTTTGAAATAAAATATGACACATTTATCATCGTCTTAGTGATTAATATTTACAAAAAAAAGCATTGTCTCTTTGAATTGTTATTATTAATACAGCTACATTTAATGAATACTGGGATATAAAATTATCAACAAAGTAAAAAGGTTTTATAAATCTCATCTCACCTTCCTCTAGTTTAAGTCCCAATACTTGATACCTCTAGATCTTTTTTATAACGAGTAATTTGGTCCATGGAAGAACCATATTGGTCAAAATAAAGTCCCCCATTCAAGGAAAATAACAACAGAGGATCAATTCCCATTAAAACAGCTATTTGATTTTGTTTCAAAGTTTCAGTGGCTTTCTGGGCCTTTGTTTGGGCTGCTTTTTTGTCCCAAGTCCAACCCTTTATTGGACCCTATTTCCTTTTCTTTTTTCCCGCTTGGTCACCATCCCAACCGAACTATACATTCCAATTTACAACATTACATATATATACTTGAATTTCAATCAAAATAAAGATAATAATAATAATAATAATTAAAAATAAAAAAGGGTATACTTCAAGAAACCCCTATGCTATTTAATTTAATCAACTAACTCATACTGTATTCACTTTGCCCCCTATACTATCTAATTTCATCATTATGCCCCATCTTCCTCACATTTTGAGTCAAAATGTCTAAACTACCATCCATTAATAGTATAAGGGGGTTTAGTGAAATCAACCATTAAAAATATTATTTTTCGAAAATGAATTATATTTTTTAACATAAAATATACTATTTCGCAAAAAAAAATATTTTTCGTAAAAAAATCATATTTTGGAACATAATATATACTTTTCGCAAAAACATTTCCAAAAAATATTTATTTATGAAAAATATATATTATGTTCCAAAATATGAATTTTTTTCCGAAAAATATTTTTTTGCGAAAAAGTATATATTATGTTCCAAAATATGAATTTTTTCCGAAAAATAATTTTTTTGCGAAAAAGTATATATTATGTTCCAAAATATAAATTTTTTCCGAAAAATAATTTTTTTGCGAAAAAGTATATATTATGTTCCAAAATATGAATTTTTTCCGAAAAATAATTTTTTTGCGAAAAAGTATATATTATGTTCCAAAATATGAATTTTTTTCGAAAAATAATTTTTTTGCAAAAATATATATTATGCTCCAAAATATGATTTTTTTTTCGAAAATTAATTTTTTTTGCGAAAAAGTATATATTATATTCCAAAATATGAATTTTTTCCTAAAAATAATTTTTTTGCCAAAAAGATATATTATATTCCAAAATATGATTTTTTTCCGAAAAATATATATTATGTTCCAAAATATGAATTTTTTCAGAAAAATATTTTTTTTGCGAAAAAGTATTTATTATGTTCCAAAATATGAATTTTTTTCCGAAAAATACTTTTTTTGCGAAAAATATATATTATGTTCCAAAATATGATATTTTCCAAAAAATAATTTTTTTACGAAAAATATATACTATTATGTTCCAAAATATGATCTTTTCCAAAAAAAAAAAAAAAATTGCGAAAAATATATACTATTATATTCCAAAATATGATTTTTTCCGAAAAATATTTTTTTTACAAAAAATATATATTATTTTTTCCGAAATAATTCATATTTTGAAAAATAATATACTTCCTTCGAAAAATAATTTTTTTGCGAAAAATATATATATATTTTTTTGAATTTATAATTTTTGCGAAAAATATAATTGATTTTTAAAAACTAATTTTTTTAAATGGTTGATTTCACTAAACCCTCTTATACTATTGAGGGTAGTTTAGGTATTTTGACTCAAAATGTGAGATGATGGGCATAATGATGAAATTGAATAGTATAGGGGACAATGAACACTGTGGGAGTTAGTTGATTAAACTAGATAATATAAGGGGGTTTCTTGAAATTAAAATATGTCTTCAATAACATTTAAAATATGATGTTGGGCATAATGATGAAATTAAAATATGTCTTCAAGTTGGTCTAGCCCAGCATTTACATTTAAAATATGTCTTCAATAAATAGATAGAGACTAGCAAGTTCTCATCTTATGAATATGAATTTTTTTCTCTAGTAGATTTTATTATTTTCATCCTGAGCCTGGATTCAAACTCTCCATTATATTGATAGTTGTATTACATATACCTTCATTAGTAACAAAGCATAATAAACACTAAAATTCAATACTTTCGGTAAACGGAAGCAGATTATTTGAATAAGCGGAAATGAGATTAATTGAATTGAGCAGGAACAGATCACAGTATAAATATAGATTTAAATCAGAGAAATACAAGCAATTGTATAATATAAACAGTAAACATATTATATTAGTATATAGGACACAACCGTCCAAGCAATTTATATATATATAACAGTAGGATAAGTATATAGGACAAAACCGTCCAAGCAATTTATTAGTATAATTTAATAAATTGAAGTGGTCTAGGCAGAGCGAGACTCAAAGTCTGTCATACACCGTAACTCTCTTCAGATTTAATTATAGAAGAATTTAAGACAAAGTAAGTAATTGCAATTGACTGAAAATCTTAACTGAATATTATTACGAAAAAATACATTTAACTATGATAGACGAACTTACAAGTGGATGTATGACAATCCATCTGGGTTCGGAGGCTTAGTATGCTTTCAGGAGAGAAGAGAGGAGAAGAGAAGAGAATAGAATTACAAAGTAGAAAGAAAAGTGGGAAACTAAAACCTGATCTAAGACCATTACATTTGCCTGCTTATATAGAGGATATAGCAGAGTTTACTGTAGGTTTTGCACTATTGATCTCGTGACTTCTGGGGCAGACAACTCTTGTCTTTCACTGTAGTATTTTTGACTTTAGGGGCAGAGCACTGTGACTTTATACTGTTTGCAATAGTAGTCTGTCGGTACTGTTGAGCACTGTATTTGTTTTTTTTGTCGACGGTTACTGTAGCAAAAAAGTCAAATTTACTATTCACTATTCTCGTCTTTTTGTGCCTTTTTTGTATCTGTTGACTTGAGCTTGACTGTGCTTGACTGTGTTCCTTTTTCTTAATCTTTTGACAGATCGAAGGGATCTTGGGCATCCTGGTATGGTCTGTATTTGGATTCTGTAGACGATCCATTTTCTTCATTACTGCTTGAATCTCCTTCTATTTGGGCAAGGAGCTTTTCCATTTTTTCTTTGAGCTTTGCTTTGGAGGATGACTTCTTGGAGACTGATTTCTTGACTGCGGTTTCTGTAGAGGAGTTTGATTGTGATGATTCAATGACTTGTGTGACTGGGCTAGCCTTGAGTGGCTGAGAAACTTCTTTTGGGAATTCCAGTTTGACTTGTTGAATGATTCTTTCGATTTTGAAATGATCCCACCATTTGGTATAATGGACTCTACAAACTGTGTCAATATCACCTTTAAGGCTGTAATGCCATTTGAAGATCCAAGGGATTTTGTATTTTTTGGCAAAAATTAGTAGTAGGGGGAATTGATGATCATAGGAAGGGATTTTGAACTTGGTTTCAAAATAGTTGATTTGTTCCCAGAGGATTTCAGGGATTACATCGCCGTCTGGGCCATGGTCATTCCACCATTTAACGAACCAAAAATGACTAAAAGTTTTAGTTTGAAAAAGGAAAATTTTGAACCAGGCATCAATGTAGTCATAGTAGGTGAATGGGAGTGAGTTATCTAGCTTTTTGGTTTCAAAGGGATATTTTTTCCATTCTTTGAGGGAGATAACTCTCAAAATGTACAAGGAGTGGTAAATGACTTTGGTTGGATCATTGCGATCAGGGACAGGTTTGTTGAAGACATAATTGGTTTGGTAAAGGATATCTCTTTAATATTGCAAGTTGTGACTAGGGGTGTGTGGTATCCAATGAGAATTTGGGGGGGAAAACTGTCTTATTAGGGCAATTGGATCATTTGTGTAAGAAAAATGAGGTTCGATGTGGAAAAGGGTATGGTAAGTTTTTTGAAGATATTCTGATCTTCCTGAAGGGTTGTATCTGGGGAGAGGTGGAGTACTTGTGACTGGGGCATGGATGGTGAAAGGATTATGTGGAGTTGTTAGAGCTAAACTAAAGGTAGGACGAGGACCTAAGGGAGTCCCTAAGCTTGTGAATTTGTTTACTAGAGCGAGGGAAGTATAGGGTTCAGTTTTTACTAAGGGAGGAGGTCTGACTGGCGGGATCCTTCCTCTGGGACGTGGTTGTGGTTGTCTATTTGCCATCAAGGTTCTGCAAAAATTCTCTGGTAAGAAAATCTGGGATTGAATTGTCACATCCACGAATGTATTCGATATCAAATTGGAAAATGCTTAAAATAGACTGTCATCTGGCAAAAATATGCTTAGCAGCTATTTTTTTAACATCTTTTTCTAAAACATATTTGACACTTTTGCAATCAACTCGAAGTAAAAATTTTTGATTTAAAATATCATCTTGGAATTTACTTATACATAGAACAATTGCAAGAATTTCTTGTTTAATAGTGCTATAATTACTTTGTGTTTTGTTTCATACTCCAGAATGGAAACGAACAAGCTGTTCTGGAGAAGTAGGGGAGAGTTTTTGTTTTAAAATGCCTCCATAACCAATGTTGGAGGCATCGATTTCAATGATTTTGAAAGAGTTGACTGAAGGAATTCCTAAGCAAGGAAGAGTTTTGACATATTTTTTAATGTCTCTAACTATAGTGGTATGAATATCAGTCCATGGAGGGGGGTTTGACTGTAAACAATCGAAGAGTGGTTTACATTATTTTCTAAGATCTTTGTAAAATTCAGCAATGTAATTTAAAGAACCAAGGAAACGTTGTAACTGGGTTTTATCAAGAATTTGGTCTGGGAATTTGCCTGCAAATTCTATGGAACGACTGATTGGGTGGAATTGTCTTTGGGATATATCATAACCAAGAAATCTAACTTTGGTTTGGAAAATTTTTATCTTAGAAGTAGAGATGACTAAACCATTGATTTTGATGGTGTGGAAGAAAGAATTAAGATGTTTCCAATGAGCTTCAATGTTGTTGGAAAAGATAAGAACATCATCAATGTAGACTATGGAAAAATGACTGAAATGATTGAAAATATCATTCATAATATTTTGGAATTCACTTGGGGCATTTTTAAGGCCAAAGGGCATGACATTCCATTCGTAATGGCCGAAAGGTGTAGCGAATGCAGTTTTGTACTTATCTTTTTCTGTAATCTGAATTTGCCAGAAGCCGGACTTAAGGTCAAATTTGGAGAAAATGGTTGTTTGTCCTAATCGATTAATTAAATCTCTCTTGTTAGGGATAGGATATCTTATCCATTCAAGGACTTGATTAAGAGGCTTGTAATTAATGACTAGACGTGGTACCCCTCGTTCTATTTCGGAATTTTTCTGGACATAAAAAGCTGAGCAAGACCAAGGTGATTTGCTGTGACGTATGATTTTCTTTTGAAGAAGGTCATGGATTTCTTTTTTACAGAATTCTAAGACTTCAACATTCATCTGAATTGGTCGGGTTTTAGTTGAAATATTTTTATTAGTGAAGGATTTGATGTAAGGAAGACTAACAATATGTTGTTTTCTATGCCAAAAAGCATTGGGAAGTTCCGAACATATTTCTTGAATAAGTTTATTTTTGTATTGTTTTATCTGATTTTGAAGGGTAGGGTTTCTTAATTGTGTTTCTGTTCGTTTGTGAATTATTTCTTCTTTTAAAGAATTTAAATGTCGTTCTTTATGATGGAGAATATAAATATTTTTAGAGACTGAAAAATCAATGATGCTTTCGAGTTTTTTACTAGAAGATTTTTGCAAAAAAGGAAAAGTAATATTTTGACAAAAATGTGTTGTAGAGAGACCATCATTATTTATGGTAAATGGGTAAAGAAGATATAAAAATGGAAGGCCAAGGATGACTATATCAGTCATATTTTTTACTAGGACAAATGTAGTTTTGAAACAAACATTATCTTGACAAATATGAGCTTTAGATAATTCATACTTGATTTTCATCGCACTACCATTAGCAGAACTGAGTTTCTCATTTGTTTTTTCATAGTATTTGCTAGGAATCAGGCCTTCTTGTATACAGTTAAGTTCAGCTCCAGAGTCAACTAGAGCAATGACAGTTTTTTGGTATTCCTTATTAATAACTAATGTGACTTTTATTTTCCATTTTTTAAATGAGGTTCGGTTAATTAGATTCAAACCATTGGTTTCCTCTTCAGTACTTTGAAAAGGATTTGTGTTGTCATTATCTTCATTACTGTCAGAGGAAGAGGAATCAGAAACTGAAAATTGGTGTGAAGTTTTAACTAGATCTTTGAGTTGGGTGTGAAAGAGGGATTTTATATCTTGATTCTCATTTTTCAGGGTTTTGATTTCTTGTTTAACGATGTTGACTTCTGCTTGGAGGTCTTGTATAGTGACTTCTTTTTTAGGAGTAAAACGTTCAAGAGTTTTGTGAAGACTAAAATTTGGTTTGTTTATGGTAGGGGGTTGAATATCTTTGTTTATGGTGAGTAATCTAGTAAGCTTTTGAAGATAAGAATTTTTTAAATCTGGGTCTTCAACTTTACTTATGAGGTCTAGCAGAAGATGTTGTTGTTCTTCTGCTTTGGTGAGAACATTAAGGGTTTTATGTTGGTGTCGATTTAACATATTGACTGTTTTTGTACAATAACTATCTTTGCACCCAAAACTAATATCCGGTAAACTGGGGCAAGAGGCAGAAGATTTAGTAGAGGAACTAGATTCAATTTCAGTATCACTGTCGCTTGTGTTTTTTAGCTCAAGAATTGTGTAAATTTGTTGTTTAGTTCCATCAGGGATTTCTAGCTGATTAATTTTATTTTTTACAGGACAATTTCTCGCGTAATGACCTTTCTTACTACACTCATAACACGTAACTTTAGTTGGATCAATTTTATTATTCTTCTCAAAAGGTTTTGTTTTCCTCGTATATTTTTCGTTCTTTTTAAACTTTTGTTTATCATAGAATTCATTATGTTGGAATTTTTTATTATATCTTTTATAAGGACGAGTATATCGTTTTGGGAAGGATTTTGTTTGTTTTGAATTCTTTGTTTGCCGAGATGGTGCAATTGGGGGTAATCCATATTGTTGGCAGAATGTGCCCATTTCATATTTAGTCTTGTTTTTATCTTTACTAAGCTGATTATTAATTTTCATATCTATACACATTTTGAGTCCTACTTTCTGGATTAGACTAATAATATTACCATAGGTTAGAGTGTCATATTCAATAACACCAGTTGTGTTACTAAGTTCTGTGTGTATTTTATGAGAGAAAAGACTGGGCAATCCATTAATAAATTTTTCTTTCCAAAATGGTTTATTATTATCTTCACGTAGCATAACTCGTGACAAGAAAGTATCTTTGTACCATCTAAAATCACTTAATGTAGGACATCTAAGGTTACTAAGTTGATCATGAATTCTAGAAGTAATGTCACTTGGTCTGCCAATGAAATGGTCTATAATTGTGTAAATTAATGTATTGACTCCATCAGGGAGTCCGAGGCCAATTTGTTCATTAAAAATAGGGATTCCATCTTCTGTTTTTTGGACTGCATGTGTTATATTATCTCTTGCTTCTTGGGTAAGATGTTTATCCCACCAATTTCTTAACATGCCTGAAAACCCAGAGGCTAGTAATTCTACAATATCAGGTTGAGGCATATTGTAATGTGTAAGGTAACTATTGGCTGTCATAGAAAGATGGTTTAATTTGTTTAAAATTTCTTGTTCAGAGAGTCCATCAATATTCCATTCATAAATTTTTTTAGATGATACAGAAAATTGATTTTGGAAGATTCTTTCTACATATTGAATATCGACAGGAGTGGATTGGGTATACCAATTTTTCGTAATACTGGTAGGGTTAATTGGTCGATGTGTGATCCTATTGATCTCAAAGGCATTTTCTAACTTGCGTATATTGTTATTTATGTCTTCTTCAGATGAGGTTTCAGAGTTATCAGTATCATTATGAGAATCAAAATTGAGAACTGTGAGGGTTTTTTCGTCCTTGAGTAATTGTGATTCTAAGGCTTTTAACAATTTATCAATTTGGGCAGAGGAGTCGCTTGTGCTTGGTTTGTTAGGTAGTCCTTGACGTTTTGTAGGAAGCTTGATTAGAGGGGAATCAATAGTTTTTGTCACCGGGGTGGAAGCGTCAAGTTTGGATTCTATTTTGTCTAATTGAGAACCTAGCGTACTTAAATATTGGTTGGTGAAATTGTTTTGTTCAATAATTTTTTTTGTATTAGGATCGAGTGTGGAGGTAACTACCTTAAAGGGGGAGGCTGGGATTTCAGTTCCCAGGTGGTTAACAATTAGGTTTTCTAAAGGAGGGTGACTAGAAGAAACAATTGTTTTATCATGTTTTGTCCATTTATGTTTTGTAAGAACATTAATTTTTTTGTAGTAATTTTCAAGATAATCAAAGAAACTAATTTCTAATTGATTTGTTATCATGAATTTTTGCCATTTTTTTGTAATTTTTGTTCTCTCCTCATGCGTGTAACTTGTTTTATATATCTGTCGTCTTGCTTTATTTTCTTTGGACTTGGCTTCAACTTCTAACTTTAGAAGGTCATAGGAAAATGATTTACTTAAAACACATAGTTGTGGATTAACAGTTTCGGTCTCAAAGTCAGTTTGTGTAGGAGAGTGGTTAGAGATTGAATCTTCAGTTTCTATGTTCGGGACGTAACATGGAGTAGATACTTGTTCATCCTTTTGAATTCCTTTTAATCTATGATCACGCCTGGATCGGTGGACTAGAGATTCTACAAATTCTGTATCATGGATAGTAGTATTTTCTCTAATTGGTAAGGGGGTGAACATTTTAGATCTTGAACTAACGGAAGAGCAACTGTGTCTAGATCTATCAAATGTTAACTTAACAGTTCCATCAAGGAATTGTTGTACATGTTCAAGGTTTCGGACATCATTTTTTATTTTGGTTGGGTGATTTTCATTTTCAAGTAACCATTCGTTTGGGAGGGAAACATCTTTCCAGGCAATCGTTTTTGGTATTCTAATATTTGGATTAGAAGTACTGCTCTGAATTAATAAAGTTTGATCTTTGGGACTTTTGATTAGAGCATGAACATTTAAATTGGTTTTCATAATCTTGTAGTAAATTCTATAAATTAAGCTTAGAGGCTGGGCACCTGCGAACATGGCATATCCTGAAGTTTTGATGTTTAATATTAAAGCTTTTAGTATGTGAGGGTCACTTAGGCTTAACTTAAAATTAGGAAAGCAATCAAAGTAGACTGGACCATTACATAGGCTGGTTTCAATGACACTAATTAAGCTTTGATTATAATCGAGGAACCTAGCATCTCTTAGACAGAGAAGAATCGATGCATTTTGTCCTAAAATAGTTAATGGATCAACTGCAACTTGTACAAGACCAATATGGATAAAATTGTATCCTCTTTCGCGATGTTGTTTTATAGTTTTTGGAGAAAATAATTGGCATTTTTCGTGTTCTTTATTTATAGCATAAACTTGTTCAACAGTTTTGACTGTGTATTCTGTAAAAAAGGTTGACTTAATGAAACTGGTTTTGTAAATTTCATTTGTGGGTACCCTTGGGATATTCCAATCATTGTGACATTCAAAATTAGCGTAGGTGTGTTCTTCTTCATTAATTATGTCATTATTATCTGGAATGGAAGGTAGGTTTGTTCGACTATGTCGATAGGAGGAAGATCTAAATAAACGACTCATGATTAATCACTAATCTTATTATCTGAACATTATAATTGTGTTTTATCCTATTTTCAATGTTTGTTGCATTTCATAACACATACTTTAGCCCAACGACATCACCGCTCATGCCCTAAAATGCCTAAAAGCTCACCAAGGGACTTAATGTTTGGTTTTACAGTTTATGGGGAGGTGGCACCAACAAACAGAGAAAGAGAAGATGAAGAACAATATAAAGGGACAGATAAAAGGCTATAGATTAACAGATCTGATTAATATACTAGATAATTAATAATAATAATATTTATTATTATTATTTCTACCAATTAATTTATAAAAACCTTGAACTCTATTCAACTGATTGAAGTACAAAGATTCCAATCTCAACTATACTTACAAAGATGGGACAATTAATCCTTTCATCGAAATGCCATATTCATGTAAAGCAAGGAAACCACCAAAAATGCCATGTTGATGTAGGATATATTTTTATGATTAAATGAATGGAATAAGTATGAATTGTGGAAAACTATTCCTGCATTCATTAAATGGATATCTCTTTCTCTCAACCAACTTATAATTTTCTCTCTACTCCAGATTACCAACATTTACCTTCATTTTTTCAGACGGGTTTTAACCAGTTTTTTGAGGTTAAACTAGGTACTTCACATAAATATAGTTTTGGATATTCAACTGAGTAATTCGTTCAGAAATATAATTTGTTTTTGGTGAATTATGTTTGGGATATGGGAGCTGACTAATATTAGCTATTAGAATAAGTGAGTTAACCTATTGTCAGGAATTCCTGATCATTTTAAATATGTCAGGAATTTGCTTTCCTTCCCTAAATCATGCCACAACCAATTTCAAAGGGTTGATAAAATGGGATTATGGGAATGATCAATAGGGTACGGAGAAGATGCTACACAGATTACGTCCAAATAATCATATTTTTAGTTAACTTAACATTTAATAATCTAAACATTATGATTACTTTCTTATTTATCATCCAATACATCCAATCAAAATCAAATAAAAAACGAAAAAAGAATGATAATAATTTCTTCTCTAAAAATGTTTCATTCGTGGTTCACTCTGTTTTTCTATCCTTAACGAAGCATTACAAGTAATACATAAAAATAGATTTGATTAATAAAAAGGATTTCTCCTTTTTTCATCACTCGAGGCTCCAACAGAACATTACCATTTATTTTTTAAGTAAATTACATTTACTTTACTTGCTTTGAAGTTTGGACAAATCTCGAGCGTTTGAGGTTATAATAATGTCTCCTAAAAGGTAACAAATGTTAAGTTTAAGGTGAAAAGTTTATTCTTATCCTAATATATTTTATTTGTTTTACTCCATTCAGTATACATCAATTTTTTATTATCTTTTCACATCAAAAAAAATATTCTTTGTCATTTTTCAATTTTTGAGTAGCAGAGTTGTTTAGCTCACATGTCAAATTTGAAATGAATTATTTATAATAAACCTTAAACGCTCTATATATATATATATATATATATATATATGAGGTTTGTCAAACCACATAGGAGGTCATTATAATTTTTCCTTACTTTTTCCCTAGTCTAAATGAATTTGATATGTAATACATAAAAAGCATTTAATTTGTCAGAAGGATTGGAGCTTAAAAATTTTTCTTTCCGTTTTGAGGTTTTTCCGGGTTGGTCACCCGACTCACCGCACCAACCGAACTTATATTATATATAAACTTGAATTTTCTAACCATATCTCTCTCCAGATATCCTTTATATATATACATACTTGGGCTTCAACCAAAATAAAAACAAAAAGTAAAATCGGAGGATAATTCGCCATATATAATAACACATGATGAGTTATTTACCCAAAAACTAGTCTAGAGCGGAATTAGCAAAATTTGACCAAGTCAAATGATGTTTTTGCACTTCGACCTATTTTGGGCTAATTTTACTGTTTAAACTTAAGTTTAAGAAGATGAAGCCCAACATTTAAATTTAAAATATGTCATCAAGAAATAGATATAAGAAGCCTGTCAGAATCGGAAATCTAGGTAAAATTATTTTGGGATTAGTAAGATTCTACCTAAACATATAAAAAAATTTTTAAGAAAAATACTAAATAAAAGATATTTAATTTAAAAGTCTAAATCATTTTAGAATTTTCAAAACTTTTTAATACATTGGGCCTTTAAATATTTTCTCATAAATTTTGGTCATATATTGGAATATTGGATTAAGGCCTTGTTTGGATTGACTTTTCAAATGCTACTTTTGGCATTCTGAAGGAGAAAACAATTTTGAACAGTATTTGACAAAAATTTTAAAAGAGTTTCTGGGTTTTGGAATAGCGTTTTGAAGAAGCTGAGGGTACTAGCTTCTCAAAATAGCTTTTGTTTCTCTTTTTCTTCTACGTGAAGCCAAAAATAGAAGTTATGCCAAACCGGGCATAAATCATTAAGTTTTTGGGCATTTCATATTAAGGGCTTAACCGTCCAACTATTATTTTAACGTAATAGAATCGTGGTAAAATCATACAGAATCGTATAGAATCGTAGAATCGTAAGATTTTACCAGTTAGAATCGAGATTTTGACAATTTTAAAATAGAGCCAAGCAAGTTCTTATCATATGATTCTATTATTTTCATCCGAGCGAGGATTCAAACTCAAAATGATATTGATACTTGCATTACAAATACCTTCATTAGTAACAAACCAGAACAATACTAAAATGTAATATTTTCGGTAATAATATTATTCTTTTTATTTTTATTATTTCTAGCAATTAATTTTTCAAAAACCTTGAACTCTATTCAACCAATTGATGTACAAAGATTCCAATTTCAACTATACTTACAAAGAGAGGGCGATTAATCCTTTCATCGAAATGCCATATTCATGTAAAGAAAGGAAACTGCCCAAAAATGCCATACTATGCAGAATATAATTTTATGATTAAATGAATGATATAGGTATGACATTGTCATATAAAAAGGACAACTATTCCTGGATTCATAAAATGGATCTCTCTTTCTCTCAAACAACTTTATAATTTTTCTGTATATTCCAAATTACCTTTTTTTTGTCCTTTTTAATCTTTTCAAACTATTGTACCAATTCATTCACTTTCAATTGACGCAAGTATAGTTTGGAAAGGTAATTTGGTTTTTGGTGAATTAGATTTGGGACATGGGAGGTGACTAATATTAGCTATTGGAATTAGAAATAAAAATAGGTAAAAAAACTTCCATAAAAACTCCTATAAAAAACATCAAACTTATACCGATTAGATTATAAAAATTTTGAGTGGAAGAATTTTTTGTTTATAAATAATATTGCAGTATGACTATTTTCTTATCAATAAAAAAAGAAATTCTACATTCCTACATTCTATTATCCAATACATTCAACCATAATCCTACCGTAACAAACATAAGTTTGGACAAATCTCACGCATTTGATATTTATTACAATAATCTATCTTTAAGAAGTAACCAATTTTAAATTTAAGGTGAAAAGTCTATTCTAACCTTAAAATATTATATTTGTTTTAGTCATTTTAATATGTATAAGTTTTCTATTGTCTTTTCACACCGGAAAAAAATATTCTCTGCAACTTTTAACTTTTGAATAGGGGAGCTGTTCAGCTCACATTTCAAATTTGGAGGGAGATATTTTTAATAGACCTCAAATACTCCATATGTGTGAGATTTGTCAAACCTCATGCGAGGTCATTGTAATTTTCCTTTAGGCCCTGTTTGGTATCGGTTTGGTTTGGTTTCTAAACTGAAAGTTTGTTTGGTAAGCGATCTGTTTGAAATTCTCGGTCTGAGAAAAATGGAACCAGACCATTTATAAATATATTTTATTTAATTTATTATTTATATAATTATTTATTCATTTATTTTTATTATATTTATAAATATATTATATTAATTTATTATTTATATTATTATTATTTATTCATTTATTTATTATTATTCTTTTTATGTATTATTTAATTCATTTTGTTTATTATTCATTTATAAATATATTTTATTTAATTTATTATTATATTTAATTATTTATTATTATTAGGTATTATTTAATTCATTTTGTTTATTTTTTATTCATTTATTTTTATTAATTTATAAATATATTTTATTTAATTTATTATTTATATTATTATTTATTCATTTATTTATTTTTTATTCATAAATATATACTCCCTCCGTCATAATTTAAGTGTTCACATTCACTATTCAACACATTCCAAAATAAATAAAGTCAATACCATTTTATTTGGTTAATTTACCAAATTATCCTTCAATCATTCAAGTTATAAAATATATAAACTACAAACATCATATTTCTTGGTGGGACCAAGGGTAAAATTAGTTTTTCATTCACTATCACACAATTAAAAATTATCATCTCAAAATGTTGGATTCCCCAAAAGAGACTTATAATTTAGGACAAAAGAAGTATTCTTTAATTTATTATTCATTCATTTATTTTTATTAATTTATAAATATATTTTATTAATTTATTATTTATATTATTATTTATTCATTTATTTTTATGTATTATTTTATTTATTTTGTTTTGTTTGTTGAGTGGGGCTTTGTTTGGTAATTGGTTTGGTTCAAATTTTTCTTCATCTAGTCTGAATTTTTAGAGACTAGACCATGTGTGTGTTGATATGTCTCACTTTTTAGACTCAGACTAAAGAAGACAAAAATCAATTTATGGGTCTGCTTGGTCTGTTTAGTCTTTGGTTCAAATTCATTAACCAAAACACAAAAATAAATGAATAAAAAATAAATAAAATAATAAATAATAAACAAAAAAATTAAATAATAATAAATAAATATAATAATAAATTATTATTTATTATTTATTCACTTTATTTATTATTTATTCACTTTATAATATATTTAATTAATTTATTATTTATATTATTAAATTATTATTTATTCATTTATATATTAATT
Source organism: Cornus suecica (assembly GCA_963922005.1). Classification (NCBI taxonomy): domain Eukaryota; kingdom Viridiplantae; phylum Streptophyta; class Magnoliopsida; order Cornales; family Cornaceae; genus Cornus; species Cornus suecica. The sequence continues at coordinate 48,658,120 of OY998245.1, read as the reverse complement.
TCTAAATATATTCTATTTATTTATTATTATTTCATTATTTAATTCATTTTATTTATAATTATTTATTCATTTTTAATTATTTAAAAATATATTTTATTAATTTAATATTTATTTATTATTATTATACTCATTTTTTGTTATTATTATGAAGTATTTATTTATTATTTATTATTATATTTATTTATTTATTATTATTTATTTCATTTTTTATTATTTATTTATTTATTATATTTTAAAATATATTTTATGTAATTTATTATTTATTTTATTAACTTATTATTATTATTTATTCATTTTTAATTATTTAGGATTATATTTTATTAATTTATTATTTAGTCCATTTTTTATTATTATATTTATTTATTATTATTATTATGTATTATTTAATTCTATTTGTCTATTATTTATTTTTAAATATGTTTTATTTAATTTATTATTTATATTATTAATTATTCATTTTTAATTATTTATAAATATATTTTATTATTTATTAATTTATTTTTTATTATTAATATATTAATTTTGTAATTTATTAGGTATTATTTAATTTGTTTTGTTTATTATTTATTATTTATATTTTATTTTTATAATATGTTTTATTTAATTTTTTTATTATTATTAATTTATTATTATTATTTATTCATTTTTAATTATTTATAAATATATTATTAATAAGACTAGACCGGACCAGGTTGAACCATAAAAAAATCTTGTTCCAAAAACACCTCATTTGGTTCAATTTGGTCTCGTTCCAAAATTTGATACTAAGTCCAAACAAACATGGTCTGGTCCCTGAAAACAAAGACCAGACTAGACCAGAACAAATAAGACAGCCTACCAAACAGGGCCTAACGAAGACAAAAATAAATTGATGGGTCTGATTGGTCTGATTTGGTCTTTGGTCCAAATTCATTAACCAAAACACAAAAATAAATGAATAAAAAATAAACAAAATAAATTAAATAATACATAAAAATAATAATAAATAATAAATAAAAATAAATATATTTATTAATACAATAAAAATAAATGAATAAATTAAATAAAAAATATATATTTATAAAATAATAAAAATAAATTAATAAATGATAAATATAAATAATAAATAAAATAAAAATAAATGAATAAAAAATAAATTTATAAATTAATAAAATAAATGAATAAACAATAAACAAAATAAAGAATAATAAACAAAATGAATTAAATAATAGATAAAAACTAATAATAATAAATAAATATAATAAATGAATGAATAAACAATAATATAAAGAATAAATTAATAAAATATGTTTATAAATTATTAAAAATAAATGAATAAATTATAAATATAAATAGTACATAAAATAAAATATATTTATAACTAAAATAATAAATTAAATAAAATATATTTATAAATTAATAAAAATAAATGAATAAAAAATAAACAAAATAATCAATACTAATAAATAGTAAATACAAATAATAATAAATAAATGGTAATTTGCACTAACACCCCCTAAGGTTTAGGTCAATTTCACCTTTGTGCTGGTTTTTGAAATTTTTGCACTAACACCCCCTGGGCCAATAAAATGACCAGAATACCCTTGAGAGAAATATATGAAATGTGAAATGACCTTTATGCCCCAACCCCAAATATATAAAATTTTGAAAAACATATATATAAATTCGAAAAAAGATATAAAATTCAAAAACAAATATTTAAATTTTGAATATATATATATATAATTAGAAATAAATAAATAAAAATTTCGAAAAACATATATAAATTTCAAAACATATATATATAATTCAAAACAATATATAAAATTTGAAATATATATATAATTCAAAAATATATATAAATTTTGAAAAATATTTAAATTCGAATATATATATATTTCAAAAACTATATATAAAATTCAAAAAATATATATTTTAAAAAACAAAATTCAAAAAATTATATAATTTCGAAAAAAATATAAATTTCAAAAAATATAAACAATTTGAAATATATAAATAATTCGAAAATATATATATTTAATTCGAATATATATATATATATAATTTGAAATATATATATATTTCAAAAAATATATATAAAATTCAAAATATATATATTTTCAAAAACAAAATAAAAAAATTATATATTTTGATAAAAATATATATATATTGGTAAAATGTCATATTTTTTTTAATGAAGTGAATCAAACTACTTACCACCAACATCAATTAGTGGCATTCTTTTATATATATTTTTCAAAAATATATATTATATGATGTTTTTGAAATTTATATAATATATCGGAATTTTATAAAAACAATTCAAAATTTATATATATTTGTTTCAAAATTTATATATTATTTTGAATTATATATATATATTTCGAATTTTATATATTGTTTTTTTAATTTTTTTTAATTTTATATATAAATTCCAAATATATATAAAATTATAAAATAAATTCAAAAATATATATATAATTCGAAATATATATATATATAAATTTTGAAACAAATATATATAAATTTCGTATTGCTTTTATAAAATTCGGATATATTATATAAATTTCAAAAACATCATATAAATTTTGGAAAAAATATATATAAAAGAAGGCCACTAATTGATGTTGGTGGTAAGTAGTTTGATTCACTTCATTAGAAAGGATATGACATTTTACCAACATATATATATTTTTCTAAAATTATATAAATTTTTTTAATTTTGTTTTTGAAAATATATATATTTTGAATTTTATATTTGTTTTTGAAATATATATATATTTTTGAATTTATATAATTTTCAAATTTGATATATATATATATATATTCGAATTATATATATATATCAAATTTTTTATATATTTTTTTAATTTTATATATATTTTTTGAAATTTATATATGTTTTTCGAAATTATATAATTTTTTGGATTTTGTTTTTGAAAATATATATTTTTTGAATTTTATATTTTTTTATCCAAATTTATATATATATATTTTCGAATTTAAATAGTTTTCAAAATTTATATATTTTTTCTAATTATATATATATTTCAAATTTTATATATATTTTTTGAAATTTATATTTTTTTATCGAAATTTATATATATATTTGTTGGCTTTGAAATTTACTCTCGGCAAACAATTCCAAAATTGATGATAACAAACCATTGAAGAGTGTTTGATACTAATGAATTATCGAGTTTATATTTTCAGTAAAAGACAGGTGAACGACTCAGAAATTAAACTCGGAAAGGAAATTACTCGAAAAGCAAGCTCGGAAAGAAAGCTTGATTTAAAGCGAAAAGATGTGAAAGAAATTGAAGCGCAAAATGGAAAATCATTTAATTCAACGGCAAAGGCGGAAGTCGAAGACTCAAGACTTGTGGTAGATAGGTCGGGGAGCGATCATTGTAACAAGGTAATTTTATGCGTCGATATTATCGTATAAGCTCAAGTATAAAATGAACCGAACTCAAATGGAATGAAAAACGCTTTACCGAACTTAAACGAAAAGAAAAATATTTTTATTAAATGTTCTTTTAAGTTGTAGTCGACTAGAATCACCATGTGTATTTCAATATAGTCGACTAAAACAATCAGTAGCTGCAGGCTTTTCATCCACATCAAAGTAGTCGACTGAAAGTATTTTGAGTCGACTAGACTACAAGAAGTAGTCGACTAGAACACATTCTAGTCGACTAGATGTATCATTGTAGTCGACTAGATGAAACCATGTAGTCGACTAAAATGAAAAGTAGTCGACTAGTTGATCCTCAAAATCTGCAGATTCTTCAGAAAACATTTCCCATGTTTTGTGGATTGTTTTTAATGGTGTTCAAACGGCTCTTGTCTTTCAAATACTAAAATCATTCTTCAAAGCCCTAATGCAATGCTATATATAGAATGAGATGTGTATATTGAAGGTAAAGAGATTGAAACACAAAAAGAGAAAGAAAGCTATCAAAAATTCTGCAGAAATTTTCTACAAAAACCATTGAAACCAAGCTTTGAAAATCTGATTTTCTCCAAGTTTCTTTGAAAATCAAAACCTCTAGTATATCTTCTTATTTTCCAAATATCATTCATTGATCATATCTTTTGAGAATACATTTCTAGAGCTATTGTAAAATCACCAAAAACACTTAAGCTTATATTTATTTATCTTCCATAAAAGCCTTTGGGTTTTGAGTGTTTTTTGTTCTTGAGTGATTTTATTGATTACATACGAATTTGTAATCTCGGACAAGTGAAGTCCACCGATTGTTCAAGAGAGGGTTGTTCTCTTGATTGAGAGACAAGCTCGAGAGGCTTGTGTTGTAAAGGTTTGCCATTCCACCTGTGAAGGAAGGGCCATAATGAAAGGATCGGGAAAAGTCTCAAGAAGGGGTTCTTGAGCCGAGGAGTAGGAGTTACCGAATCTCGAAAAAATCACGGTGTCAATCTCTCTATCTCTTTCTCTTTACTTGAGTAACTTGCATGCTATAATCACTTGAATATCTTGTATGCTACAATTTGTCTTGAGATTAATTGTTAGAGAATTGAAATTGAATCATTCACTTGTTCATTGAAAAATTGTGTTTTGATTATAGCTTGTTCCAATTTTGAAAAGAATTAGAAATATTTTTGAACACCCTATTCACCCCCCCTCTAGGGTTAATTAGTAACTAACAATATTTTTTAATTTTATATATTTTTTTCAAATTTTAAATATTTATTTTCGAATTTTATATCTTTTTTTAAATTTATATATTTGGGGTTGGGGCATAAAGTTCATTTCACATTTCATATATTTCTCTCAAGGGTATTCTGGTCATTTTATTGGCCTAGGGGGTGTCATTGCAAGAGAAACCAAACCTCAAGGGGTGTTAGTGCAAAAATTTCAAAAACCAGCACAAAGGTGGAATTGACCTAAACCTCAGGGGGTGTTAGTGCAAATTACCCATAAATAAATAAATATTATAATAAATAAATAGTAAATAATAAATAATAAATAATAATATTTTATTTTTGTAAAGCCAAAAGATCATACCAGATCACTTTACCAAACATATTTTGGTTCCATTTTTCTTAAACCGAGACCATCAGATTAAACCGCTTAGCAAACAAACTTTCTATTCAGAGACCAGACCAAACCAAATCAGATCTAACTAGATCTGACTCGACCAGACCAAATCAGACCAGACCGGTTACCATACCAACACATTTGAATGGCCACCCACCTTCTCAGCTAGCTAAATAGCGCATACAGGATGCTCTAAGGATTGGAGTGTTTAACTTTTTTAATTAATTACACTCACACCCTCAAGATTTGGGAAAATACCAACTAGATGCATAATTTTGTTTTTTGAACACTAAGCTCGTGTCTGAAATTTCTCAGAATAACTTTTTTCTCTTTTTATTCTGTATAACAGTACGAGTTAAACTCTGCCAAACAAACCTTACAGAGATGGACAAATGATTTATCATTTCATCGAAATGCCATATTCCTGTGAAAAAAGGAAATGACTCAAAAATGTCATGATACTTTTTATGATTATATGAATGAAATATGTACGAAACTGTCTAATAAAACGGAAAACTCCTTCCTATCACAATGGGTTATATCTCTCACTCATAAAACATCGTAATTTTCTCTGTCATTTTTCCTTTTAACCATTTCAATTTAGTGGACCAATTCATTCACCTTCAAAATTTTCAGACCGTTTTAACAAGTTTTTGGATTTTAAACTAGGTAATACAGATAAGCAATAGTTTTTGGAGGTTAAATTAGGTAATTCTCATAAATATAATTTATTTTTGGTGAATGATGGTCGGAAATATAATTTTTTGGTGAATTATGTTTGGCGTATTGGAGATGAATAACATTAGAGTAATTTCCAACCTAATAACTTGTCTCTCGTATTGATGGGAACGATATATAAGAAAAAGGATAAAACAAAATTTTAGCTCGAGTTAGAGGGAAGAGGAGGAGAAAAGAAGTAATCTGATATTTTAACCCCATAATTATTTGTTTCTAAATGATATTATATATTAGGACAATGATTGGGTCCTCACCAGTGAGGATCAACTTGGTCCTTACCCCTTATTTGGACCAATATAATTAAAACACGTGACATATATTAATTAAAAAACATAAATGGGTATTACCCATTATTTATGGAATTCAACCCGGATTTGAATGATTCTTTTTTCTCTTATTCACTTAAAAAAAAAAATCTCATGGGCAGTTTAACGTCTACATATGCGTGTACACTTATTTGTATAGATAGATTGATATATGCGTGTACACTTTTATTTATATATAGATTGATGCATATATATATATGCTATGTATATTGCAATTGAATCTAAATGATGATAAAATCTTTTGTATTATTTCTGTAATATCATCAATTTGGTGTGGTAAGCAACACTTTACACACGAGATTTCTGACTTTTTCTCTAAATTTCTTGTAAGAGTGGAAATGTCCAGCCCAGCTGAGCCCATCTGTCATCAGGCCCATCAGAGCCCATCTGTCATCAGGCCCATCAGAGCCCATTTGTCATCAGGCCCATCAAGCTTCTGGGACAACAAGTTTCCTATGAATCCAGTAATAAAGCCCATTTAGAAAATGTATATAAAGGGATCCGAAAATTAATAAAGGGATTCGAAATAGTATTGAGCATTTTTATGTCTTTACACATTGGCGCCGTCTGTGGGAACGAGGAGGAGTTCCTGATTTTTCAAATGCCCTTCGGTACCTGTAAAATCGCCTCCTTCTTCCCATCTCAAAAAGCTAAGTCTGTTTGATAGGCAAAAGACCCTCCACCTCCAAAAACTTCCACTCACTACCTCCCCGGACGAGAATGCCAGTCACTCGTTCACAGGCAGGCATTCTGCCCACTGTGGACAATCGTGCAGAGGATTCCCAGACCATGGAGCAAATTCTTCAACGCTTGGCGGTTGCTGAGGAACGTAGCGTGGCCTTGGAGAAATAGAATGCAGAGCTCAGGGAGAGGTTGGCTCCACCAGCAGCTGCCTTACCGGCAGTTACGCCCAACCCTCCGGTGGCGGCGATCGACCATTCTCTAAACCAACCTGAAGAGCACGCCGAATCTTCTCAGCGCTCAAGAAAGGCTCCGGCAGCCGACGAGTCTATAACCCCCCAGAAACTTCAAGCAATGATGGACGAGTTCCAAAGGAAAGTTCTCGGGGACTTGAGGTCCCGATCTACGGACGACATGGCCATCCAGGCGTCCACTGAATTGATACAATCGCCCTTCATTCAGGAAATAACCCAAGAACCTTTCCCAAAGAAGTTCGTGATGCCACAATTCACCCCTTATGATGGCACAAGGGATCCCGAAGAACACATATACCAGATTCATCAGAAAATGACCATGTACGCCGAGAACGACTTTCTGCTGTGTAAAGTGTTCTCCACAAGCCTCGCTGAGGCCGCCCTATTATGGTTTAGGAAGCAGCCACCCCGATCCATTGGTAGCTGGCAACAGTTGACCAGGCTCTTCATCGCCCAGTATTATGGAAACAAGAGACAGAAGAAGACCATATCCTGCCTCTTCACCATGATCCAGGAGAAAGGAGGGTCACTGAAAAGTTTTCTATCCCGATTCAACATAGAGTCCTCTTCTGTGGATAACTGTGACCAGCATTCTGCGGTTGAGGCATTCAGGATGGCCCTCATTCCTGTAACAAAATTCCATCAATCCTTGGTGAAGCGCCCTCCATCGGGCATTGGGGAACTAAACTCTAGGGCCCAGGGATACTTGAGAATTGAGGAGGAGGAAACTATCAGGCAAAGGAGATCAGCCTTTGTCGGCCTTGAAATCCAGTCCAAGGATCGATTGATCGATCGGAAGCGACTAATTCCACCGGGATCGTCAGCCCCAACAGGAGTATCAGTCACAAAGCCATCTAAACGACCCAGGTTAGAAGAAAGGAAAACACCCCTGAAGGTTAGCCTTGCAAAACTTTACCAGGAGAACAAAGCCAAAGGAATTTCCCAGCAACCCCCTACCATACGACAACCACTTGACCAGAGAGACAAGACAAAACACTGCGCTTTCCATGGTGATTTCGGGCACATCACGAACGAATGCCGCAATCTAAGGCAACAGGTGGAGGCATTACTACTTCGTGGAGTACTCCGGGATTACGTCCAACAAGACAGGCCAAGAACCGATCAGCGCGCCCCCGGCGTCCCTCGAAACCCCTCGGATGCACAGCCGGTTAAAATCATCAACATGATTCATGGTGGCCCCCCACCCAAAGAGACCGAAGGATCGCGCCAAAGCTATCTACGGAAAGCCCACAAAATGAGAAAAGTCAACGAAATTAGTGAAGCCCGATACAAGGCTGAAGAAACTCACATCACTTTCTCGGTGTCGGACCTCCGGGGAGTCCAAACCCCGCATGAAGACCCTCTGGTTGTGACCCTAATGGTGGCCAACTGCCTTGTGAAAAGAGTCGTGATCGATCCAGGGAGCAGTGCCAACATCATCACCAAATGGGCTTTCGAAAAGCTCGAAATCAATCCATCTGAAATTATGACATCCCGATGCCCCATCGCAGGTTTTGACGGCAGGCAAATCGAGCCGATCGGTGAAATTCAGTTACCTGTGTCTGCCGCTCATAGGACCCTGACCGAGACATTTGTTGTGGTGGACGCCAAACCTTCATACAATCTGCTTATGGGAAGGGGATGGATTCACCAAATGCAGGGTGTGCCTTCGACTCTTCACCAGGTCATGAGATGCTTGGGCCCTGACGGTACTGGCACCATTGATGTGAAGGGCGACCAATTGGCCGCCAAGGAATGTTATTCGGTCACTCTGAAGGAGATCCGGAAGGTCCATGCCCCAGGGGTACCCCGATCGAAGGAGCAAAGTTCATGCTCCAAATAGCAATTAAAGAATGGGGAGCCGGGCTCCCCAATTGTGGTCGAACCACTACAATCGGTCTGTGTCGTGCCCGACAACCCGGAAAAAGTTACTTTTGCAGGTACAACCCTGACCGATTTTGAATTTGAGGAACTAACACAATTGCTGCAGGACAACTCTGACGTCTTTGCATGGGAGCATACAGACATGCCGGGAATAGATCCTGACGTTTCACAGCACTCATTGCATGTTGACCCAAACGTCAGGCCAATCAGGCAAAAGCAAAGACGCATGGGGGCACATCGGAACCTAATTATAGCAGATGAGGTATCCAGACTGCTCCAGACCGACTTCATCCGCGAAGTCAGATATCCCGAATGGCTTGCCAACGTCGTGGTTGTTCAAAAGAAAAACGGCAAATGGAGGGTTTGCGTCGATTTTACCGACCTGAACAAGGCATGCCCAAAGGACAGTTTTCCACTCCCAAAGATCGACCAGATGGTTGATGCTACCTCGGGCTATGACCGTCTAACTTTCCTGGATGCCTATTCAGGTTACAACCAAATAAAAATGAACCCGAAGGATGAGGAAAAGACTTCCTTCATTACTGAAACAGGTACATACTGCTTTAAAGTTATGCCTTTCGGACTGAAAAATGCAGGTGCTACCTTCCAGAGATTAGTCAACAAGATCTTTAAAGGTATGATGGGCACAGTAATCGAAGCCTACATCGACGATACTGTAGTCAAGATCAGAAAGAAGGAGGACCACATCACTCACCTACGCCAAGTGTTCGCTACCCTCAGGTCCCATGGCATGAAGCTTAATCCGGCAAAGTGTTCTTTTTGTGTATCATCTGGACAGTTCCTAGGGCACATCGTGGACCGGACTGGTATCCAAGCTAGCCCGACACAGGTCAAAGCTCTCATAGAAATGAAGGAGCCCCGAACACATAAAGACGTTCAAGTCCTGACGGGAAGAGTGGTAGCACTTAGCAGATTCATCTCACGACTCACTGATCGGTGCCGACCATTCTTTCAAGTAATAAAGGTGAAGAAGGGAGAGATCTGGGGTCACGAACAATCGGAGGCCCTGGCGGGGTTAAAAGAGTACCTGACCATGCCCCCCATCTTGTCTACACCAACCCCCGATGAAGTCTTATACCTTTATTTAGCAGTATCCTCCGCTTCAACCAGCGCCGCCCTCATCAGAGAGGACGGGAACCTTCAAATGCCAGTATTCTACACCAGCAAATCCTTGGCTGAGGCAGAAACTAGATACAGCAGGTAGGAAAAACTGATACTGTCACTGGTAAACGCCAAAAGAAGGCTAAGGCATTACTTTGAGGCCCACCCGATCGTCGTCCCAACAGCTACACCCCTACGGGTTATTATGTCGAAGCCCGACCTCTCAGGACGAATCTCTAAGTGGGCCATCGAATTGGGCATATATGATTTGACATACATACCTCGGGTTTCCATCAAAGGACAGGCTGTAGCGGACTTTTTGCTCGAGAGTAAGACTGAGGAGCCAGACCAGAACAGTGAACTGGATACATGGAAGATCTTTGTGGATGGGTCAACCAACTCTTCCGGCTCAGGAATTGGCCTAGAAGTTTTAACACCTGATGGAACACGCCTTCATATGTCGGTGCAGTTGCAGTTTCCGGCCACAAACAATGAGGCAGAGTATGAGGCCATCGTATCCGGTTTGAGGATAGCCCGAAGCCTTAAGATCCAGTCCTTAGCAGTACACAGTGATTCTCAACTTGTCGTCCGTCAGATCAACGGAGAATACGAAACAAAGGACCCGACAATGAAGTTGTATCGAGCGCTAGTTTTGAAGGAGACAGAAAGTTTTCACAGAATCACCTTTACCCAAATCCCCAGGGATGAAAACTCTGAAGCCGACCACCTGGCCAATCAGGCTTCCTCAGCCGGAGAGGATCTAACCCGGGTGGCACTGTTGGATTTTATTCAGAGGCCCAGCATTCAAGAGCCCGAACGAGTAATGCTCATCTCATGGGAGCCCAGTTGGATTGATCCCCTGATAGATTACTTACGTAGTGGAACTCTTCCCGAGAATAAAGCTGAAGCTCACAAGGTCAGGAGGAATTCGGCCCGGTACTCAATCATAAACGGGCAACTCTACCGAAAGTCCTTTTCCGGTCCCTACCTGAGATGTATCACACCGTCAGAATCTAGAGCAGTGATGCACGAGATTCACAGTGGGGCTTGTGGAAACCACTCCGGTAGCAGGTCCCTTGCCCATAAGGTACTGTCTCAAGGGTACTTCTGGCCCTACCTGTCTCGGGATGCCGAGGAATACGTCCGAAGGTGCAAGCCCTGTCAAATGCACGGGGATGCTATCCATCGCCCACCTGAGTTCCTGCATCCTACTATAGTACCGCACCCATTCGCCCGATGGGGAATGGATATAGTGGGACCCTTACCGAAAGCAATCCGGTCGAATGCGTACGTCCTTCTGGCAACCGACTATTTCACCAAATGGGTGGAAGCCAAAGCCTATCCCACCGTCAAAGGGAGTCACGTCGTCAAATTCGTATGGACCAACATTATATGCAGATTTGGGCTACCAAGAACGATCAAGATGGATAACGGAACAAACCTGGACAACAAGGAGGTTAGAGCATTCTTTGCCGAACATGGTATCAACCAGAACACGTCTTCCGTCGGCTACCCGCAGGGGAATGGGCAGGCGGAAAGGACAAATCGAACTATATTCAACACTCTGGCCAAGAAAGTTGAGGAGGCCAAAGGGGCCTGGTTAGAGAAACTGCCCGAAGTTCTCTGGTCATACAGAACGACCCCCAGACAACCCACTGGAGAGACCCCTTTTGCCATGGCGTACGGTGCTGAAGCTGTGATTCCGACTGAGATCCGGGTTCCAACCCTCCGGAGCGAGGCCTGGGTCGAAGGACCAAGTAACCAGCATTTGGCTCAGAACCTTAATCTTCTGGATGAAAGAAGGGAGGCCGCCGGGATCAGGCTGGCCGCTTACCAACAGCAAGTCCGGAACCACTTCAATCAAAGAGTCAAAAGAAGAGAGTTCCAGATCGGAGACATGGTCCTTAGGCGCAAAATCGGGCTTGTAGGCAAGCTCAGAGAGCCTTGGGAGGGCCCGTACACCATCTCTGAAGTCATCGGTCGCGGAGCATACCGAGTCCGAAGGAATGTTGATGGCGGAATGGAACCAAACTCCCAGAACGCCTCTCGCCTCAAGGGGTACTACCCTTGATGGGCCAGGTCCTGTTTCCACTTGGATCTTTTTGTAAAAAGGCTACAGCAACTGGTCGGTAAAAATCATTATTATGATTATTATAAAATCCGCTGAAGAGCCCGAAGTCACAACACAGATCCTGAAGAGATCATTGTTCCAAAAATAAACTAAGTGTTGCATTGACTTTCGCATGGCCCGAAGAGCCCGAAGTCACAACACAGATCCTGAAGAGATCATTGTTCCAAAAATAAACTAAGTGTTGCATTGACTTTCGCATGGCCTGAAGAGCCCGAAGTTACAACACAGATCCTGAAGAGATCATTGTTCCAAAAATAAACTAAGTGTTGCATTGACTTTCGCATGGCCTGAAGAGCCCGAAGTCACAACACAGATCCTGACGAGATCATTGTTCCAAAAATAAACCAAGTGTTGCATTGACTTTCGCATGGCCCGAAGAGCCCGAAGTCACAACACAGATCCTGAAGAGATCATTGTTCCAAAAATAAACCAAGTGTTGCATTGACTTTCGCATGGCCCGAAGAGCCCGAAGTCACAACACAGATCCTGAAGAGATCATTGTTCCAAAAATAAACCAAGTGTTGCATTGACTTTCGCATGGCCCGAAGAGCCCGAAGTCACAACACAGATCCTGAAGAGATCATTGTTCCAAAAATAAACTAAGTGTTGCATTGACTTTCGCATGGCCTGAAGAGCCCGAAGTCACAACACAGATCCTGAAGAGATCATTGTTCCAAAAATAAACTAAGTGTTGCATTGACTTTCGCATGGCCTGAAGAGCCCGAAGTCGCAACACAGACCCTGAAGAGATCACAAAACTTTGAAAAAATAAACAAAGTAACCAAGAATCGTTATAACTGTAAAAGTCAAAAGTGAAATGGACAAAACCTATTATATCTCATATAAAATGGGCCCCTGTGGCCAAGGCTTACAATGCATTTCATAAACAGTAAATACTAAAGGTCAACGCTGGTGCCCGGTACATTTGGGTTCACTGAAACGATGGCCCCATCGGGAGCCGGAGGATCAGGAGGGGCGGTTATGCTCATTCCTGGGAGAGGCTTGGTCAGGAACTCGCAGAAACGAACGTCGTCTGGTCCACCAACCGGATCGTCGTACGGAGGGGAGATGCCCAGACTCTCATCCAGCTCTTCCACCGAGGCGAAAGTCCTTTCTTCGACGGGTTTCTGCATGTCATTAAAGCATGACCTCCAACCAAACCCGATCCGGTATTGGGAGGTTTCGCAGAAACGCTTATACACTTCGTTCCCACCCCGGTGACACATCTCCACCACCGACCTCTCCGTGGCAAGGAGATTCTCCATCTCAGCCCTCTCCTCCAGGAGCTTCGAATTGGAAACCGTCAAGCTCTCATTATTAGCTTTCAGATTCCCATTCTCAGCCTTCAAGGCCTCCGTCTCAGCAAAGAGGGCCCGCCGAACTGCCTCCATTTCCTTAATTTTTTCTTGATCCGCCCGAAGCTGTTGCTCTGCAGCGACTGCCCTTCGGGTCTGGACATCCAATTTTTCATTGGATATGGACAGTTGGTTGGCGACCTTCATCCGGGATTCCTCCTTCAATCTCAGGAGCTCATTGGAGTTCTTGAGCAACTTAGTGTCCTCCTCCATTTTTGCATTATAGGCCTGTGTCAGGTAGAGCATCTGCCAAAAGGTTAAGTGTTAGCCTGATAAGAAAGTAAATAAAATATTAAATGCAGTTGGAAAATCAGCAGATTCAAGCACTACCTTCATAGCAATCTCTGGACCTGTCAGAGCCAATTCCTCCCGATCGATGGTTCTCAGCCTCTTTCGGTCTATGGGTGTCCAGATCTGAGATCCCATAGCCCGTAGGACAGTGTCATTGTCAATCGTCGCATGCCCCGCAACCAGAAAGTCGCCGCCCGGGAGTATAATCTTCGGCGCCCAGGGCACGGGTAACTCCTTTTCAGTTGCGGCCCCACTGTCATCCAGTACGATGGGAGATGATTGTGTCTCCGTTCGGGCCCTTACTGACCGTTCGGGTAGATTCTCCTCCGATCGGGGATGTCGCGCCCCCGTCAGGCTCGTTTCCCCTTCAACCAACCGAAATTCAGGGACGGGAACATCCCCTGAGGATGGAGCAACCTCCTCTGACCCTTGAGGAGGAGTCTGGCCGGTTTGCACATTTCCCATTGGTGGAGATGGAGTTACCGGGCTATTCTCTACAGGAGGCGAGAGAACAGGATCAGCCGGAGGGGTTAGAACACTTTGTGATCCCTGCCCGATCTGGATCTCACCGGAGGCTGAATTTGAGGCCTGAGGTCCAACTGCCCGCTTAGACTTCTTCTTCAACACCGCCTGCGGGATCCTCAGCATTTCTGTAGATAGGGCCTGCAAATTGGAACCTGTCAAGAAACTGGTACACATCCTCAAAGGCTGTCCCCAAATTTTCGATTTAAGCAATTCAAAACGAGTTCTGATATAATTTGAGGTTTTATATTCGTCGGGCGCCCCCAGAAACTCAAGCACATGGAGGCCTAACTTATCATTGCACTGATCACAATTGCACGCCCCCCTATGGAATGGCTTGAAAGAAGGGAAAATGTGTTGGTCAAACTCGTTGGGGACTTTGAATCTGGATGAGCTGGGGAGTCTCCAACTCCCACTCACAAGGACCATCCTTTCTTTCCACCCTTTATTGGATTTTTCAGTACCATCACAAATTTTCCTCCCACTAAGGGGAAAAAGGTTGTACCGGCCCCTGCACTCCTTCTGGACCTGTATTTTGTAACAGAACAGAAGTTCCGCCAGACCAAGGTCAAGTCCTAGATCCCGATTGATCATCAAGATCATGGCCAAGACCCGGAAGAAGTTAGGTCCCACCTGAAGTGGGGCCAAACCTAAGGTAGCTAAGACATAAAGGAAGAAGGGCTGGATCGGGAATCTAATAACCTGGAGGTGAAAGGCCGACAACAAAATCTGGTTATCCAAAACCCCCTCACCCTTCCTAAAATCATACTTTTTAGGATAATTTTTAATAATCACCCGATCGGGTACCCCGCATTTAACCCTCAACCTTTTTAATACCGACTCTACCCTGTTCATAGGGGGAATGGGATCGGCATAAAACTGATCTCCCGAAACCCCCGCAACCGGATTTCCGGCTGCTGCGACGTTCTAGTTAACTTCCGGTGGGCTAGGCACAGTTGTCCTAACCACCTCAACTGAGGGTGAACTGAGGGATACGTCCGGGTCTACAGGGGAAGGTAAACGGTCGCTACCCGACCGGGTATCATCACTATCAGACATTTCGAAAAGAAAGACGTTGAGATGGAAAGAAATAACTTACTCTAAGATGAATCCCGAAGGATTTATGACGCTTTCCTGAGAGAGAAGGTGGACTCTGGCAACGATAAGTCAAGATCTCAAGTGCAGGGAGTTCTCTAGATTTTTTTTTTAAATTGTGAAACGGAATGAATCCATAGCACTGCAGTCATTATTTATAGAAATCTCAGGGGGGCCTGAAAAGCCGTGCGGTCGGGAACCGAAGCGTCATCTCACTTCACGTGCGCCTCCACAGCCTCCCTTTTCGCCTACCAAGGCCACCCGGACCACGAATTTCAAACGTTGCAATGATTGTACAACCGTCATATTAATTGCGTCAGTCACGTCACCCCGGTCAGGGGTGATGCATCTCATCCCCACTCTGTATCCTTTTTAATGGGCCGGGAAGATCGACGACCCATCACAAAGGATAGGGCCTGTGTAAGAGTGGAAATGTCCAGCCCAGCTGAGCCCATTTGTCATCAGGCCCATCAGAGCCCATCTGTCATCAGGCCCATCAGAGCCCATTTGTCATCAGGCCCATCAAGCTTCTGGGCCAGCAAGTTTCCTATGAATCCAGTAATAAAGCCCATTTAGAAAATGTATATAAAGGAATCCGAAAATTAATAAAGGGATTCGAAATAGTATTGAGCATTTTTATGTCTTTACATTTCTATACTTCAATCACTTTATTTTTATTTTTTCTTATTTGTGTTCATAATATTTTGTATCTAATTTATTTATATATCTTTGAATTTTACGAAATATGGAGAAGTACCCATCATAATATCAAATAATATTCGTGGATTGTGACTTTGTTCTTATTTGTATTTAAGGAAAGTGTACATGCATATATATATGACGTTAAACTACCCATTAGATTTTCATTTTTTAAAGTGAATAAGAGAAAAAAGAAAAATTCAAATCCCAGTTGAATCCCATAAATAATGGGTAATACCCATTTCTAATTTTTAATTAATATACACCAAGTGTCTTAATTCTATTGGTCCAAATAAGGGGTGAGGACCAAGTTGGTCATCACTGGTGAGGACTCAAGCATTGTCCTATATATTATCTTCCATATTATAAGGGTATATTTATTATAAGCGTATATATATAAAAGGGTAAATTACAGTTTCACCCCCTGTTGATAGTGTAAATGACATCTACACCCCCTCTATTTTCGCTAATTACAGTTTCACCCTTTATTTGTAAATTACAGTTTCACTTTCACCCCCTCAACTCATTCTCCGGCGAGGTCAAACCGGGTCAACCAAAATTTGAGATGCGAAATGACCAAATTACCCTTATATGTGTGTAAAGACCTGTTTGCCCATCTAAAATGATGTGAAATACCTAAACTACCCTCATCACTTATATATATATATGTGCATAAATATATATATACCCATATACATATATGTATATGTATGAATTGGATATTGAACAAATTCAATCTATATCATAGAAACATGAATTAGGTCCAAGATCAACAAATACGTCATATAAGAAACATGATTTATACCAAAAATATCAAAAAATCAACACACCCATTTCATATGTATGTAGATATATATGTGCGTATATATATAGATAGATATATATAGTTATATATGTATATATATGTGCGTGTATATATATAGATTGGTGTATATCTATCTATATAGTTATATATGTATATATATAGATAGTTATATATATATAGATATATATATGTGCGTATATATATAGATAGATATATATAGAGATAGAGATATATATAGATATATATGTCATTTTGTTTTGATTTTTCTGTAATTGAAAATGGACAATTAATTGAGTATGGGTAGGAATTGAGGTTTGATAATTGATAGTTCATTTTAGGGTTAGAGTTTGATTTGAGGGGTTTTAGGAGAGAGTAGGGGGTGAGATGAAGAAGATGATGGAAGGGTAAATAGGTAATTTAACATAAAAAAAATATTTGATTATTTAAAATAAATATAAAAAAGGGGTATAAGAGTAATTGCACATATCCGGTCGCCGGATATGGGATTCAGGGGTGAAACTGTAATTAGCAAAAATAGAGGGGTGCGGGTGTAATTTATACTATCAATAGGGGATCAAACTGTAATTCACCCTATATAAAAATAATCTAAAATTTTTAATTATTAATATTTAAATCAAAAAAAAATTTGTATAGATTCATCCTTATTATCTATTATATCTAATCAAAATATAATAATCCTTCCTCTTTCGAAGGAATTGAAGAACCGAACCTGAACCGATGGTTCAGTTCGATTCTATAGGGGTTTTGTTGCGGTTCTGGTTCCAAAAATTAAAGAACATAAATTTTAAGTTCGATTCCGGTTCTTAATCCCGTGGAACCGAACCGATTATATATATATATATATATATATATATATTATTGTTAGTTTCTAGCTTATAATTATGAATTATATATATATAATAATTTTATAAGTTACATGAGAGATATTATATCATATATGTATACCGTATATAAAGTCACAGTTCTAAACTAACAAGGATCGGAGGATTGTAAATTATAGAGTAAAGTGCAATAAACCCCTCTAAACTATCTCAGTTTTGCAACTAACCCCCCTGAACTAAAAATCACACCACTAAACTATCAATTTGGTGCAATAAGCCCACATTCTCTTATAAAAGATCATCCTACCATTTTAATAAAATTTTCCATTCTTCTAATAATACGGTATACCACTATATTTTTTATCTTTTGAGATTTTAATTCTACCTTTCACTTTAATTGTTTTCGCATTAAGTATATTATCAAAAATAATAATAAAAAAGTTCATAAGAGGTAATTATTGATTTTTTAAGTAATAAACTTGATATAAAATTTTGTTTGATTTAATGTATAAAACTTCTTAGCCTAAATTTAAAATTTTTAAATGCTAAAAAAAATAAATTCCTAAGATATACAAATTACTTGAATAACAAAAAAAACAAAATTTTGTGATATATATAAATAGACCCTTTTAATAAGAAAAATTCATACTTATAATTATACCATTATATTTTTTTTTTATCTTTTGAGATGTTAATTCTAATTGTATCCGCATTAAGTATATTATCAAGAATAATAAAAAAAATGTATAAGTTGTAATTATTAATTTTAAAAGTAATAAATTTGATATTAAAATTTTGTTTGATTTAATGTATAAAACTTCTCACCCTAAATTTAAAATTTTTAAATGCTAAAATAAAAACCTTTTTGTCTAAGATATACAAATTACTTGAATAACAAAAAATTAATTTTTTGTGATATATATAAATAGACCCTTTTAATAATAATAAAAATTCATACTTCTAATTATACCATTATATTTTTTTTTATCTTTTGAGATATTAATTCTAATTGTATTCGCATTAAGTATATATTCTCAGGAATAATAAAAAAATGTATAAGTTGTAATTATTAATTTTTAAAGCAATAAATTTGATATTAAAATTTTGTTTGATTTAATGTATAAAACTTCTCATCCTAAATTTAAACTTTTTCATGAAGGATATATTATCAAATTTGTATAAATTATTCCATAATGTATGTTAATAAGATAAATGCATATATAATTCAATAAGAAAGGGTATTATGGTCATTTATGAAATAATTTAGGCAATTTGCAACTTCATGTCATAGTTAAGGAATTTTTTGCCATTTTCAAAGTTTAGGGAGTTTAATGCACTTTACCCTAAATTATATATGTTGTTATTTTATAGTCTCTAACAAGGACCGTAGGAAGGATTGTAAATTATATATATATATATATATATATATATAAAAGTTATATGACAATTGACAAATACTATATGATATCATATATGTATTAATGTATATCATAGACTCAAGAATTTTTTATTTATTTTTATATATTTTTGAACTTTCAAATGTAATTGTTTTGTTTGATTATTAGATGACAATTGTAATTTTAGGGATGTAATATGTGAAAAATGTAGAAAAGCCCCTGAACTATTGTAAAGTGAGTAACTAACCTGAAGTATTAAAGTTGCAATTAACCCCCATAAATATACACTTTTTTTTGCAGATGACCCCCTTCCAACCAAAAATCACCGGCTTTTGAAATTATTTTTTCTCACATGACATGCATTTCAAAATTAAAGGACTATACTACCCTTTACTATAAAAAATACAAAACTTCCCCTAATGTGTTTTCTTATTACCCCAAATTGAAAACCCTAATTTATCTAACCTATAATGTTCTCTCTCTCGCGGTTTCTGTGTCAGCCCATACAACACCAATAAACTCCAAAATGATGCCAACATTTTATATGGAATTTTTTTATATATATATACACACATCGCATTTATGTGGGTTCTGAAAAACACAGCCAAAAACATATGTATTTATTCACAAAACTGATAACTTACACAAATCACAATTCAACTCATTCAACTGCAGAAATCGCCAATTTTGAAAGTATGAGTGTTGAAAATTTCACAGTCAAACAAAAAATAAACAAATCCCAAAAAATAAATAAATGACCTAAATTGTAAAACAATTTCAACACTGACAAAACATACATATGCCATTCAAACTTTGAATGTGAGGAGCTCTTGCTTGTGACCTTTGGAAGGTCTGAAAAGATGAAAGTTTTCTAGGAACCTATTCTATACTATGCCATTCAAGAAGAGAAAATGGGTATATTTATTTATTTATATATACACATATATATGTATAGGCACACATATATGTATGTATATATGAATATATAAACGCCAACCGTTTTCAAGTTTGCAATCTTGGGTTTTGTCAAGAATTCCAATATTCATCACCGGCGGATTGGCGGCGGCGAAAAGCTAGGGCTATGGCGTGGCTTGGCTCGCGGCGGGAAGAGAGAGGGAATTAGATCTGTGGTGCGGCTAGATGGAGGAGGAGAACACGGCGACGTGGTGGTTGGTGGGGTGACGATGGTGTAGATCGGTGGTGGTACGGAAAGCATGGTGGTCCGCATGTGCTATTGCAGAAATCTGGTCAATGGTGATGGGTGAAAGAGTGGAAAGTTTTTCGGGAATATAAATTTGTTTTATTTTTTTAAGGGTAAATATGTATTTTTGCAGTGGAAATAAGGGTACATAAGTCTTTTTCTTTGGAAGAAAAGTTGAGGGGGTTAATTGCAAGAAAAACAAAGTTCAGGGGAATTTATTGCAAAGCCACAATAGTTCAGGGGGGTTTTCTGCATTTTTCCCATGTAATATTGATATAGTTATTTTCATTCAACTAATTATACTTTTTATTTTGGATTTGTAATAGTTGAAATACTCTATTTTATAATTATATTATCTTTTAATATTTTGTGTTTTTATTTTTTTAAAAAAACGATAGTAGGAACCGGAACCGAAAAGATCCTTACACTAACGGTTTGGTTCCAATTCCTATTATTAAAGAATCAAACAAAACGGTTCGGTTCCGATTTTGGTCGGAATCGAACCAAACCGGACCGTATACAACCCTACTAGCAAGTAGGGCTGCACACGGTTCGGTTTGGTACGGTTCTTGAAAAAATTGGAACTAAACTATTATTAACGGTTCTTTGAAAACATGAACAACCGGAATCATTAGTTAAGGAACCAAACCATAAAATAACGGTTCGGTTCAGTTCCGAACCACGGTCCTGTAAGTCTGTCCTTTCAAAATATATATAACATACATCAACATAAATTATGAAAAACAATCCTGTCAATTTTAAAGCAAAAAACAAGACTCTTAAACCAAAAATTATGTAAAACAATCCTGCCAATGTCCTTAGAGCAAGTTTATGTTTTGTAAAGTCCGATGTAGTGTCTCAATGGGTTTACAAATAAACATTGTCCAAGTTCAATGCTCTAATTAAATTTTTTTTTTTCTCAAACACTCATCCATATGTCATGCCAGCGCGCGCACACATAATAATTTTTTTATTGAGTTTTTTTTTTTTTTAATTTCAAAGATGGCTTTAGTCGAGAGAATTATTGAATGTCCATGAGTTAAAACAGAAAAGTTATGAGTCTGTGTTTGTGTATGAGTCAACACATATTTAGAGATCTATAAATGGGAGAGAGAAATTAATCTTTTGTAGAATGGATGTGAGAGATGAGAGTGGTTATAAAATATAGGGTTTTTATGTATTGTAATATTTGTTTGGATGGTAAAAAAAACTATGAGGGTAAACTTATAATTTTATTTAATACACATATTAGTGTATTTATAGGGTGATAAGTTTATATGAATTTATAACTTTACTAATATAATGTAACTGTATAAGTGAGTTATACGTACATATATATACATTTAATTTATATCGGTTCAGTTTAGTTCCAAACAGTCTAAAACCGAAACCGAACCAAATTAGAATGGTTCCGTTTTTTGAGAACCGAACCAATGCAAACCAATTCAAGACCGGAACTAAAGCACCGGTTTAGTTCGGTTTGAACTAGTTCTACGATTCCACGATTTTTTTGTGCACCCCTACTAGCAAACACAAACCCAATTAAGAACCAGTAGGCGCCACTGATATATATATATATATATATTTTACTTAAATTACCTTAGAATTTTAGATTTTTTCAATTATACTCCTATTGAATTTTTGAAAAAATATCCTAAAACCCCACTAAAATTTTAATATGGTAATTATATCTCCACTCATCCAAATTTCTGGGTCCGTCACTGCCTACTAGGAACTAGGAACTCTCATTCATCCCTCCCCCTCACTAGCTCCCATCGTTTTTTCCATTCTCCTTCATGTAAGATTTAAAAAAGATTTAATTAATAAGAAGGATTGGAGGTTTAACTTTATTATGTTTTATAAATAAAATCTTTTTACGAGGTATTGTGAAGATTTAGGGCCCGTTTGGAAGCCTGTTTTTTGTTTTTTGGGCCTAAAATGAGAACAAAACCTGTTTGGGTATCTTTTCAGCCCAATTTGTTCCCTTGCACAGTGAAAAAATAAGTGCTGAAATTGGGCCAATTTTGAGAACAACAAAAAGCCATTTTTTTTGTTCTTGTTCTCAAAGAAAAAAAAAAAAACCAAAACACCAAAATTAGCTCCTTCTTCGATCACCACCACCATGAAGAGCCCACCACCACCACCATTGTATATACACAGACACGTGTATATATATACACACACCACCACCTTCGCAACCTACCACCCCCAAATTCGAAACCCGAACCCCCAATTTGGGGGATTTGGAGAGAGATTTAGGGCTAGTGAAAAGGAGATTTTGAAGAAGAAGAAGGGTTTGAGAGGAAGAAGCTTAGACAACCTTTGGGGGCTTCAATGGAAACGAATTGGAAGGGGTTTCAGAGGAAGAAGACGGAGAAGCCTTTGAGAGAAGAGAGAGAGAGAGACAACATCCAAAGATCAAAAACAAGGGTTTCACAAATATTTCTTTGTTTTTTGTTTTTTAGGGCAAATAATAAAAACGAAACTAAGAATAATATTTTATTCTTTCACCCAAAAATAAGAACAAAAAGAAGGGTTTTTCAAACGGGCCCATAAGGATTGGAGTTCTAATTTTTATTTTTTTAAAATAATATATTTAAGTTGATGTTTGTTTATCGCAAACCAAGTGATGGAGGGGGCAGGGAGAGGCCATTTTAAGGTTAAGGATAAATAAAATAAATAGGTCAATCGCCCCCCTCACAAAACATAGAAAAGGCCCAGATCAGTTTCTGGCCCAAAAATTTATTAAAAAAAATTAAATAAAATATCTTTTGATGCGCTAATTAAGAAATATCAATTAATAAAAAAACCTCTTTGAAATTCTTGTGTATGAGAGCATGACCGCGTATGGGGTCTATTTACCACTCAAATTTTATATTCTCATTACTTGAATTATATAATTACAAATGAATTGTTTATTTTTAAAAATTTTAATTTTATGACATTACACACATGTACAATAGTTACTAGAGTGATTATTACTTATTTAATTTTTTGTTAGCTATAAAAATATGACTGTACAAACTCACAATTTTGCTATAATAGATGATCGGCCTCCGTCCCATATTACTTGCCCTTGAAAAGTCAAGAATGGACAAGTAAATTGGGATAAAGGTAGTGTTTTTTTAATTTTTTTTTTTGAAAGATATGGATTTTTTTTTATTTTTTTCCACACACTCCAATGAGACTCGAATCCCTTACATTCTCTATTGGAAGGAGATATTATACCGTTGGGCCAAATGGTCCTTCGGTATGAATAATTATTATTAATGATATTAACATAGGCCACTACCAGGTTTGGTTGTGAATTTGCATAATTTTCAATAGTTGTATTAAGTACAATTCAAAGGGCGCATTGTAGTTCATTCAAACTAAATATTAGATGATTAAGTTTGGATTTTATTTATTCTATAAAAGATGATTTTTCAATCTCTGAAAATCGTCTAGCTTAATTTTTCAGTAGTTATTGTGTTATTTGAGCTCAAATTGTGTACTAGTTGTAGCTTCCGTGTTTTGGTCTCTCTTCTTCTTCTTTTTTCTTTTCTTTTATAATGAATAGATATAGATAATATTTTATTTCGTTATAAGCAAATACATCAAAACTTAGCTTAGATATGTTTTTATATACATCTATTCAATATTTGAATTTTGGTCCCCCTACCAACAAATCCTAGCTCCGTCTCTGGTCCAACCCTTTGTTGGACCCTTTCTCCTTTCCTTTTTCCTGGTTCGTCACCAGCCCAACCAAATCATACATTACATACATCAGACTTTAATCAAAATAAAAAAGGCCCAACCGAATTATACACATACTCATACTTAAATCAAAATAAAAAGGTTAAAATAAAAAAATAGAGAATAATTTGCAATATGTACTAGCATAAGAGGGCTTATTCACCTAACCAATAATTCTAGAGCGAAATTTCGAAATAAAATGTCAAATGGTATTTATTTCAGTTTGAGCTAATTTTTTTTATTTATTATTAACTTTAGTACTTGGAGCTCAAATTTGCATTCAAGTTGGTTTAACCCACCGTTAAAATTTAAAACATGTCAGCAAAAATATAAATAGAGCCAAACGACTTCTCTCATCATATGATTTAGAATTTTTTTTTATTATTTTTATATTACTACTATTATTATAATTGTGTTTAGAAAGTAATTTACTAAAAACCTTAAACCCTATCCAACCGATTACAATAGAAAAAGAATTTATGTGGATTATTCTAATTAATTCTTTGCTCGAATTGCCATATTCATCCAAAAAAAGGAAACGACCAAAAAATGCCATATTGATGTAGGAGTTTTTTTTATGTGCAAATGAATGGAATATGTATGAATGTGTCATAATAAAAAATAAAAAAACTCCTTCGAGGAATCATAATAAAAAATCAGAAGGGATATATCTCTCTCTCCCAAACAACTTTATAATTTTCTCTATAGTCTGGATTACCTGTTTTTTTTTTTCATTAAGTTATTCCAAACATATTACTTACTGTGATTCAAATTGCACTCTACATCTACATGGCCTAAACATTCTCAAAACTTTTGTAATTTCCTATTATGAAATTGGTACAATTGCAGGACTGTAATGTTCACATCACTATATCATTTGTAATAGGAATCGAATTGCAATTATAACTTTTTAGTTCTTTTTATTTTCGGTAAATCAAAAGATATATAGACACGAAAACAAGCCTAGCAGAGAGAACTCAGCAAAGGCAAAACAATTACAGAATTCGAACTAGGCCAAGCCTAGAAGAAACAAAGAGAACTAGAACTAATACATAAAGGATCTAGCACTAAAACAAAAAGGATAACTGCAGATCAAATAAGAAATTACACAAGAAAGGTAGTATCAAGATGATCATCAATGATCACAGAATTAGGAATGCTCCATTCCTGCAGAATTTCTCTTGTTTTGCAACTATCAACCAGCTTGATGGACATCATCTTCCATATGATAAAGGCTTCGATTCCCTTAATTATGCCTGTGACATTAGAGGCCTTACTAGTGAAAATTCTTGCATTTCTCTCTTTCCATATAAAGTAAATGGAAGTGGTGAAACACAGTTTATAAATGCATGCTTGAAGAGGGTTGGTGTCTGGCTTCCAAAAAGATGAAACCCAATCAATAATAGAGAGCAAATAGAGGCTCCCATGGTATATGCCACATTTTTGTTGAGCCCACTGCCAGATTCTAGAGGAGAATACACAGTTGAAAAAAAGTTGTTCATGTGATTCAGAAGCACTGTTGTAAAGAACACATGTACCTGTGAGGTTGCTTGGCACTCCAGGCTTGTCAAGATTTCTCAATCTTTGGTTAATGGCAAGCCACGCAATAAAAGAACATCTTGGAATGTGATTAGGAAACCAGAGGCAGTGATACCTATGGCATTTAGGTGAGGGAGGTAGCATGGCATGATAAGTGTGTTTCAAACTGAAATTTTCATTGGGAGAGAGTGTCCAACAACACCAGTCCTTTATACCATGATGAATGGGAGGGAGGTGGTCAAAACAATGGGGGGAGATATGTTAATAAGAGCTCTGGGAATTCTCCAGCATCCTCCTCTCAGAATTCTGCAAACTTTGGGGTTTCCTGTCATGTGAGTGTTGTTTAGGCTATGGTTCAGGAGGTTATCAATGCTTCCACAAGGGAGCCAGTAATCATGTCACATGGATACATTCTTACCATTGACAATTTGGTGCTTGATGAGGCCTTTTGCAAGTCCTCATGGAACTTTTTAGTTCTTGTTGTATTTTAACCCGTTTTCGTTCAACAATTGCTCTACAAGTTTTAACCAAGTATTTAAATTTGTATGATAGTTGTTGAAGGAGAAATTTGTGCAATCCGAACCATGTCGTATCCAGCAAAACAAAGTAATGTTACCGGTCTACTCCCAGCCAAAGACCCTCGGATGATCAAATCAGTGTTGGCCATTTATAATTTAACTGAATGTCTTTGAAGTTGGAATTTTGGTCGGACCTTTTCTTCTAGCTGACCACCTATTTATATTAGTCACTAGCCTGGAAATTGCGATAGCTTGTTCCTGAAAATCTCAACCAAAATTTTCTGAAAAATCTTAAATGATTAACGCTTGTATATTGAACATCTAACTTATTTATATACTAGGTCAATCAGTCAAAGATTCACTGATCAAGCCACTCAGTAAAAGGATTACTAATAGCTAATTAATGGTCAAAGATCCGCTTGTCAACCCACTCAGTAAAAGGGTTACTAACTCTAACTAATTAATCGCTGTAGTATGAATAAGTGAAAACTTTTCAAAAAAACCTTACATATTAAAAACGACTAGTAAAAAATGAGTTGAACTTCATATCCTTTTGAGAGGAGAATGTCACTTGAAGCGGCTGGGTGAGAACAAGAAGGGGTCGTCGTCGTCCCGCGGCCAGTAAACTTAGTCATTTTGATCAACATGGTTGTTTAACGTACAAGTGTTGCAATTGTTGTAATGGTATAATTTTACCTCCCAAATAGTGAGGTGAGGGGTTCGAGTTTCTTAGGAGACATTTATTAGGGTTTTTACACCCGTCCAAGAACAAAACTAGGATTTGCTAACCCTATTCACCAAGCCACGAACACCTATAAATCAGAAAACGCACAAACACAATCAACACACCTACAAATTAGAAAACGTACAAACACACACCAAACACAATTGACACAAAGATATATACGTGGTTCAACCAAAACCGACTTATGTTCACGGGGAGCACCGTTTCACTATAATCAATGAGAGGATTACAAGGAGATAATCCGCATCCGAAAATAATATAAACATATATTATTCATAACTCTCTCAAGAAGAATCTCAATATGTAATTCTTCTGATCTCTCTCTCAATCTTGTGTTTTTGTCCCACTTTTGTGTCACACAATACAATAGAGCTGATCCCTGTATTTAGAGAAGAGCTTGGAGTAGTGAACAAGTCAATTGGAATCACATCCCAATTAGAATTGGGGTCATAAAGTCTTTCCTTTTAAAAACCCGTAACTGAGATACCGAGTACTTTGTGAAGGTTCCACCAAGTATTCGGTGGTTGCGCAAGTTTGCAAAGTATTCTGACCAAATTTTCCCATGTGCGCAAGTTCACACACTTTTGTACTTACCGAGTACTCGGTGAGAGCTTCATCGAGTACTCGGTGGTTCTACTATCAACTTTTGCTTCTAGACTTTATTTGTTCCAATTTTCTTCTCGATCCTCGAGTAAAGAAGTCATTAACTAACAACATTGTGGGTGATATGAGAGTGTGTATTTACCTAAAAAATATATATATTATGTGATGATATATCAATCACTTGAATTAAGTGGAAGATCAAATACAGAAATGTATCTCAATTCATCTCCTCCGTTTGATTCCTTATAAAACGAAATTTCTTATTTCATTTCCATCCAATTGAAAGGAAAATATCAACTTAGGAGGATTTGCAAGACTTAATAATAACACTATATTTATAGTCCTCTAGATGGCTTTAACAAATCTGAAAAACTTAAAAGGTGTTTTTGCATTTTGCCTTTTCATTTTTCGGACCAATTTTAGTACCTTAAACTTGCTCAATTCAGGTTGGTCTAGTTCAGTGTTTAAATAAAAATATATAATTATCAATAAGTATATGTATGACCTTCCAAAAACAAAATATGTATTTTTTCCAGCAAATAATTTACTAATTTTTTCCCCAAATGAATGAAGTACAAGTAAACTTCAGATTAGTCCAATACTCGAAATGCTATATTCAAGTAACTCAATGACATTTTTATAATCAAATGAATGGAAATACTATGAAATTGTCATGAAAAGGAAAGCTCCGGGTGAACTCATAACCAATACATGAGAGACATCTTTTTTTAATGTATGCTTCAAGTTACTATTTCTTATTTATTGGTTCTCTTCCTTAGATGATTTGGATTTACTCATACATATCAGTTTTTTAATTACTTGTTATTTTTATCTTTAATATTTATAATTTGATTATTGGGATATTAGATTTAGAGTAGACTAAAATAAGTTAGATCTACCATACCACCTC
Organism: Cornus suecica; assembly: GCA_963922005.1. Taxonomy (NCBI): domain Eukaryota; kingdom Viridiplantae; phylum Streptophyta; class Magnoliopsida; order Cornales; family Cornaceae; genus Cornus; species Cornus suecica. Next base: position 48,629,686 of record OY998245.1, on the reverse strand, counting down.
TTTGTTTGATAACAAGGATTTCCCTGGGTACTAACCCAACTTTACCCAACTTTACCATGTATTCTTACATTGAATACTTAGATCGTATACGATTGGAAATTATGCGTTAAATTTCCATTTCTTTTAGAGTTGATAAATCTCCTTCTCCAACGGATGATTGGCCGGAATTGGATTTTAATAATTTTTGAAAAATAAATAATATTTCTTTTGTTATTTGATATTTCAATATCAATGTGGTTAAGGAATACAATTCCTAAAAAAAAATTATATTTGGCTTACCAATGTAACTTGATATTGTTTATTGCATATTAAGCAATTAAGTTTTGTTAAATTATTTATTTATACTTTTGAATATTGTGCTATTTTTATATCTTTATTTTATTAATCTGTTATAAAAATTTAAATTAAGGAGTAACGTGAGAGAATTTAAAGAATAATATTTGATTGGACTTTAGAGTGATGTGTTCATATTTTAGGTTTTAAGTATATTTTTGTTGTATTACATATCATTGTTTTTCTTAGATTTTCACTAGAGCAAATTAGCAAACTCGGCAAAAAAAAAAAAAAAAAATTTGTGTCACATCATCAAATCGTTTGTAATAAGGACCGAATTGCAATTCTAACTTTTAGTCTTGTTGTATTTTAACTCATTTTCATTCAACAATTGCTCTACAAGCTTTAACTAAGTCTTTAAATTTGCATGATAATTGTTGAAGGAGAAATTTGTGCAATCCAGGATGGCATGGTAGTGTAAATGCCAAAAAATGCACAACACAAGAATGAAATCTTTTATTTGGGTTTTGCTTCCTTTATATACATTCCCTTTTTGAGCTTCGAGCCCATTAGGGCAACACAACGTTACTTACATCATTATCTCTATTTTCAAGGAATTGTAAGTTGAAATAGGCCTAATCTTTGGGCGTTTGATAACCTTGTTGGGCTGTCAGCCTGATGGGCCTAACGCCTGATGAGCTTCTGTGGGCCTGGAGATTTCCACACTTACATAGGCTCTCTTCTTAGTGGTGGGCTTTCGGGCAGTCAGACCCATTACCAAGAAGGTAAAGTGGGGGAATATAGATACATTATCCCTGTCGGGGTGACGTGGCAGGTACATTTAATATGACGGTTGTATCATCATTAACCATTTCAAATTCATGGCTCAGGTGGTCTAGATTTGCGAGATGGGGGCTGAGGAGGCGGCATGATGCTTCGTTTCATGTGCGCATGACTCTTCGCATACTTCGGTGACCTCTATAAATACACAGGATCCACTTGCCAAACATTCATTGCATTTCCATGCTCTAGGCTCTCAGAAACTCTCTGCAACTTGGGTTTTCCTCTTGTTATTGCCAGAGTCTATATATTTCTCCAGGAAAACTCACGAAATCTCATCGGGATTCATCTTAGAGTAAGTTTTTTTTTCCTACTCTCCTACCTTTCTGTCAATATTTCTGATAGCGATGACACTCGGTCGGGTAGCGACCGTCTCCCCTCTTCTATAGATCCCGACGCCTCCCTTAGTTCTCCATCGGTAAAGGTGGTTAGGAGGATTGGATCTAGTCCTCCTGAGATTAACCAAAACGTTGTTGTGGGTGGGGATCTAGCTGTAGGAAGGTCGGTAGATCAATTTTATGTCGATCCCCTTCCCCCTGCACATATGGTAGATACGGTGCTGAAAAGATTGAGGGTTAAGTGTGGGATACCCGATGGAATGATAGTTAAAAATTATCCTACGAAGCACGACTTTAGGAAAGGGGAAGGAGTTAGGGATGATCAGATCTTGCTGTCAGCTTTTCATCTTCAGGTTCTTAGATTCCCGATCCATCCTTTCTTCCTTTATGTCCTGTCTACCCTGGGTTTGGCTCCGCTTTAAGTGGGGCCCAATTTCTTCAGTATTGTGGCTATGATCATGATGATAATCGTGAGATGGGTCTTGATCTGGGTTTGGCCGAGCTCCTGTTCTGTTACAAGATTCAGGACCAGAAGGACTGTAGGGGTCGGTACAACCTTTTTCCTTTAAGTGGGAGAAAGGTGTGCGATGGCACTAAGAAGTCCAATAAGGGGTGGAAGGAAAGAATGATCCTGGTAAGCGGGAATTGGAGGCGTCCCGGCTCTGCCAGATTCATAGTCCCTAGTGAATTTGACGAACCTTTATTCCCTTCCTTCAAACCTTATCATAGGGAGTCATGCTATTGCGAACAGTGCAATGATAAGTTGGGTCATCATGTGTTAGAGTTTCTGGGAGCGCCCGACCGATTTAAGACTCTAAATTACATCTCGTCCCGATTTGATATCCTTCAATCTAAAATTTGGGGACAGCCCCTGAGAATGTGTGGAAGTTACCTGACGGGTTCTAATTTGCAGGCACTGACATCAGAAGGACAAAATACCATGCTGAGGATCTTGACACCTGTCCTTAAGAAGAAGGCCAACCGTGTAACAGGCCCTCAAACAAACCCTTCGGTACCGGAGAAAACCCAAGGTGATCAACGGTCCCAAGGTACTCCAGCTCCTCCCTCTGGGACAGGTCCTCCACCACCAATGGGAAATATTCCAATTATTCCACCTCCTCCTTCGGGGGAAATCCCCATTCCAGGATCCCGACCAGTGGAGGGAGAGCCCAGTTTGGCGGGAACACAATGTCCCCGATCTGAGGAAGATGTCCTTGATCGATCAGTTAGGCCCCGTATGACTACAACGTCGTCGCTAAGCATAGTGGCAGAGTCTGGGGCTGCACCCGAGAAGGAGCAACCTGTCCCATGGGCACCAAAGATAACACTTTCGGGTGGTGACTTTTTGGTCAGGGGACATGAGACCATTGACAATGATGTTGCCCTTCGGGAAATGGGTTTCTAGATCTGGACCCCTGCGGACCGAAATAAGTTATCACAGATCGATCGGGCAGAGTCGGCCATGTCTAGTCCGGAGATTGCCATGAAGGTACGTTTTTGACACGATGTTCCTTCAGTCATATTTTATATTTCCTCACTTAATTTATTGATCTAGCTAACACTTGCATTCTGGGCAGATGCTCTACCTGACCCAGGCTTATAATGTAAAGATGAAGGAGGACACTAGATTCCTCAGCAAGTCTTCAGAACTCCTGAGGCTAAAGGAGGATGCCAGAAAAAAGGTTGCCACCTTGTTATCAATATCCAATGATAAGCTATCCAATGATAAGCTGGAGGTTCAGACCAAGAGGGAAATCTCTGCGGAGCAACAGCTTCAGGCTGCCCAAGAGAAGAACAAGGAGATGGAGGCGGTTTAGCGGGCCCTAGTCACTGAAGTCAAGGGCTTGAAGGCTGAGAATGAGGGCCTCCAAAGAGAAGCTTCTGGAGGAGAAGATTGAAACCGAGAATCTCCTGGCAGTGGAGAGGTCGACGGTGGAGATGTGCCATCGGGGTGGTAATCAGATGTATAAGCGCCTCTGCGACACTGCCCAGTACCGGATCGGGTTCGGCTAGAGGACATGATTCAAGGACATCCAGAAACCTGTTGAGGAGAGGGACATCGCCTTAGTGGAGGAATTGGATGAGTCTTTGGGCATTGCTCCGCCGTATGATGATCCGACTGGAGGTCCTGATGACGTTCGCTTCTGTGATTTCCTGACCAAGCCTCTTCTGGGGCTTACGTCCGATTCTGATCCTTCAGTTCCCGATGGGGCCATTGTTCCTGTGAGCTCAAATGCGGCGGGCACTGATGCTGGCACTTAGGAATTTTCATTTATAAAACATTTTGTAAGCCTTGGCCATCGGGGCCCATATTTTGAATGAAAATCATTGTTTCTGTCCAATTAACTTTTACAATACTTAGATTATTTTATCCAAAAAGTACTGTCTTTCGGGCATTCAGGCCATAGGAGAGACATGTCAACACTTTGTTTATTTCTCGTAAAATTTTGATTTCTTCAGGATCAGTGTTGTGTCTTTCGGGCACTTCAGGCCATGCAAGAGATATGCCAACACTATGTTTATTTTTTGCAAAATTTGGATCTTTTCTGGATCAGTGTTGCGTCTTTCGGGCACTTGAGGTCATGTGATAGACAAGGCAACACTTGGTTTATTTTTTGTAAATTTTGATCTCTTCAGGATCAGTGTTGTGTCTTTCGGGCACTTCAGGCTATGCGATAGACAAGACAACAATTGGTTTATTTTTTGCAAAATTTGATCTCTTTAGGATCAGTGTTGTGTCTTTCAAGCACTTTAGGCCATGCGATAGACAAGACAACACTTGGTTTATTTTTTGCAAAATTTGATCTCTTCAGGATCAGTGTTGTGTCTTTCGGGCACTTAAGGCCATGCGATAGACAAGGCAACACTTGGTTTATTTTTTGCAAAATTTGATATCTTCAGGATCAATGTCGTGTCTTTTGGGCACTTCAGGCCATGCGATAGACAAGACAACAATTGGTTTATTTTCTGCAAAATTTAATCTCTTCAGGATCAATGGTGTGTCTTTCGGGCACTTCAGGCCATGCGATAGACAAGACAACACTTGGTTTATTTTTTGAAAAATTTGATTTCTTCAGGATCAGTGTTGTGTCTTTCGGGCACTTGAGGCCATGCGATAGACAAGACAACACTTAGTCTATTTTTTGCAAACTTTTGATCTCTTCAGGATCAGTGTTGTGTCTTTCGGGTACTTAAGGCCATGCGATAAACAAGACAACACTTAGTTTATTTTTTGCAAAATTTTGATCTCTTCAGGATCAGTGTTGTGTCTTTCGGGCACTTCAGGCCATGCGAAAGACAAGGCAACACTTGTTTTATTTTTTGTATCAATAGATATTTATAAGCTATTTTTGCCATAAAAATGATTTTACTGATGAATTTATTTTTATTGATCTGTCTCGAAGGCCTCTTTACAAAAATGATCAAAGTAAAAGTAAACTCAAAAGTGATTAAAAGTAGACTGGGCTTGTTATGGGTAGTACCTTTTCAGTTAAGAGGCGTTCTGGGAGTTTGGTTCCATTCCACCGTCGCTATTCCTTCGGATGTGGTATGCTCCGCGCCCGATGACTTCAATAATGGTGTACGAGCCCTCCCAAGGCTCCCTGAGCTTGCCCACGAGCCCAATCTTTCACCGGAGGACCATGTCACCGACCTGGAACTGTCTTATTTTAACGTTTTGGTTAGAGTGGTTCCAGACACGTTGTTGGTAGGCGGCGAGTCTGATACCGGCAACTTCCCTTCTTTCATCTAGTAGATCAAGGTCGTGTGTCAGGTGCTGATTATTCGTGCCTTCCACCCAGGCCTGGCTTTGAAGGGTTGGAACCCTGACCTCCGTTGGGATCACAGCCTTAGCGTCGTATGCCATGGTAAAGGGGGTCTCTCTAGTGGGCTGCCTGGGGGTAGTTCTATATGACCAGAGCATTTCATGTAGCTTCTCGAGCCAGGCTCCTTTTGCTTCTTTAAGTTTTTTAGCCAAGGTATCGAATATGGTTCGATTTGTTATTTCGGCCTATCCATTACCCTGCGGGTACCAAACGGAAGATGTACTCTGGTTGATACAATGCTCGACAAAGAACGCTCTCACTTCATTGTTGTCAAGATTCGTCCCATTATCCATCATAATTGTCCTTGGTAACCCAAATCTGCATATTATGTGGGTCCAAATGAACTTGATGACATGGATACCTTTGATGGTAGGATAGGCTTCAGCTTCCACCCATTTGGTGAAGTAATCAGTGGCTAGGAGGACATAGGAATTTGATCGAATTACCTTCGGGAAAGGTCCTACGATATCTATTCCCCATCGGGCGAAAGGATGTGGGACTATAGTCGGGTGTAGGAACTCCGGCGGTCGATAGATAGCATCCCCGTGCATCTGGCATGGCTTACACCTTCGGACATAGTCCTCGGCATCCCTTGATGGATAGGGCCAGAAGTATCCTTGGGAGAGTATTTTATGGGCAAGTGACCTTCTTCCGGAGTGGTTCCCGCAAGATCCACTGTGGATCTCCTGCATCACTGCTCTTGATTCTGAGGGCGTAATGCATTTTAAATAAGGTCCTGAGAAGGAATTTCAATAGAGTTGCTCGTTTATGATTGAATATCGGGCTGAATTCCTCCTGATCCTGTGAGCTTCGGCTTTGTTCTCCGGGAGTGTCCCATTTCTCAAGTAATTCATCAGATGATCCATCCAGCTGGGCTCCCATGGAATAAGCATTACTTGTACTGGGTCTTGAATACTTGGACTAGCTATGAAATCTACTAACACAACCCGGGTCAGGTCCTCTCCAGCTGAGGACGCCTGACCGGCGAGGTGGTCAGCTACAGAGTTTTTGCTTCTCGGGATCTAAGTGAAGATTATTTTTTGAAAGCCCTCTGTTTCCTTCAGCACAAGTGCCCGGTAAGACTCCATTTTGGGATTTGTTTCCTCGTATTCCCCTTTAATTTCTCGAATGACTAGCTGAGAGTCGTTGTGCACTGTTAAGGCCTGAATCTGGAGGCTTCGGGCTAACCTTAAGCCAGATACGATCGCTTCATACTCTGCCTCATTGTTTGTGGCTGGGAACTGTAGTTGAACTGACATGTGGAGGTGTGTCCCATCGGGTGTTTGGATCTCCAAGCCGATTCCCGATCCGGTAGAACTGGATGATCCGTCCATGAAAAGCTTCCAAGTGTCCGGTTTAGTCTACTGGTCAGATTCTTCAGTTTCATCTTCAAGTAAGAAATCTTCCACCGCCTGTCCTTTGATGGAGACCCGGGGTCTGTAAGTTATGTCATATATGCCCAATTCGATGGCCCATTTGGAGATTCTGCCTGAAAGATCGGGTTTTGATATAACTACCTGGAGAGGCGTGGAGGTCGGGACAATGATTGGATGAGCCTCGAAATAATGCCTCAGTCGCCTTTTGGCATTTACTAGTGATAGAACCAACTTTTCTTGCCTGCTATATTGGGTCTCTGCTTCGGCCAAGGATTTACTGGTGTAGAAGACTGGCATCTGCAGGTTCCCCTCCTCTCTGATGAGGGCTGCACTGGTTGAGACGGAGGATATTGCCAGATACAGGTGTAAGACTTCATCAGGTTCTGGGGTGGATAGGATCGGGGGTCTGGTCATCTACTCCTTTAACCTAGCTAGAGCTTCAGACTGCTCAGGCCCCCAGACTTCTCCCTTTTTTGCCTTGATTGCCTGAAATAATGGTTTGCATCGATAAGTGAGTCGTGAAATGAATTTGCTAAGGGCAACCACTCTTCCTGTCAGGACTTGAACGTCTTTATGTGTCCGGGGCTCCTTTATTTCCATTAGGACCTTAACTTGTGCGGGATGTCTTGGATCCCGGTCTGGTCCACGATGTGCCCCAGGAATTATCCGGATGACACGCCAAATGAGCATTTCTCTGGCTTAAGCTTCATGCCATGCATCCTGAGGGTGTCAAAAACTTGGTGCGGGTGTGCAAGATGATATTCCTTTCTTTTGCTCTTGACCATAGTGTCATCAATATAAGCCTCGATCACTGTACCCATCATTCCCTTAAAGATTTTGTTGGCCAGCCTCTGGAAAGTGGCACCTGCATTTTTTAGACCGAATGGCATAACCTTAAAGCAATAAGTACCTATTTCAGTAATGAATGAGGTCTTTTCCTCGTCCATCGAGTTCATTTTTATTTGAGTATCCCAAGTATGCATCTAAAAAAGTTAGACGTTCATAGCCGGCGGTAGTGTCAACCATCTGGTCTATCTTTGGTAGTGGAAAACTGTCCTTCAGGCACGCCTTGTTCATGTCAATAAAATCAACACAAACCCTCCACTTACCATTGTTTTTCTAGACGACCACTATGTTGGCGAGCCATTCGGGGTACTTGACTTCCCTAACAAAACCAGCCTGCAGCAATCTAGACACTTCGTCGGCTATGATTTGGTTCCGATACGTTCCCATGCATCTTTGTTTTTGCCTGATCGGTCTCACATTTGGGTCGACGTGTAATGAGTGTTGGGCAACAAGAGGGTCGATACCAGGCATGTCCGTATGTTCCCATGCGAAGACATCAGAGTTGTCTTGCAATAACTGTGTTAGTTCTTTCAATTCAAAGTTGGTAAGATTTGTACCTGCAAAAGTAACTTTTTTCGGGCTATCGGGTATAACAAAAATTGGCTGTAATGGATCGACCACGATCGGGGTACCCGGGTCCCCTTCCTTTGATTGCTATTTGGGTCCTGGATTTTTTTCCTTGGAATGGGAGACCATTGGGCTTTTTCCCTTCCTGATCTCTTTCAGGGTGACCGCATAGCATTCTTTGGCGGCCACCTGGTCACCCCTGATATCAATGATGTCCAGACCGTTCGGGCTTATGCATCTCATTACTTGGTGAAGAGTTGAAGGCACGCCCCGCATCCGGTGAATCCATCCCCTTCCCATGAGCAAATTGTATGAAGGCTTCACATCAACCACAACAAACGTCTCGGTCAGGGTCATTTGAGCAGCAAATACCGGCAATTGGACTTCCCCGATTGGTTCGATTTGTTTTCCATCGAATCCTGCAATAAGGCACCGGGATGCCACAATCTCGTTCGGGTTAATTTCGAGTTTTTCAAAAGCCCATTTGGTAATGATGTTTGCACTACTCCTAGGGTCGATCAAGACTCTTTTAACGAGGCAGTTAGCCACCATCAGTGTCACAACCAGAGGGTCATCATGTGGGGTCTAGATATTGCGAAGGTCTAATGCAGAGAAAATAATATGTGATTCTCCTGTCCTGTGGTGGAATTTGTTGATTTTGTTGACTTTCCTCATTTTACGGGCCCTTTGCAACTGGCTCTGGCAGGATCCTTCCGTCTCTTTGGAGGCGGGGCCACCAAGAATCATATTGATGATCCTGACCGGCTGTGCGGCTGCGGGTTTCCGAGGGGCGTTAAGGGCACGTTGATTGTCCCTCGGTCTGTCATGTTGGACGTCACATAGTTAAAACTGGGTTGTTTCTCCTATCTCATGCGTCTATTCCTCTCTCATATTGGAATCATGCATTTGCCACCACTGTCTACCTTATCAATCACATGCCCACCCCCACACTCCACATGTTTTCTCCCTACGAAAAACTCCTAGTCTCCACACCCAACTACTCCAAACTACGTGTCTTTGGTTGCCTCTGTTATCCTTGGCTTTGACCGTACTCCCAACACAAACTTAAATCCCGCTCAAAGTCGTGTGTCTTCTTAGTTTATTCCCACACTCAAAGTGCATATCTCTGTCTCGATCCCTCCGCCTCCAAACTCTATGTGTCGTGTCACATCAAGTTTGTTGAAACTATATTTCCCTTCTCGTCACTTCAAAGTAGTCTTCCTCGTACCCAGTCTGACACTATATCTGACTGGCTTCCCCTAGCATTCAGTGTTCCCATCACCTCCCCTCCAGTCTTATCACTCGATATGCCATCCACAACATTGCCCTCAACGACATCGCCGCACACAAATCCGGAACCTCCGAACATAACTCCGGAAATTCCTATAATAGGTCAACCGGTACCAGACCCCACTCTCCAGTCGACTAGACCACACCAGAAACTAGCACCACCATCCAATCCAGTGATCCTGAAACCAACCCCACCCAATCCCCCACTGAGCAACCAACCACAACCGAAATAGCAGAACCACCACGAGTTATTGTCACTAGAGCTAAAAACAACATTCACAAACTCGTCCACAAGCTTAACCTTACAACCCAACTATCCACATCACCGGATCTTGAACCTACCACAGCCACCCATGCCCTCAAAGATCCTAAATGGCGTTAAGCTATGTTGGAGGAGTAGGATGCCTTTGTTCGGAATGGTACATGGGAACTTGTTCCCCCGGAATCAACTTAGAATCTTGTTGGGTGTAAGTGGAATTTTCGCACTAAATGTTTGTCTGATGATTCTGTTGACAGGTACAAAGCTCATCTGGTTGCTAAAGGTTTCCATCAACGCCCAGGGGTGCACTACCACGACACTTTCAGCTCGGTGGTTAAACCCACCACAGTCCATCTAGTTCTCAGTCAGGCAGTTAGTCGTGGATGGTCTTTATGCCAACTTGATGTTAACAATGCTTTTCTTCAAGGCAACTTATCTGATGAGGTCTACATGGCACAACCACAGGGGTTCATTGATAGCGACCATCCCCACCGTGTCTGCAAACTCCGAAAGGCAATCTACGGGCTGGGCTTAAGCAAGCCCCGCGAGCCTGGTATCATGAGTTGTGCCAGTATCTTGTCACCTCTGGCTTCACCAACTCTCATGCGAACACGTCTCTCTTTGTCCTCAACACTAGTGGCAACACAGTATATCTACTTGTTTATGTTGATGACAATATTATCACCGGTGATAATGCGACCACTATTCAAAAGTTTATTGATCTACTAGCTCACCGGTTCTCCCTCAAGGACCTAGGCTCTCTGTTCTTCTTCCTAGGTGTTGAGGTCCTTCCACACAAGTGTGGTTTGTTTATGTCTCAATAACGGTATATTCATCATATTCTTGCTCGCACTAGCATGACAGATGTCAAACCAATTAGCACTCCACTTGCCACTACTCCAACGCTTGATCTTCTTACAGGTACAACACTATCTGATCCATCTGAGTACATATCAATTGTTGGAAGCCTCCAGTATCTCTCACTTATACGGCCTGACATTGCCATCGCAGTGAGAAAGCTTTCACAATTCATGCACTGCCCTACCAATGAACATTAGAATGTCGTCAAACGACTACTATGTTATCTCTGTGGAATTTCAGATCATGGTCTAGTTCTCCATCGCCAATCTCCTCTGTCTCTTCGTGCTTTCTCTAACGCGGATTGGGCTGGGAACAAGGATGACTATACTTCCACTAGTGCTTACATTTTGTATCTTGGACGCAATCCTATCTCCTGGAGCTCCAAGAAACAGTGAACAGTAGCTCGTTCATCCACTGAGGCAGAGTATCGTTTTGTAGCAACCACTACTGCCGAGTTAAGTTGGGTATGCTCTCTTCTTACTGAACTTGGTGTTAGTGTACCTCAAATGTCAGTGCTCTATTGCGATAATGTTGGAGCAACTCATTTTTGCTCAAATCCGGTATTTCACTCTCGCATGAAGCATGTTGCTCTGGATTATCACTTCATTCACGACCAAGACATAATGGTGCTCTCCGTGTTGCCCACGTTTCCTCCGATGATCAATTAGCGGATGCTCTTACCAAGCCTCTTCTACGGCAGCGCTATCTCAATCTCAAAGCCAAGATTGGAATCTCCTCATGGAGCTCCATCTTGCGGGGGCATATAGAAGGAAATAAAGAATCTGTAATTATTTAGATTAGTCTCCTAGTTTAGAATATAATTTGAATTTGAATAAAGAATCTGTAATTATTTAGATTAGTCTCCTAATTTAGAATAGAATTTGAATTTGAATTTGAATTGATTTGATTTGATTTGATTTTATTTGTAAAGTTCCCTAAATTAAGGGATTCTATAGATTAGGAAAATTGTATATATATACACTCACCATCAATAAAAATGTAATGCCATATTTTCTCATTCTATTTCTTATTCTATACTAATCATATGATTTTTGACTTTTTTTATAAGACTTTATTATTATTATTATTATATTACTACTATTGATATAATTGTTTTTGGCAAGTAATTTACCAAAAACCTGAAACACTATCCAACAGATTACATCAGAAGTAGACTTTATGTGGATTAAACAACCCGAAAATGCCATATTGATGTAGGAATTTTTTCATCAGAAAATAAATGGAATATGTATGAATGTGTCATGATAAAAAGAAAAACTCCTTCCTGGACTTTATAATTTTCTCTATAGTCTGAATTGCCTTTTTTGTCCTTTTTAACCATTAGCTTTTTTATTTGGAGAGTATAAATGGTGGGAATGTATTTGGCATATCGGAGGTCACTAATTTACTTAATTTTTTTTTTTTTTTTAAAATTAAAATATTCCAAACTAATCGCTCCTCTCTTACCTTTACCAGTCTTTAGCCAATTTTGAAACTAAAGCGGTTAAGTGATCAAGTAAATATGTATTTTTAAAAAAAATTATAATAAAGTTTAATTTTTATGAAAGAGTGAAGAATTTCATTTTTGGAGTTATAATATAGTTTAAGTCTTATGAAATATTGAAGAATTATAATTATGTTGAAAATATATGATATGTATTACAATATAAAAAAAATTGTTTAACATAAATATTTAGCGGAATTTAAAAAGTGTTTGTTTCTAAAGACTCGAACCATTTTTATACCTTCTCACAAAATTAAGTTGATAATGTAAATATACATTAATATTTGTGGAATTCAAGGTAGTTAGAATCCCGATTCTACTTGGTAAAATCTTATGATTCTATATGATTTTACTACCTAGAATCCCGATTTTGACTACTTTGGTGGAATTTGACCTTTCAAAGCAAGGTTGTCTATGTGGTGAGTTTTATGGATACATGACTAAAATTTGTTTAAAAAAAAAGTTGAACATAAAATTCATAAATACACAAATCAAAGTCAATTTCTTTTGAAAAAGATGTTGGCCACATATTCAATTTATATTGGACCACATCAGCGGGGAGGACGAACTTGGTTCTCATGGGGGAGGACCTAAGTATTGTTTCTTTCAAAAAATACTAATTTCGCTTTACCATACATTTTATTTGTTTAATAACATTGCAGAAAATACTAATTTACCTTTTTAATACATTCTATTTGTTTGACAAGAGCTTGAATCACGCAGAATTCAACTAGGATTTCGCGACATCAAGAATAGATTTTAGAAAATTCAAGAGAGTTCTTCTATTGGTTTAATATATGCCTTTACTTATAAAACTCGTCTTTAATGTTTTTGTTTTTTTTCAAGTTTAGCATAATCACACACCGCCTCCACTGGCCTCAAACCCTTGACTTTCCATTTCGAAATAAGAGCATGTATCGCTTCACCATTTAAATTTTTTACCCAAAAAAAAATGTCGTCTTTAAATTCAATTCTATTTCCGCTCTCACTAATTTAGCATGTGATAAATGGATACTTATATTATTTTTTCCCAAAATTCTCATTTATTCCCTGTTTCATTTTGATGGAGTATGATTGACAATTATTCTACATCATATTATGAAATAATAGAAAAATTAATCAATAATTCATTGATGCTTGAAATGATTGTGTGCTAAACTCTATTTTCTGTCTTGGCATGAGAGGTTATTTTACTGCTTATTTGATTTATGTTTTATTCTTTCTTCTTTCATGTGTGTCTCTATTCTTCTTTTCTATTTTATTTATTTATTTAACCAGCAACACTTTTTATAGCACTGGTAAAATGCACGTGCGATGCACGTGATAAAAATCCATGATATAATTTTACAATATAAATAATTATTTCTACAAAATTAAAATAAAAAAATTATAAAAATGAAAATTAAACCAATTATTTATTTATGTATGCATAGATTTCTTAGAATAAATGGAACTTTTTATACTTTGTCATGCCAAAATGAACAGAAAAAAGAAAAATATTAGTTGCTTAGAATTAAAAACTTATCATAACAGGAAAAAAAAACCCCAAATAATATTTTTGAAACAAACAAAAAATAAAAAATACAAAAGAATATAAATTATATGATTAATTCAGTTACTCAAACTCAAATTATAAATAAATAATAATAAAATTAAATTATCAAAAATTATAAAGTATAAAAAAGTTTTAAAATTACAACTAATATAATTTTAAAAATAAAAATAGATAATAAATTTAGAAATTATAATAGAATCATTTTAACTAAAAGAAATGTGAGGAATTATTTAATGGACAAAAGAATAAGAAATGAAAAGAGAATAAATTAATCTTATAGAAATAGTGATGTCTTTGTGAAAATATATATCAACAATTAAGTAAACAAAAGTATAGAAATTATGGTATATATAGTGAAATTAAGAAAAGAATCGAATAATTAAGGTTGAAAATTATGAATGATAAGAGTAAATAAATATGAATAAATTAAAGTATTCATTGAGGAGCAAAACAAAGTGAATAAATAATAAAAATAAAAAGAAATAAAAAAAATATACAACAAGTCTATAAAAATTACGATGCGCAGGTTAAGAAAATTAAATAAAACAAAAATTAGAATAATTTTAGTGAAAGTAAAAAAATATATAAAACTTTTAAAAATATGATAGTGATAAGGTGATGTATATTAAATAAATATATTTTATTACAAAATTTAAAAAATATAGAAAGTTTAATAATATAACATATAGGTTATTGAAGAATCTGAACCTATGTACTATGTTTAAAGAACTATAAAAAGAATTGAAAAAAGAGAATTAGAGAAGAGAATTGGGTAAATGTTTTCTTATATATATGGATCATGTTTATTATGTTCCGTGTGGTAGGGAATGAAAGCATAAAAATTAATTAAAAGACAACTTCAAATTAATTTCATAGAACTAACCACCAAAGGGTCCACGCCTCAGATTTTACACTTCATGATATAAAGGTACTTTACATATTTTATTTTTTCTAAAATGCACGATCAGTCAAAGAGAGGGATATACTCAATTATTTCTTCTTCTTTCAAAGTGTTAAATTTCTTCTCGGTACCCTGCTAAAGCTATTATACTAAGATCTTGGTCGAATGCGTGACTGCGGCGCACCACAATTCATCCCATTCTTCAACATCATAAAAGAATAGGTAAAAGACAATATGAAGAAAAACAAAAAAACTAAAAGTATAGGTTCATAAAATCATATTCACCGATCAAATAAACCAAAACAAAAAACAGAATACCAAACAAATCCCACCTTTAATTTTTAATGGAACTGAGCGTGCACATGAATTATCCTAGATATAGATTTCTCATGAATTATCCTTAACATATACGTTCACATGAATGGCCGATAGCATATTAAATAAGAATTACAATTGAATTAGGAGTTTAAAGAGAATATAAAAATTTAAAGTTATATATAAAAGGGAAAAAATTACAATTGAACTATCCTAGATATACTTTTCTCATGAATTATCCTTTAACTTATACGTTCACACGAATGAGCATATAAGAAGTACAATTGAATTAGGAGTTTAAAGAGAATATAAAATTTTAAAGTTACATATAAAAAGGGGAAAATTACAATTGAACTGTATGCTATTTGAAGAGTTTGTAACGTTATTTAATAGCTTATATTTTGTGAGGATACATAATTTTCTAATCGCATATTGTAAACCCGTTCGTTGTTGCCGAATGAATTGATAACTTTTATAACTTTAACAAAAATACTATGCTGAGAAAAATGACAGGAAAATAACAAAGCTTGAAGAACTAGAATGAATGAAAATAATTAGATCCCTTCTTTGATCTCTTCCAGTCCTTTTTATACATGAACTTGATTCTGCCATCATAAAGAGTATCAAATGGGTATTAAAATATATTTAAAATGACATCAATGCATTGAAAACAGATCTACTGTTTTCAATTAGCTTTATTGTGTATTTTGAAACTGTCATGCCGTTATGAACTTTTAATTTGAAATAGGCTTTTATTTTTGGGTTTCATCCTTCTAATGGGCTAACTAAAGTTATTTTGTGTTTTGGACAAACATTGTCTCGTCTAATGGGCCTTGTATGAAATATGGGTCTACACATATGGACTTATAATGGCTAGGAGAGAATATCTCATTTAAAAAGTAAACAATAAAAAATAATTTGGAATCCTAATCTTTTCCTATTGTTTGGTTTTGTTAGAGTTAGAATATAACACAAAAACAAAATTAATCCTACTAATTAAGATCGAGTAATAGGGGCCCAATTTATTAAAATTAATTTTCTATAGAGATTGAATTTAAATATAATTAACATTAAAAATTAATAAATAGGTCTATAAATATTTTTTTATTTTAAAATTATATTTTCCTAAGATAACTACAAAATTGCTTAATTATCTATACTAGTGTTAATATATTATTATTGATAATGTTAAGAGTTCTATATTGATCATAAAATTATAAGTTCTATATTGATCACAACCCTATTTTTTATTTTTAAATTATATTTTAATTCTAAACATAATTATATTAAACTACATATATAACACTCCTACAACTTTCTACTATTATCTTATATATATCTCCATATTTAATTTAAATATAATTAACATTTAAAATTAATAAATAAGGGTATAAATCTTTTTTTATTTTAAAATTATATTTTCCTAAGATAACTACAAAATTGCTTAATTATATATAATACTGTTAATATATTCTTATTGATAATGTTAAGAGTTCTATATTGATCACAAAATTATAAGTTCTATATTGATCACAACCCTATTTTTTATTTTTAAATTATATTTTAATTCTAAACATAATTATATTAAACTACATCACAACACTCCTACAACTTTCTACTATTATCTTATATATATCTCCATATTTTTAAAACGTTTGTGTTTTATTAGATTAAAGTGGTTCAAAAATGAAAACAAAAAAATATTATAGATATAAAATTGTATTTCATAGGTGTTTGAAAATTCTATTTTAATTGGTCCAAATAGAATCCTAGTTCTCCATATTTTTTAATTAGATTAAAGTGGTTCGAAGATGAAAAAATAATATTATAGATATAAATTTGTATTTCATAGGTGTTTGAAAATTCTATTTTAATTGGTCTAAATAGAATCCTAGTTCAATTTTAATTGGTCCAAATAGAATCCTAGTTCAATTTAGTGTTAGAATAAAATTTTAAATATAAATACTAAAATACTGAAACATTGAATTAATATGGAGTCGGTATTTTTTAATTGGTCCAAATAGAATCCAAGTTGGTGAATTATTTTAAATTTTGGAGATAAAATTATATTTTAATTATAATTTTAATACTGAAATACTGAAACTCTTCACACTTTTAATAGTAAAAGTATAGATATAGAATGTGTATTTTTTTTTGTTAGAACTATATTCATATGGTTCTTTATAGGAAAGAAAATGGATTATATACTACAAAATCCAAATAACTCCAAAGAAACACACACCCACAAAAAATAATAATAATAATAATAATAATTAAAAAATAAAAAAGACAGAGATAACAACAAAAAGAAAACGTGGATAGCCAAGAAATAAGTAAAATTTATCTTCCTTGCTCAACAAGGCATCCACCTCATTTAGTAATTGAAAATATTTTCACTTTTTGTTGTCATGTGTAAATTAGTAGAAATAAAAGTAAAAATATATTTAGTATAATAATTAATTTATTTGTTTATGTTTTTGGGGATGATCTTGTTCAAACAAATTTAATTCAATCATTTATATTTCAGTATTTCAATGTATTAGTGACCCTTTTTTCTCTGTGACGCTCTAAAATTAGTCAGTAAAGCTTATACAATTTTGACCCAAAATGGGAGTCACAAATAGTTCTATAATTGTCACACCCCTCATGGGCTTAGAAATGCTTTAGAGGCAAAGAAAAAAAAAAAAATTAGCGTTCCAAAAACTTTCCCGCTATTCGGTAAAAACGGTGTCAGTTGAAGTTTTTCTAAAGCCCCGCTTCTTTTTTAAGCTATGTTTGGATAGAGCTGTAATATCTAAAAGAAGTTTACTGATATATATCAGTTATCCAAACAGAGCCTTAAATTTTCTTTTTAAACTCACGCTCTGGTTTGAACACCACCAAAACATTAAACTCAATTTATATGTGTTACTTTTAAAATTTGAAAATAATTCATAATTACTAAACATGATATTTCTTTCTATTTGGCACTAAAATATCAAAATATTTATTTTATTTATAATCAATAAAAGCAGAAAGTAAAAATTACTAGCAACATATCCATCGTCTTAAGCCTAAAAAATTCAACGTAATTGTTTATTAGTTCTATAGTCGAAATGCCATATTCAAGTAACTCAATGACATTTTCGTGATCAAATGAATGGAGATACTATGAAATTGTCATGAAAAGGAAAGCTCCGGCTGAATGGAGATACTATGAAATTGTCAAATTTCTATTACTTATTTATTGATTTTCTCTTCCTTTAATCATTTCGAGTTATTCAATCACATCAGTTCTTTTATCATTTCGGTTTTGTTATTTTTATCTTTTATATTTATAATTTGGTCATTGGGATATTGGAGTAGACTAAAACATGCGGATTTAAAGAAAGCTGAGATTGAGATGTTGGTTAAATAATCACATATTTTTTATTGTAAATTTTTTTGTGCAACAAGTTTTACGGTAAAACAAATTTAAGAAAATAAGTAGCATTCAGTCTTGCAACAACTTCAGAAGAATAAACTTATTTTTCCAAAAATTGATATTTCAATATCAACCTAGTTAAAATAAAACCGGTGGTCAGTATATAAGTGTGAGGGAAAACCTCAATCTTTGAGTTAATTTTTGGGGTGAGAGAGACCCAAGACCACCCAACACGGTATCAAAGCTCAAGTTACCAACAAGTCTCGGCCCAGGTTCCGGGAGAAACGGGTTGTCGCTGCTCCGACCCAAGGCCCAATGTGTGAGGGGGAGATTGTTGGGATTGTCACACATCACTTGTGGAAGGAACTGGTGGTCAGTATATAAGGGTGAAGAAAAGCCTCACCCTTTGAGCTAGTTTTTGGTCTCTGATCCAAGGCTTGATATGTGAGGGAGAGATTGTGTGGATTATCCCACATCGGTTGTGGAAAGGGCTGACTTAACAAATTGATATTTTACACCTTGATTGGACTTTACACTTATATTTTCGTTCATATTTTATGGTTTAAGTATATTTTTTGTTGTATTATAAATATATTATTATTTAAAAAATTAAACAAAATTATTTATTAATAATTTGGTCGAATTTTACGATTTTACTATTCCTATTCTACGGATCACCAATAATTTTACTATAACTCCCGATTTTAACAACAGCTTAAAAGAAAATCCAAACAAAGGAAAGACCCTAAGGAGCCCAGCCAAGCCAAAAATAACAAGAAAAAAGAATTGAATTGTAAAAAGGAAGCATCAAATCTGTTTAAATTGCTACCATTATTAATGCTATCATGGATACTACTTTAAATGAATATGAATCATATCAAGTTATCAACTACTCTTGTGCCCATAAGATAAGGGGGAGAGCGTGAGGGAAATGGATTAAGGAGAGGTTTCACTTTTAGAGAAACATATTGGTCACAATAATTGTCCATTTTCATTCAATTTAAAGAAAAATAACAACCGAAGATAAATTCCCATTAATTAAAACAGCTATTTAATTTAATTTGGGCACTATCGCAACTGAATAATATATTGCATACAAACTTATACATTATGTTGCCATTTGATAAGTAAGTGGGGCTGCGAGAGAGAAAGAACGTGTCCGACTTATATCGGTCTTCTTGACTTTCCACAGTCTTAGATGCTAATTATGTTGTTGGTCATTTTAGGTTCTTGCATCTTATAGTTTCATTGAATTTAGTTTAAAAACAAGGAACTTCAATCAAAATAAGAAATAAAAAATCAAATGAAAACATAGGGTAATTGGTAATATATAACAGCAGGGTTATTTACCCAATATATAGTATAGAGGGAATTTCCTAATGTAACAAATAAAATGGTGTTTTTGCAGTTTGACCAATTTTGGACTAATTGTAATGCTTTAATTTACATTCAAGTTGGTTTAGTACAACTGCTAATTTAAAATGTGTCGGTATTAATTGAGCCAAGCGAGTTCTCTTCATATGAATAACAATTTTTTTATTACTTTTTATTATTATTACTAGTATTATTAGTAATTAATCCAACGTATTGAAGTACAATTAGACTCCAATCTCAAATAGACTTAGGTTCTGTTTGAATTGTTTTTTTAAATGTTATTTTTGATTTTTTCTTCTCTTTTGAATAATGTCTAACAAAATTTTTAGAAGAGTTTTTTTGTCTTTGAAGAACATTTTGAATAAGTTAGTGGTAATTAAATTCTTGAAATGACTTATGCTTTTCTTTTGTTTTGCGTAAAAGCAGAGTTAAACCTCTACCAAACAAAGTCTTACAAAGATAGATAGATAAATAGATAGATGATTTATCATTTCATTGATGACATATTCATGTGACAAAAAGGAAACAACTCAAAAATGCCTTATTGATGTGAGATATTTGTTATGATCATATGAATGGAATAGGCATGAACCTGTCCACTAAAAAGGAAAACTCGTTCCTAGATCTATATTAAAAAGTCACAATGGTATATACTCTCACTCAAACAACTTGATAACTTTCTCTATACTCTGAATTGCCTCTTTTTCATTGTAACCATTGGAACAATTCATTCACCTTCAATTTCTCAGACCGTTTAGACAAGTTTTTGGATGTTAAGCTAATTTCCATAAATATATAGTTTTTTTTTTTTTTTTTTTTTTTATTATTAATGAAGATGGGAAGTATATATATATATTTTTGTCATATGAGGTATTGGAGATGACTATTATTCGTTATTTAGAGTAATTTCTAATTAACTAATAGCTAACGGATCTCTGTTACGATGAGAGGAGGATAAAATAAAATGTTTGAGTTAAGTTGGACGAGGTTAATTATATTTAAGGTGGAGCTTGTTTTATCATTTATAATATGCTTATAAATGATATTGATATTATAAGGGTATATTTATATTTATAATATAAAAATGCATTGTTACGCTGATGCTTATTACCCCTCTAAAAGTATCATTCATCCCTCCCTTCACTCCCACTTTTATCACATTTATCGTAGTATTGAAAAAGAATTTAATCAATAAGATTTTTCGAAAACAAAAGAATTAAGTCAAATACTGTGAAGATATAAGGATTGGAGATTAAATTTCTTTTATTAAAAGAATAAATAAAATAGATTTAGGTTGGAGTTTGTTTCTCCCTAACCCTTTGTTGGACCTTTTTTTTCTTTCCCTTTTTCTAGTTCTTCACCAGCAACAGAGAACAATTCCAGAGCGAAATTTCCAAATTTGAAATGTGAAATGGTGTTTTTGCAATTGACTTTTTTTTTTTTTTTCCCACTAACTTTATTACTTACACCTTAAATTTTCTTACACTTAAATTTACGCTCAAGTTGGTCAAATCGAGCATTTAACTTTAAAACATGTCAGTAAAAATATAAATAGAGCCAAACAAATTCTTATAATATGATTTAGAATTTTCTTTATTAGATTATATTATTATTATATTACTACTATTATTTTAATTGTTTGATCGAAATGCATGCCATATTCATGTAAAAAAGGGAAACCACCCAAAAATGCCATATTGATGTAGGATATTCTTTGGAAAAATTACAGTGATAAATCATATTTACAAATAACGAATGTAAAAATTTGTTTACGGATTTCACAATTTTAACATAATTATCTATAAAATTAAGAACTATAATTTTTTTAATGATCGAAACACCCCTTAACTCATTTTATGTCCCAAACTACCATTTACATATATTATATACACTTAGACCTGTCAATGGATCGGATTCGGATCGAATCAGTTAAATTCAAATCCAATTTGTTAAGAAATCGGATTATCGGATTCGGATCCTAATCGGGTTATCGGATTTTATTTTCAATCCATATCCAGTTAATACCGGATTCGGATCGGATTCGGATCATAATCGGATTATTGACAGGTCTATTGAGAAGGATGACAAAAACTCTCGATCCGCGATCCGAATTCGATAATTCGACGGATTTTCATTTAGTTAATTCATATTCGAATTTCTTCATTATAGAATATCTTATTCGAATATCTAATTAAAAAAATAAAAAAATACAAAAATTAATAAATACTGAAACACTAAATTATTCACACTTTTAATAATTGTATTTATGATCAATCATTATTAATAAATAATAAAATAATTAATAACTAACATTTATATACATGTACAGTATTAAATATATACACATAAAAATATCAAATATATATATATATATATATATATATATTTTATATCGGATCGGATGACATAAATCCAAATCCAATTTGTTAAGAAATCGGATTATCGGATTCGGATCCTAATCGGGTTATCGGATTTTATTTTCAATCCATATCCGGCTAATCGGATCGGATTTAGATCGGATTCGGATCAAAATCCAATTCATTGACAGGTCTATATACACTCTTTAACAATTAGGGTTTCACTTTCCCCATCATTCTAATCTCATCTGGTCCAGTAATAGGGGCAATCAAAACCACCACCACTTCCATATCTCCACTGGAGATTAGGATATATATATATATATATATACTACTTATAAAAGTACAAAGCCTTTTTTTATTTCTAAATATTTTTTTGTATTTTTTAAATTAAAATTAATATAATTTAAAGGTTGCACCCTAATTTATAAAGTTGTGTTGAAGTAGGTTTGTTCCTAAAGGTACCTATTTAATTTGAATAGAGAGAACAAACACATCACTTCACTTTATAATCTGAAACGGTCTCAACCCCGTATATAAATGCAATAATAATCAGTACTCGGATTGTTTATGCAATATTAATTTCCTATGAATTTTCCATATCTCTGTATGTCTTCTATCAAATATTTATGCATCATTTAAAATCATGATTCCTTTTGCTTTTAAATTGCTTACAATATACACATGTATTACACTTTATATTTCTATTTTATTTTATCCTCTTTATACTTATACACATGTCTGTCTTCCTCTTTTATTTTATTATCTTTATATTTTTCTATTAATTATATTAGTTTAAATTTGAATATTTTTTTTATTTCTTGATATATTAAATTGATTATTTATTTAATTGCTCATAACTATATATGTATCGTACATGCTCATTACTAGTATATATATATATATATATGTGTGTGTGTGTGTTCTTCCGGTAGAGTTATTTTTGTAATTATATAGAGAGGTGCAAGAGGCAGTGGTTCAATCTCATCATCCGGCGGCTTCGACACCTCTGATACTGGAAGAGGGTTTCATAGAGCTTCCATGATCGACAGGGAATCTTTGGACTATTTCTTAATTAATGTGATATATATGTGCAAAAGATTGTGCAAACTCATCCTCATCCAATTTAAACAAATTCGACAAGAGATTTTTATACGTTGAATCATTATTTGGATATATTGAGTTTTACATGTTAAAACAAAATTTTAATAAATTATTTGTTTTGACTTGAAAGAAAATTATGACAAGTTGAATAATATTTAGACAACTTGAAAAGAAATTTTGACAATATAATTTTACATGTTAAATCTGAATTTGACAAATTATTCGTACGTTTTGATTTGAAAGAAATTTTGACAAACCACAATGAAATTTGGACAACGAAAATAAATTTTGACAACCTGAGTTTCACATACTAAATCAAAATGTATCTAATAACTTGAAACAATATTTTGACAAGGATATTGTGGTCAACTTGTGTAATTTGTATTGTGGTCAACATATATAATCTGTAAATAAAATTTTCTTTATATTATTTGTTGTAAATACAGTTTATATCTAGTTTTATTTGTGATTATACCTTGTTTTAAAACTATATTCAGAATTTTCCCATATTCTTTTTATGATCAAGTGAATGGAATATGTATGAAACTATCTAATAAAAAGAAAAAGTCCTTCTAAATTTTCTAATAAAACTCTACAAGAAAAGTTTGTGTAAGTCACTAAAATACCCTAGAGGGGGGTGAATAGGGTTTTAAAAATAATTTATAACTTCTTTTTATTCTTACTAGAACATGCAACAAGGTTCAATATTAATTTACAAGGTAAAATATGCAATGAATAATTTCACTTAAATTCAACAAGCTATTTACCACAATATAAATTAAGCATGCATGAACATAAAGTAAGGAGATAGAGATAGAGATATTGACACCGTGATTTTTACGAGGTTCGGTAACTCCTACTCCTCGGCTCAAAGAATCCCCTTCCTTGAGACTTTCCCGATCCTCACACTATGACTCTTCCTTCAATAGGTGGAATAACAAAACCTTTACAAAAGAGCTAACTAGCTCTTCACACAATCAAGAGAACAATCATCCCTTGATACAATGGGTTTCACTCACCCAAGATCACAAATTTGTGTATGCAATCAATATATCACTCAAGAAACAAAAACACTCAAAACCCTAAGGTTTTTATGGAAGATAGATCAATATAAGCTCAAGTGTTTTTAGGTGAGATTTCAAGAACTAAAGATATATATATCCGCACAATATATTTTCAATAAGAGAATAGGTTCAAGGCTTGAGTTTAAATCTTCAAAATGATAAGAGTGAAAAACGAGATTTTGATCTTTCTTGCTATTAAAAGATTTTTCAGAAGATGCTTGAGAGAAAATTAGAGATGAACAATATTTGGAAAATTTCTCACACAAGAACCCTTAAGATTTCAATCCATATCTCTTTCTTTATATAGTGTAACACTAGGGTTTGGAGAGTGTATCTCACCCTAGACAATGTGGAGAGTAGGACCTGAAAATCAGCAAGCAAAATCATTTCTTTTTAGGCAAAAATATTGTTTAGAAATACTTTTCCTTAGAATCTTGAAGTACCCAGTCGACTGTCTGACGACACCCAGTCGACTGCCTCTATGCTTAGATTTAAAATATTTTTCCCAACGGCTAGGGTCAGTCGACTGCCTTGGACAGGCCAGTCGACTACCTCAGGCAATCAAAAATGTTCGAAACTCTTTGGTTCACTCAGTCGGCTGAGTCCTTAACTGCCAGTCGACTGGGCACAGTCAGTCGACTACCTTGGATAGGCCAGTCGACTACCTCATGCAGTCAAAACGTTTTATAGCTCACTGGTTCATCCAGTCAGCTGGGTCCTTAACGACTAGTCGACTGGGTCACAATCAGTCGGCTGCCATTTCATGGCCAGTGTACTGGGTGACTCCAAGAATTGTTTTCAAGGTCCGTTTTTTATCCGTTTGAGTTCGTTTGATTTATTACTTGAGCTTATAAGACCAATCAACACATAAGATACCTTGTTACAATATTCTCACCCGACCTATCTACCCCAGGTCTTGAGTCTAGCTTTTGTTTTTTATTTGATCTTTTTGTCCTTCTTCGAGTTTGCGCTTGAGTTTCCTTATCGCTTGTTGCTTTAGCGATCTTCCCGAATCATTTACATGTACTTGCTGAAACACTTAGCTCAAAGTCATATTAGTACCAAACACGGTTTTGAATGTTTTGTTAATATCAAAATAAGATTTATTGTTTGAAATAGAATTTCAAAGCCAACAATCTCCCCCTTTTTGATATTGACAAAACATTTCGTGTTTGCGCATAAATGGTGAAGTATCAAGTGATACTCCCCCTCAATGTGTGCATCTTTCATTTTTATTTGCATGATCCCCCTTAGGAAATAAATTTTGCAATTTGATATTCATTTATGTAATGCATGGAAAGATAATAGAGACAACATATTTCAATTTATAATTTGCGAGTTCGGTACATGTTGTTTTACTACTACACATTGCAAAATCATAAAGCATAGAAATGAAAACGAAGCATAAACAATAAACATAAAACATAGGTAACGTCCTATGCTACACAAAATAGACCTATGGCCAACACAAACACCCTAAGACATTCTCCCCCTTTGACGACATAAAAAAGGCCGAGGGTCACGACGAAAGGCGTCCATGGCAGTGGTGATGCGGTCGATCTTGTCCTCAAGACGCTTCATATCCTCGGCCGTCTTCCTCTGGACCTCCTCATTGCGCTTTTGGGCCTCTTCATTGCGCTTTATGATTTCCAAGATTTGGGTAAGAGTTTCGGGATTTCCCACGAACCCAAAATCTGAAATATCGAAATCGCTACCAAGAGACGGAAAAGAAGAAGTTGGAGCTTCCGGACGAGATGCCTCGGGACGAGGAACATCAGGACGAGGAACAGATGGACCAGCCTGGTCCGCAGAAGGAGCAACCCTAAGTGAGACCAACACTCCATCGACATTCTTACCGATATGCATCTGCTTGAGATGCGTGCGGTCCAGAAAAATCGGATTGTGCTCCGAAGGCTCTTCATCAAGAGAAACGCCACACCGACCAAGAAGATAAGATAGATGAGTAGGAAAAATAAGTGCTCCTTTCTTCTTGTGGCACTCGAGAATAGCTGAAATGAAGAGAAAAATAAGGTTGACCTTACGACCGGTCATGACATAATAGACAAGGAAGGCTTCCATGATCGACACAAGACTCCGACTTTCGAACTTTGGCAAAATGGAATATGTGATAATATTGTGCACAAGTCGAGCCTCGGGAGTAAGCGAGGAAGAAGGAAACTCAGAAGTGGCAGTGGTGGTGTTATTCACTGAAATGGCCCGAACTACTTCGAGAGGATCGAAATCACTCGAAGAGTACCAAATAAATGGGCCGAAAAATAGTATTAATTTCTGCTTCGGTCAATTCAACTGAAACGCCTGCAACAGTGGAGCAAAGTTTGCTAGCGGGAGAACTTGGTTGAGAAGGATTTTCCAGATTTGTATAAAACGCTTTGACGGCTCGTGGAAAATTCAAAACATCAAGCGAAACAAAGAAGTCCCAACCCATATTTTGAAAAAGATTGACCGTATTAGCGCCAATCTCTTCGCACAAGGGTTGAGTCACAATGCGACTCCGAGCAAACTTGCGATGAATGAATTTAGTTTCGAAAAGACGAACACTATCTTCATCACCAAGAAGGGTAGAGAGAGACACTGGACCAGATTCAGGTTCTGAATCAGTGTCCTCATGAACAGGGGACGAAGGAGGTGGAGGTGCAGTCGAAGAGCTTCCACCCCTACGGGCGCGTTTCTTGAGGCGCACAACATTGGGAACCATGAGAGAGAGAATAACCAAGATGATTGAAAGCATTTTGAAAAGAAAATGAAAAGAAATCGAGAAGAAAATGAGAGAGAAGAGAGAAAACTGAAAAAAATGGTGTATAGATATGTATATATATATATATAGATATATATGATTATAAATGAAGAACGAGTGGTGATAATGGAGGAGAGGGTCGTGGTGTAGTGGGGAAATGGTTTAAAAGTGATTAAATGGCGAGAAGGAAGGAAGGAAGAAATGGGAGAGATCATGGAGAGAAGACGAAGAGAAAGAAGAAATAAAAACTAGGTTCGCGCAGAGGCAGTCGACTGGCCATATGGAGGCAGTCGATTGGCTCATGACCCAGTCGACTGGCCAAAGGAGGCAGTCGACTGGCTGAAAATGAATAAAATCAGAAAAACACACTGGTTGATCCAGTCGACTGGTCGTATACGAGGCAGTCGACTGGCCCTCAAAAATAAAATTTCGAAAAATATTTTAAATTTTGAAAGCCGAGATCGTGGACGAGATTTTGTGAAAATTTAACTGATTACTTCAAAATCCATGGTCATTCCTAATTCCCTACAAAATTTTGAAAACGGTTCGTCCGAGAGGGGTTTAGTAAAAATATCCTCCAGTTGATTTTTAGTGTCAATAAAAATCAATTCAATGTCACCTTTGGCTACATGAT
Organism: Cornus suecica; assembly: GCA_963922005.1. Taxonomy (NCBI): domain Eukaryota; kingdom Viridiplantae; phylum Streptophyta; class Magnoliopsida; order Cornales; family Cornaceae; genus Cornus; species Cornus suecica. The sequence goes on along the minus strand of OY998245.1, from coordinate 48,602,246 downwards.
CCCTTAGAAAATGATGCCTAATCTCTATGTGCTTTGTGCGAGAATGTTGAGTAGGATTCTTTGAGATACAAATAGCACTAGTGTTATCACATTTAATAGGTACGAGATGAAAAACAAGTCCAAAATCAAGTAATTGTTGCTTAATATAAATAGTTTGGGCGCAACAACTACCGGCCGCTACGTATTCGGCTTCAGCTGTAGACAGGGCAACCGAATTTTGCTTTTTACTTGACCATGAAACAAGAGAGTGACCTAGAAAATGACATGTACCACTTGTACTTTTCCTATCCACTCTACAACCCGCAAAATCGGCATCCGAATAGCTAGTGAGATCAAGTGTGGTGCCACGTGGATACCATAGTCCTAAGTTAATCGTCCCACTAAGATAGCGAAAAATACGTTTTACGGCTAGCAAGTGAGATTCTTTAGGACAAGATTGAAAACGAGCACATAAGCATACAGTAAACATGATATCCGGTCTACTAGCAGTTAAATAAAGTAAACTTCCAATCATGCCTATATATTGAGTAATATCAACACATTTTCCATTTTCATCTTTGTCGAGTTTAATAGAGGTACTCATAGGAGTAATGGCATGTTTGGCTCCCTCCATGCCAAATCGCTTTAGTAAATCTTTAGTGTACTTAGATTGGCTAACAAATAAGCCATCCAAGCTTTGCTTGATTTGCAACCTTAAGAAAAAATTCAACTCACCCATCATACTCATTTCAAATTCGTTTTGCATACTAGATACGAAATCTTTGCAAAGAGAAGTATTTGTGGAACCGAATATAATGTCGTCAACATATATTTGGATAATCAACAAATCATTCTTGACAGTTTTTATAAAGAGAGTGTTGTCAACTTTGCTTTTAGAAAATCCTTTTTGAAGTAAAAAGTCACTAAGTCGTTTATACCAAGCTCTAGGAGCTTGCTTTAATCCGTATAAGGCTTTAGATAATTTATAAACATGATTTGTAAAAAGTTCATTTTCAAAACCGGGTGGTTGTTTTACAAACACTTCTTCATCTATAGTTCCATTTAGAAAAGCAGTTTTGACATCCATTTGATAAAGAATGAAATTTCTAGATGATGCAAATGCAAGAAGCATTATAATTGCTTCTAATCTAGCTACGGGTGCAAAGGTTTCATCATAGTCAATGCCCTCCTCTTGATTGTAACATTGAGCTACCAATCTTGCTTTATTTCGAATAATCACTCAATTTTCATCCTTTTTATTTTGAAAAACCTATTTAGTGCCTATTATAGTTTGATGTGTGGGTTGAGGGACTAAATGTCAAACTTGATTGCGTTCAAATTGATTTAGTTCCTCTTGCATGGCCATGATCCAAGAATCATCACATTGAGCTTCGTGAAAGTTCTTGGGTTCAATATTATACACAAAAGCCATGTGGTTGCATAAGTCTCTAAGTTGAGATCTTGTGCTAACACCTTGTGAAGGGTTACTTATGACTTGGTCAAGAGGATGGTTGTGCACAATCCTCCAAGATTTAGGAATGGAGCAAGTCAAGTCATCATTAGATTGATTTCCAACTTCGCTCTTATCCATTTGCCTACTTGATGAGTTAGAGATATTGAAATTATTGAAATTATCCTCAATTCCTACAACTTCATCATCATCTAGGTGAACTTTAGGTGAGGGTAGAGGCAGTGATTCATCAAAAACAACATGGATAGACTCTACCATGGTTAAAGTCCTTTTGTTAAAGACTTTAAAGGCTCTACTAGTTGAGGAATACCCTAAGAAAATTGCTTCGTCCGATTTGGAGTCAAATTTTCCCAAGTTATCTTTATCATTTAAGACGAAACATTTACAACCAAACACTTTGAAATAACCAATATTGGGTTTCCGACCATTCCACAACTCATACGGAGTCTTACCTAATTTCATTCGGATGATAACTCTATTTATAACATGATAAGCGATGTTTACTGCTTCAGCCCAAAGACTTCAGGGAAGGTTGTGTTCATTTAACATAGTCCTAGCCATTTCTTGTAAAGATCTATTTTTCCTTTCAACTACCCCATTTTGTTGAGGAGATCTTGGAGCCGAGAGATCATGAGATACACCAAATTCATCACATAATTTCTCTAGATCTTGATTGTCAAATTCTCTACCCCTATCACTTCTAATTTTCTTGATTTTCAAATCTTTTTCATTTTGAATGACTCTATAAAATTTATCAAGAATGGAGTGAGTTTCATTTTTATGAGCAAGAAAGTGAACCCAATTAAATCTAGAGTAGTCATCTACTATAACAAGTACATAGAGTTTCCCGACTAAGCTAGCCGTTCTCTCCGGACCAAAGAGGTCCATATGAAGTAACTCTAAGGGTCGAGAAGTGGTGATATCTTTCTTTCTCTTGAAAGAAGATTTCACTTGCTTACCTATTTGACATGCATTACATATTTTATCTTTTGAAAAATTAGTCTTCGGGAGGCCTTTGACTAATTCATTTTTAGACAAACGTTGAATGAGGTCCATACTAGCATGTCCTAAGCGTCTATGCCATAACCAACTATTTTCACTCGATGTGACAAAGCACTTAACACCTTGTTCATTTAATTCACATAGCAACATAGTATATAAATTTCCGTTTCTCTTTGCATTGAACAATTGTTTTCCATCTTTCTCAACTATGCATGCATTTGACCTAAAGATAACATCATAACCTTTGTCACAAAGTTGGCTAATACTAAAAAAGTTATGCTTTAAACCATCAACTAAAAGGACGTTATCTATAGCAAGAGAAGGAAATATACCAACGGATCCAATTCCAACAATTTTGCCTTGTGAGTTATCTCCAAAAGTAACACTTCCTCCTTCATAAGATTTTAGGGACATGAATTTTGATTTGTCCCCCGTCATGTGCCTTGAACATCCGCTATCAAGGAACCATCTTTCTTTTGAGACGGACTTCAAGCATACCTACAACACAATGTTACGTGACTTTTATTGGTACCCAATCTATTTTGGGTCCATTATGGTTAGAAAGAGATGCAATAGTTCCTTTAGGAACCCAAAATGATTTTGTTACCAAATTTTCTTTTGCACGTAGAGATGCAATGGTTCCTTTAGGAACCTAAAACATTTTTGAGACAATTTTCTTCTTTTTCCTTAGAAAACATGCATTTTCTTTGTGACCACTTTTCTTGCAATAATAGCATGAGACATGGTTATGATCAATACAAGGTGAGAATAAAGATTGTTTTGAAAAAATATGCTTTAATGATTTTCTTTTCTTCAATAAAAGTGCATCTTTGTTGAATGCATCATATCCTAAGCCGCATTTGTCAAAAGAGTTTCTTTGTCTTCCTAGCATGATGCTCAAGTTTTCTTTTCCTTTTGTGAATTTTGCTAAGATGTTTATTTGATCATCGATAGTCTTTTTCAATAAACTGTTTTCCTCTTCTATCTTCATACTTTTGTCATTTTTAGCATTTACATTAACTATGGTGTGACAAGTAGAATTACATGAAGATTTAGATTTCTTGAGCAAACAATGTTTCTTAGCTAGTTTTTCAAACTCATCATACAAATTTTCAAATGCATCTTGTAATTCATTATGAGAAAATAAAATCTCATCATATGACAAAATGGAATTATCTAATGCATGTAAATTTAAATGTACCTCATCTTCATTTACCATGAGGCTAAGATTTGCAATCTCCTCACCATTTTCTTCCTCATCCGAATCACAAGAGTCATAATCATCCCATGTTGCATTCATGGCCATTTTGTTTGGCCTTTTCTCGTTCTCCTTTTGGGCTTGAAACACTCATTTCTATAGTGTCCCGGTTTACCACAATTGAAGCAAGTAATGGACTCCTTCTTGCTTGTCTCTCATCTTGGTTCGTTGCTCTTCGAGAACCTCCGACCTTTATGTTAGTCACTAATTAACCCTAGAGGGGGGGTGAATAGGGTGTTCAAAAATATTTCTAATTCTTTTCAAAATTGGAACACGCTATAATCAAAACACAATTTCTCAATGAATAAGTGAATGATTCAATTTCAATTTTCTAACAATTAATCTCAAGATAAATTGTAGCATACAAGATATTCAAGTGATTCGGCTCAAGAACCCCTTCTTGAGACTTTTCCCGATCCTTTCACTATGGCCCTTCCTTCACAGGTGGAATGGCAAACCTTTACAACACAAGCCTCTCGAGCTTGTCTCTCAATCAAGAGAACAACCCTCTCTTGAACAATCGGTGGACTTCACTTGTCCGAGATTACAAATTCGTATGTAATCAATAAAATCACTCAAGAACAAAAACACTCAAAACCCAAAGGTTTTTATGGAAGATAAATCAATATAAGCTCAAGTGTTTTTGGTGATTTTACAATAGCTCTAGAAATGTATTCTTAAAGGATATGATCAATGAATGATATTTGGAGAATAAGAAGAGATACTAGAGGTTTTGATTTTCAAAGAAACTTGGAGAAAATCAGATTTTCAAAGCTTGGTTTCAATGGTTTTTGTAGAGAAAATTTGTGCAGAATTTTTGATAGTTTTCTTTCTCTTTTTGTGTTTCAATCTCTCTACATTCAATATACACATCTCATTCTATATATAGCATTGCATTAGGGTTTTGAAGAATGATTTTAGTATTTGAAAGACAAGAGCCATTTGAACACCATTAAAAACAATCCACAAAACATGAGAAATGTTTTCTGAAGAATCTGCAGATTTTGAGGATCAACTAGTCGACTACTTTTCATTTCAGTCGACTACATGGTTTCATCTAGTCGACTAGATTGAGTTCTAGTCGACTACAATGATACATCTAGTCGACTAGAATGTGTTCTAGTCGACTACTTCTTGTAGTTTAGTCGACTCAAAGTGCTTTCAGTCGACTACTTTGATGTGGATGAAAAACCTGCAGCTACTGATTGTTTTAGTCGACTATATTGAAATACACATGGTGATTCTAGTCGACTACAACTTAAAAAACATTTAATAAAAATATTTTTCTTTCCGTTTAAGTTCGGTAAAGCGTTTTTTATTCCATTTGAGTTCGGTTCATTTTATACTTGAGCTTATACGATAATATCGACGCATAAAATTACCTTGTTACAATGATCGATCCCCGACCTATCTACCCCAAGTCTTGAGTCTTCGACTTTCGCCTTTGCCGTTGAATTAAATGATTTTCCATTTTGTGCTTCAATTTCTTTCACATCTTTTCGCTTTAAATCAAGCTTTCTTTCCGAGCTTGCTTTTCGAGTCATTTCCTTTCCGAGTTTAATTTCTGAGTCGTTCACTTGTCTTTTGCTGAAAATATAAACTCGATAATTCATTAGTATCAAACACTCTTCAATGGTTTGTTATCATCAATTTTGGAATTGTTTGCCGAGAGTAAATTTCAAAGACAACACTTTAGCCTTCTTTCGTTGAAGAAATCTCTTGAATTGTTGAGTGATCAAGGCGATGTCTTCATCAACCTCTTCTTTAATTCTTTCATTTGCTTCACTTTCAGTCGAAGCTTGCAAGGATATACCTTTTCTAGGCTTGGCGTCTTCTTCACGAGATTTTAAGGTAATTTCCCATGTAAGGAGTGACCCAAAAATCTCATAAAGACTCATAGTACTAAGATCGTGTGCTTCTTTAATAGCCGTCACCTTTGCATCCCATTTGACCGGAAGGCTTCTAAGAACTTTGCGTGCCGCATCGGATCTAGGAACAATTCTACCAAGGTGCTTTAGTCCATTCAAAATATTAGTAAAACAAGACATCACATAATTGATATTTTCATCTTCCTTTATGGCAAAGAGTTCATATTCATGCATAAGTATATCAATTTTAGATTCTCTAACTTGAGTAGTTCCTTCATAAGTAACTTCAAGTTTATCCCACATTTCTTTGGCCATGGAGCAAGTAGATACACGGTTAAATTCGTTTGGACTTAAGGCACAATTTAGATTAACCTTAGCTTTGGCATTAAATGACATAAGTCTACGCTCATCATTATCCCATTCGTTGGGCAATTTGGGAATAGTTTTTCCATCAACCACTTTGGTAATAGTAAAAGGTCCATCAACAATAACTAGCCAAATTTGATAATCAATAGCTTGAAGAAAATCTATCATTCTAGTCTTCCAATAGCTATAGTTTAAACCATGATCGTTCTCTAAGACGGTTAAGTCTAAAACAAGTAGAGATTAGGCTCTGATACCTATTGTAAGTCACTAAAATACCCTAGAGGGGGGTGAATAGGGTTTTAAAAATAATTTCTAACTTCTTTTTATTCTTACTAGAACATGCAACAAGGTTCAATATTAATTTACAAGGTAAAATATGCAATGAATAATTTCACTTATATTCATCTAGCTATTTACCACAATATAAATTAAGCATACATGAACATAAAGTAAGTAGATAGAGATAGAGATATTGACACCGTGATTTTTACAAGGTTCGGTAACTCCTACTCCTCGACTCAAAGAATCCCCTTCCTTGAGACTTTCCCGATCCTCACACTATGGCTCTTCCTTCAATAGGTGGAATAGCAAAACCTTTACCAAAGAGCTAACTAGCTCTTCACACAATCAAGAGAACAATCCTCCCTTAATACAATGGGCTTCACTCACCCAAGATCACAAATTTGTGTATGCAATCAATATATCACTTAAGAAACAAAAACACTCAAAACCCTAAGGTTTTTATGGAAGATAGATCAATATAAGCTCAAGTGTTTTTATGTGATATTTCAAGAACTCAAGATATATATATCCTCACAATATATTTTCAATAAGGGAATAGACTCAAGGCTTGAGTTTAAATCTTCAAAATGATAAGAGTGAAAAACGAGATTTTGATCTTTCTTGCTATCAAAAGATTTTTCAGAAGATGCTTGAGAGAAAATTAGAGATGAACAATATTTGGAAAATTTCTCACACAAGAACCCTTAAGATTTCAATCCATATCTCTTTTTTTATATAGTGTAACACTAGGGTTTGGAGAGTGTATCTCACCCTAGACAATGTGGAGAGTAGGACCTGAAAATCAGCAAGCAAAATCATTTCTTTTTGGGCAAAAATATTGTTTAGAAATATTTTTCCTTAAAATCCTGAAGCACCTAGTCGACTGCTTGACAGAACCCAGTCGACTGCCTCCATGCTTAGATTTAAAATATTTTTCCCAACGGTTAGGGTCAGTCGACTGCCTCAAGAAGGCCAGTTGACTGCCTCATGAGTTAATCAACTGCCTTGGACAGGCTAGTCGACAGCCTTGGACAGGCCAGTTGACTGCCTCAGGCAATCAAAAATGATCGAAACTCTCTGGTTCAGTCAGTCGGCTGGGTCCTTAACTGCCAGTTGACTGGGCACAGTCAGTCGACTGCCTTGCATAGGCTAGTCGACTGCCTTGCACAGGCTAGTCGACTGCCTCATGCAGTCAAAACGTTTTATAGCTCACTGGTTCATCCAGACGGCTGGGTCCTTAACGGCCAGTCGACTGGGTCACAGTCAGTCGCTGCCATTTCATGGCCAGTCGACTGGGTCACAGTCAGTCGGTTGCCATTTCATGGCCAGTCGACTGGGTGACTCCAATAATTGTTTTCAAGGTCCGTTTTTGATCCGTTTGAGTTCGTTTGATTTATTACTTGAGCTTATAAGACCAATCAACACATAAGATACCTTGTTACAATATTCTCACCCCGACCTATCTACCCCAGGTCTTGAGTCCAGCTTTTGTTCTTTCTTTGATATTTTTGTCCTTCTTCGAGTTTGCGCTTGAGTTTCCTTATCGCTTGTTGCTTTAGCGATCTTCCCGAATCATTTACATGTACTTGCTGAAACACTTAGCTCAAAGTCATATTAGTACCAAACACGGTTTTGAATGTTTTGTTAATATTAAAATAAGATTTATTGTTTGAAATAGAATTTCGAAGCCAACAGTTTGTATTTACAAGGAGCAAAAACCCTTGTAAATACCTTTTACCGGGTTCAAGTGCACGTTGTAACAAGTCATGCGGTAAAAAGATTTTTTTTTACCGCATACAATTTATCTTGTAAATAACATTAAGCACCCTGTAATTGGAAACTTTATAATGTTGTAAAACACTCATTTGCAACTTGTAAAAGGAAAATAAAATAACCTCACATCAAAATAAATTGCATAGTAAGCAAAATTGATATTTCACTACCGAGCTATCGTTTAAAAATATCATGTATTAAAAGAAACGGTAAAGAAGTTCAATTACACCAAAATAAGTTCATTCCGAGACATATTTAAAAGTTGTTTCACATATACTTGAGCAATGTCCCTCCTAATAAAACTTCAGCTACTCTCACCACCATCACAGCTCCTTGTAGGGACCTCGAGGTATGTGTTTTCCCATACACCTCGAGTGTTATCTATGTGGAAATAGAATGCAAGTCATGGCACCAACTTACATAATAGAGATCATTTCCTTATAAGCCAAACCCAATGCATATCAGTACCCATATATTTATTTGCAGTACAGGCCTGTAAGCAATGTCAATGAATCTACCATGATGAGAACAACAAACACAAGCTAATGGATTGCAAAATCTAGAACAACAAACACAGCCTAATCAAATTCATATACAATAGTCAAGGATTTTATAATGGTACAATGAGGGTTGTGAACTTGTGATCTTCTCAATTTATAATCACATCTGAATAATTAATTTTGTTTTCCTTAAAGAGTAAAAGTAGGAATCTAATTAAACAGTCCCTAAAAATATAACTAACAAGCAGACATACATAGACTTCCATGGGATCTACTTTGTAACACAAATGAGTTAAGTGTTTTAGAAAATACCTAATTAAAGAGAAAGAATACATGAGACATAAAAGTAACTTCATGAGCTCAACAAAGCTCATGAAGTTGGAGAAATCTGCTGCAACTGAAATCAATTCCCAAAGGTATGTTATGAGATGAAGTTCCCAGTCACTGACATGTACAAAATTCAAAGGAATACATTGTTCAGCAGTCATATTCAGACATTGGGATCGAACTTTCATAAATGTGCACAAATTAAAGCCACTTCTAATATAATTCTCCATTTGGTGACCAAAAGGACAGAAAAATATATGAAAACTGGATCTTCTTGGCAACCACTGATTACACTGCTTGATTTTTTAAACCTAAATATTGCAACAGATGTTCAGCTTTTGTGCCTTCGAGAACTTTCATACACACACACAAACATAGCATTTACAACTCATTGTATGTGGATTTTCTGTAGGGTCCTCATCTGTCTGAATATTTCACTTTTCGCCTAGAAAACATACAAGTTACCAACTACTGCTTAGTACTTGATAATTCAAGAAATAAACTGACTCCATCATTTTTGTAACATCTACAATATGTTTCACATGTATTTGAATTATATCAATTAAGTTGTAAGATTCCAACTACTGCTTAGTACTTGGGAACTCCATGGCAGAATGCTAGTAATATATTGGAATATATGTAGATACATACATGTCTTAGCTGCTCAATAATTTCCAGCAATATCCAAGCAAAAATTAATTATCACATAAGGACTTTAAAGTGAAAATAGTTTCATTTACTTGACCAAGGTATTATTAGATTCCAAAGATTCCAAGATATCATTATATTATAGAGAATGCTTTACCTTGGACTCCTTAGAACAATATTTTCTGATAAATTCAGTCCATTCTTCCATTGATCTCACATTGTTCGGCTTCATACGAGCAACAACACGTGAATTTTTCCTTTGCCTCTGCCTTTTGGAATCCCTCTAGTTTCTCTGATAAGTTGATACCCTTGGTACTTTTATTTCTCATTGCAGCTAAAATAGCAAGTCGTTCTTTTTTCTATCTCTTACTGCCTTGCATAGAGTGTTAGTCACTAATTTACCATAGAGGGAGGTGAATAGGGTTTAAAAATAATTTTCTAACTCCTTTTAATTATTACTAGAACAGGCAAAAAGATTATATATTAATTTACAAGGTAACCATGTAATGAATAATTTAACTTAATTTCAACAAGCTATTTACCACAATATAAATTAAGCATGCATGAACATAAAGTAAGGAGATAGAGATAGAGATATTGACACCGTGATTTTTACTAGGTTCGGTAACTCTTACTCCTCGGCTCAAAGAATCCCCTTCCTTGAGACTTTCCCAATCCTCACACCATGGCTCTTCCTTCAATAGGTGGAATAGCAAAACCTTTACAAAAGAGCTAACTAGCTCTTCACACAATCAAGAGAACAATCCTCCCTTGATACAATGGGCTTCACTCACCCAAGATCACAAATTTGTGTATGCAATCAATATATCACTCAATAAACAAAAACACTCAAAACCCTAAGGTTTTTATGGAAGATAGATCAATATAAGCTCAAGTGTTTTTAAGTGATATTTCAAGAACTCAAGATATATATATATTCTCACAATATATTTTCAATAAGAGAATAGGCTCAAAGCTTGAGTTTAAATCTTCAAAATGATAAGAGTGAAAAACGAGATTTTGATCTTTCTTGCTATCAAAAGATTTTTCAGAAGATGATTGAGAGAAAAATAGAGATGAATAATATTTGGAAAATTTCTCACACAAGAACTTTAAGATTTCAATCCATATCTCTTTCTTTATATAGTGTAACACTAGGGTTTGGAGAGTGTATCTCACCCTAGACAATGTGGAGAGTAGGACCTGGAAATCAGCAAGCAAAACCATTTCTTTTTGGGCAAAAATATAGTTTAGAAATACTTTTCCTTAAAATCCTGAAGCACCCAGTCGACTGCCTCTATGCTTAGATTTAAAATATTTTTCCCAACGGCTAGGGTTAGTCGACTGCTTCAAGAAGGCCAGTCGACTGCCTTATGAGTCAGTCGACTGCCTTGTACAGGCCAGTCGACTGCCTCAGGCAATCAAAAATGTTCAAAACTCTCTGGTTCAGTCAGTCGGCTGGGTCCTTAACTGCCAGTCGATTGGGCACAGTCAGTCGACTGCCTTGGACAGGCCAGTCCACTGCCTCATGCAGTCAAAACGTTTATAGTTTACTGGTTCATCCAGTCGACTAGGTCCTTATTGGCTAGTCGGCTGCCAATTCATGGCCAGTCGGCTGGGTGACTCCAAGAAATATTTTCAAGGTCCATTTTTGATCTATTTGAGTTCGTTTGATTAATTACTTGAGCTTATAATATCAATCAACGCATAAGATACCTTGTTATAATATTCTCACCCCGACCTATCTACCCCAGGTCTTGAGTCCAACTTTTGTTCTTTCTTTGATCTTTTTGTCCTTCTTCGAGTTTGCGCTTGAGTTTCCTTAACGCTTGTTGCTTTAATGATATTTCCGATTCATTTACCTGTACTTGCTGAAACACTTAGCTCAAAGTCATATTAGTACCAAACACGGTTTTGAATGTTTTGTTAATATCAAAATAAGATTTATTGCTTGAAATAGAATTTCAAAGCCAACAATCTCTCCCTTTTTGATGTTGACAAAACATTTCGTGTTTGCGCATAAATGGTGAAGTATCAAGTGATACTCCCCCTCAATGTGTGCATCTTTCATTTTTATTTGCATGCTCCCCCTTAGTAAATATATTTTTGCAATTACATACACTTGCATGGAGCCACACATAAACATGACTTGCATACACGAAAACATAATGCATGAAAGCAACTAACTTCTCCCCCTTTGGCAACATAAAAAAGTGGGAAGTGACGGTTGAATTTATCATGATAATACATCAACATCCAAAGCCATCCCAATTTTTCTACGAATGTTTTTGAAAAATATTCCTCCGAAAAAGTCTTTGTGAAAATATTTGGTAATTTATTTTTAGTGTCAATAAAAACCAATACAACGTCTCTTTTAGCAACATGATCACGTAAGAAATGATGCCTAATCGCACTATGCTTAGTTCGTGAATGATGAAAAGGATTCTTTTATATATAAAAATAACGCTTGTAAAATCGCATTCAATGGACACATGATTGAAAATAAGCACATAGTCATATGCATAAAGTTTGGGATTTCTTCCCCTATCACCAAGGAGCAAAGCTCCCCCTAAGAATGTGCATACAACCTATACTCATCAACTAATTTTTTCCTCCTTTGACATCATCAAAAAGAATGGATACAATTAAGTACAAGAAGAGAATCAAGTTGCATAAATGAATTGTGAGCATATAATATATCCTTCGAAGTAACACAAAGTCATATTGTCCACATATTTCATGAATATGATTAAAATGATTATCAAATTACAAACATAGTTTTGCATTCATGATGGCAATGAGGACATGCTAGCACAAGTCATCAATGATGACTAAAACATTTGCTTGATTTTTATAGACAAATAAGATATATGATCAACATAGATTTTCATATATCAAGTACATGTATCAAGTGAATTACTCAAATGCAAAGTGACTTAATGTTCAAGTAAGTGTATTTGAATGAAAGTTCAAATCATAAGTATTCAACATACTATATGCAAGCAAGAAACACTCAATTACTAGATCATTTAAAATCACATATGAGCACTTCAGAATAAGTTAACAACACCTTCATCTTAGCCACATGAAAATCAATAAACACATACACAACATCTAATCATAGAATGCAATGTGAATAGAGTAAAATTCATGATGATGACAAAGAAATGAATATTCTAAGATAAGCAAGTGAAAAATACACAAGACAAATGTTAACACATTAATGTTCAAAGACATTTCCATTTCTTTATGAAATTTTACACAATGAGTTCTTTTGGATAAACATTGTGAGAATATTGACGAAGAAAATTATAATCATAAAGGTGATCTCAATATTTCTCATAAGTCCATGTCTTTGAAAGCTTTAATGTAATGGCAAAGATATGTAATCTTCACAAGTACTAAAATCACAATATATATCTCTTATATATATGGTAAAAATGCTTATCTAAAATAATAAGAGATGAACCAATATAATGAACAAAATAACATATAATTTAAGCTAGTCCAAGAGTAGTCAACCAAGGAAACCATAGAGTCCCAAAACCAAAGTGTCAAAAAGTATTTGAAATCATGTTCATGACACTTAAATGGATTATACCCAAAAAGGAAATAAGTTCATCTATTATGCTCATTTTGAAATAGTTTGCATGTCTGTGATAAGCATCTTTTCACAACACATCAAATATTAGTAAACATAATATCCCAATGTGAATGTTATAACCAAAATTATGATAAGTTATAAATGATAAACAACAAAAATAATGTTTATCAACATAGGTTCTAAACTAACATTCATTCATAAGAAAATCACTTAAAGCCATTCAAATTACCCTCTTTGAGCATTTTTCAAGTTCAGCACGGCTTATGATAGTTTTAAAACCCATTTTCTAAAACTTATACATTTCAAAGCATTGTGATTCTCTACATGAAAATTTTTCATTTTAAAATCATATGAGAATGCATTAGATAAAAACATTTCATGTAAATAGACATGTGTCATTCTTAGAAATTTAATTCTATTCACATGTGCAAAGAATAATCTATATCCTTCTTGGTTAAGATCTTAGGATAATAATCGTCAAAACCTTTGGTCACCACTTTTAGGCATAGATTGCAACATTAATATGCATTATAAAATATACAAAAGTATGCATGTATGATAATGATATAAAAGTTTAAGATATAGAAAGTATTATATATCATTGAGAAAATCATAATAATGCAAGAACATTAAACACATGTCTTTCATGATATGTGCGCATAAAACTCATGAATCATGTTTTTCAATAAACATTCAAGATAATAACATTTGAGCACAATATCTCCATCTTTTCAACATGCTTCCTTCAAAGAGGAACCTATAGTACATTTTCATAATAAATATCCAAGCATATATTAAATAGCTTCAACCAATGTTACAATTTCAAACAACAAAGGCTAAGCACATGAATATCATTTTTATGAAAATCTTTATGCAAATACCTCTAGAATGATTACCAAGAAGTTATATAATAGAGGATGATGAATCATTTAATCGCATAGAATTTCATCACATATTCCTTAACCTTATTTGCATTAGATAGATCATTCAAAGAAAATATGCTCTCTTGAGTTTTACTAGTGTGGACATATTTGATTAAACATATATTCCAAGTCCGTCCAAAATTCACTTCAAAATTAAACACCTCAAATAAATGTGCAATATGTGATGTCAAGAGAATTTAGATAAAACACTAAAATCATGAAGGCCTGTGAACAAATATCAAGACATAGCTACTCAAGTAATCAACCAAAATCAAGTGAACTAGCTTTGATGGTCTAGAGTTGGACATGACTATATTCTTTACAATTCATGCATGGTCAAGACTTACTTTCATATATCCAAGTCATTTCAAAGCAAGCTACTATCAAGAATTCATCAAGAGCATAGTTAATTGCATGAACCAAGTAGCCAAACACCCTTATTACCAATCATCACATTTATTCCATTACATATCAATAACGATTCAACATACTTGAATAAGCATAAGTTTGTCATGTTTAATCTCATCAATGAAAGCATATTAGTAATGGAGGTTAGAAAATGTGTATCATGGTGCTAGCTTTACCCATTTTACATAGAGTTGCTTGTAGATGATTTGTATTGTCCACTCATTTTGTGAGAGACCTTGATTTCATCTCCCCTTTTGAGTTATAGCATCACAATTGAAGAATCAATTGATCTTGAGTAAGGAATCAATCCACACCTACAAAACACACTCAGGTGATTTTCTTTGGTACCCTTTTTGCTCTAGGGTCCATTTGTGTTAGCACATTTTTAGGCATAATTCATTATAAGCACATTAGCACAAAATGAATAATTTTCAACAACCATTATGCTTCAATTGAATTTATCATTTAAGAACATTATCATGAAATGCATTTGTCAATTCAAATAGTATGATATGCTCATGATTATTTATCAAGTCAATGAACCAATATGAAATTAGTAATAGGAATGAAACTCCATTTCATATATGAATCATAGAAAATAACCATATGCATCATTCATGTTCAATCATAAAGAATTGACAAGAAAACCAATATAACTTCCCTTGATTAGCAAAAATAAATTATATGCCCTTTTTCAAGATTTGTAAAGCTATAGCTCATAGGTAGATTCATTTCATTTCAAAATTCTTTGAACATTTGAAAGAACAATGAAAGGATATTTCCATAAGAGTCACCCATTTGAAATAATTTCACTCTAAATCAATGTGACAATTTTCTCATGCAATTTCAAGAAACAAAAGAATGTGATACATGAATAATGATCATTTATCAATGAATGAAAACATTCATAAAGCAACATAGTATACAAATTTTCGTTTCTTTTAGCATTTAACAATTGATTCCCATCTTTCTTAATTAAGCATGCATTGGTCCTAAAAATAACGTCATAGCCATTGTCACACAATTTGACTAATTCTAAATAAGTTATGCTTCAAACCATCAACCAAAAACACACTATCTATAGAAAGAGTTGAAGATATACCAATTGAGTCAATCCCTATAATTTTCCCTTTAGAGTTGTCTCCAAAAGTTACGTTTCTTCCTTCATAAGTTTTTAGAGAAATGTATTTTGATTAGTCTCCCGTCATATGCCTTGAGCATCCGCCATCAAGAAATCATTTTTCCTTTAAGGCGGACTTCAAGCATACCTACAAAATAAATTTAAGTAACATTCATTGGTCCCCAATTTATCTTGGGTCCACTAGGGTTAGAGAGAGATGCAATAGTTCCTTTCGGAACCCAAATCATTTTTGGTATAACATTCTCCTTTCTATGTAAGCATTCAATGATTCCTTTTGGAACCCAAATCATTTTTGTTATCACTTTCTTCTTTCTAAGTAAACATGTATTTGCCTTATGTCCGTTTTTCTTGCAATAATAACATGTAACATGCTTATGATCATTTGATGATGCATGAGATGATTGTCTTGTAAATGTATGCCTTAATGGTTTTCTCTTTTTCAAGATAAGAGCATCTTTGTCAAAATCATCATACCCTAGACCACATTTATCAAATGATCATATTTGTCTTCCCAACATAATGCTAAGGTTCTCTTTTCCTTTTGTAAATTTAGCTAAGACATTTATTTGAACATCTATAGTACTTTTCAACCTATTATTTTTCTTTTCTAGCTCAATGCTTTTGTCATTGCATGAAACTTCTAAGTTGGAAGTAATAGAGCTACATGAAGATTTAGCTTTCTTAAGAAAAATATGTTTTCGAGCTAACTTTTCAAATTCATCATATAATTTTTCAAAGGCATCTTGTAATTCATCGTAAGAAGAGAGAAGTTCATCATATGATAATTTATCTTTATCTAATGTATGTGAGTTTAAATGTACCTCATCTTTATTTGCCATGAGTCAAGGGTTTGCCATTTCCTCACTATTTTCTTCCTCATCCGAATCACATGAGTCATGATCATCCCATATAGCATTCATATCCATCTTGTTTGGCCATTTCTCATTCTCCTTTTTGAGCTTGAAGCAATCATTTCTATAGTGCCCCGTCTTTCCACAATTGAAGCAAGTTGGAGGCTCCCTCTTGTTAGGCTTAGCCCTTTGCTCGTTCTTCTTTATGAATCTACCACCGTTGGCTTTCTTTCTTTGAAGAAAACTTTGTTGGATGAATAATGCAATGTCTTCATCCACTTCTTCTTCACTCGGCTTATTTGCTTCATTTTTGGTAGAGGCTTGCAAAACCACGCCTTTTCTTAGCTTGGTGTCTTCTTCACGAGATTTTAACGTGATTTCCCAAGTAAGAAGAGACCCGAAAATCTCATCGAGGCTCATTGTGCTAAGATCATGCGCTTCTTTAATTGCCGTCACTTTTGCATCCCATTTGACCGGAAGGCTTCTAAGGACTTTGCGTGCCGCATCGGATCTAGGAACAATTCTACCAAGATGCTTTAGTCCATTCAAAATATTAGTGAAACGAGACATCATAGAATTGATATTTTCATCTTCCTTCATGGCAAATAATTCATAATCATGCATAAGTATATCAATTTTAGATTCTCTAAATTGAGTAGTTCCTTCATAAGTAACTTCAAGTTTATCCCACATTTCTTTGGCCGTGGAGCAAGTAGAGACACGGTTAAATTCATTTGGACTTAAGGTACAATTTAGATTAACCTTAGCTTTGGCATTAAAAGACATAAGTCTACGCTCTTCATTATCCCATTCGTTGGGCAATTTTGGGATAGTTTCTCCATCTACTACTTTGGTCATAGTGAAAGGTCCATCAACAATAACCAGCCAAATTTGATAATCAATAGCTTGAAGAAAGTCTATCATTTTAGTCTTCCAATAACTATAGTTTGAACCATCAAACCATGGGGGCCTATTGTTTGATTGTCCTTCTACATGAGTGACTACGTTTGAGGCCATGATCGTTTTCTAAGATGGTTAAGTCTAAAACAAATAGAGATTAGGCTCTGATACCAATTGTTAGTCACTAATTTACCCTAGAGGGGGTGTGAATAAGGTTTAAAAATAATTTTCTAACTCCTTTTAATTCTTACTAGAACATACAAAAAGATTCTATATTAATTTACAAGGTAAACATGAAATGAATAATTTAACTTAATTTCAACAAGCTATTTACCACAATATAAATTAAGCATGCATGAACATAAAGTAAGGAGATAGAGATAGAGATATTGACACCGTGATTTTTACGAGGTTCGGTAACTCCTACTCCTCGGCTCAAAGAATCCCCTTCCTTGAGACTTTCCCAATCCTCACACTATGGCTCTTCCTTCAATAGGTGGAATAGCAAAACCTTTACAAAAGAGCTAACTAGCTCTTCACACAATCAAGAGAACAATCCTCCCTTAATACAATGGGCTTCAGTCACCCAAGATCACAAATTTGTGTATGCAATCAATATATCACTCAAGAAACAAAAACACTCAAAACCCTAAGGTTTTTATGGAAGATAGATCAATATAAGCTCAAGTGTTTTTAAGTGATATTTCAAGAACTCAAGATATATATATCCTCACAATATATTTTCAATAAGAGAATAGGCTCAAAGCTTGAGTTTAAATCTTCAAAATGATAAGAGTGAAAAATGAGATTTTGATCTTTCTTGCTATCAAAAGATTTTTCAGAAGATGCTTGAGAGAAAAATAGAGATGAATAATATTTGGAAACTTTATCACACAAGAACCTTAAGATTTCAATCCATATCTCTTTCTTTATATAGTGTAACACTAGGGTTTGGAGAGTGTATCTCACCCTAGACAATGTGGAGAGTAGGACCTGAAAATCAGCAAGCAAAACCATTTCTTTTTGGGCAAAAATATTGTTTAGAAATACTTTTCCTTAAAATCCTGAAGCACCCAGTCGACTGCCTGACGGCACCCAGTCGACTGCCTCCATGCTTAGATTTAAAATATTTTTCCCAACGGCTAGGGTCAGTCAACTGTCTCAAGAAGGCCAGTCGACTGCCTCAAGAAGGCCAGTCGACTACCTCATGAGTCAGTCGACTGCCTTGTACAGGCCAGTCGACTGCCTTAGGCAATCAAAAATGTTCAAAACTCTCTGGTTTAGTCAGTCGACTGGGTCCTTAACTGCCAGTCAACTGGGCACAGTCAGTCGACTGCCTTGGACAGGCCATTCGACTGCCTCATGCAGTCAAAACGTTTATAGCTTACTGGTTCATCCAGTCGGCTGGGTCCTTATTGGCCAGTTGACTGGGTCACAGTCAGTCGGCTGCCATTTCATGGCCAGTCGACTGGGTGACTCCAAGAAATATTTTCAAGGTCCGTTTTTTATCAAATGAAATGGCACCCAGTCGACTGGGTGCCATTTCATTTGATTTATTACTTGAGCTTATAAGATCAATCAACGCATAAGATACCTTGTTACAATATTCTCACCCCGACCTATCTACCCCAGGTCTTGAGTCCAGCTTTTGTTCTTTCTTTGATCTTTTTGTCCTTTTTCGAGTTTGCGCTTGAGTTTCCTTAACGCTTGTTGCTTTAATGATATTTTTGAATCATTTACCTGTACTTGCTGAAACACTTAGCTCAAAGTCATATTAGTACCAAACACGGTTTTGAATGTTTTGTTAATATCAAAATAAGATTTATTGCTTGAAATAGAATTTCAATGCCAACATAGAGGACTGCAAATATTCAAGCACAATAAACATTGTTCAATGGTTTCTAATCTCCAATTCACTTGTAACAACTAACAGTGAACAAATGGGACTCGTTCATCAATCAATACTTGTTTCATTTTCTATCCAAATTTTTATATAAGAAAGCTAAATATGTTTTTTAGTGCTCTCATTCATATATTGCCGTATAGAGTCAGTACTACGACAACAACTAAAATTAGCATGATGGTTGAGCAAGAGAACATGTCATTGAAGATTCTATAAAAATCATCATGAAGCAAACAAACTGAAAGTGAGGAGCAATCAATTAAGCTAGAAGGTGATGCTCTATTTCCTAGTAATGCACTAGTACACAGAAAAGCCATGTTCATTGTGAAACATAAGCAAAATCAAAACATGTAAACTAATCAAGTTGCAACTAAGGTAACATCTTTGTTCATCTCATCAGACTGAGTCTCTACCAAGATAGCAGTTGTCTTCTTTGTTCTGGATAAGTTGTCAATGTGTCCACCAATCCAGTGAGTGGTATTACAGGATATAAAATTAAAGGTAATAATCAGCATCAAGATAACAACAATAAACACCACAACCAAGAAAAAACATGTATGATTATATGAAACTTACTTAACAGTCCCGGTTTCGTGTCTTCTCATAGTTCCTCCTCAAACCACTCTATAGCTTTACCTAATAAGAATCAAATAAAAATAAAAACACAAAAGTGACGATAACATTTTGTTCAAAACTTAAATTATGAATATATTAAGAAGCCGAAGAACATGAAAAATCTAAGCTAAAAGCATTAAAAAGCCAAAATACCCAATGAATAATGTCAGCACTAAATGGAAGGTCAAAAAACAATAATGCGTCCAACATCAGCATTCACTAAAAGAAAGTGAAGAACTACCATTTCAACCAAATATCAGTTATCGAATGTGGGAAAAAATAAAGAAATATATATAAAACATTAGCATAAACTGTCAATAAAACAACTAAGAAACCAACAGAAATCACTCTCTAAGAGCTTACAATTTTTGCTTCCTTTTCGTGTTTTCATCAATTGCCACATCTACAATCATGCCCTCACAATCAGACCGTACATATTGTTCGTCCTCATCTTCAAAAATTGATCCAAGTGTTGATGCATCTAATGGTATGGGTGGCCCATAAGCATTGTCCTCAATATTTTCCAGCTCATGAAAACCTCTTGGCGGTGCCTTAAGCACAACATACCAACTTGAATTTTTAGTGTCCCTGGAATAAAAAACTTGTTTTGCTTGTGCTAATAAAAAACAAGTATAGTGAATAAAACAAAATATTTTGCATTCTAGGGCTGCTGAATCCCATTCCCTAAATTTGGAACAGTAACTTACAACTTACAACAATTAATATGTCCGCTAATTTATTATGCATCTTATAGTTAGTGAAATGTTATTAGTAACAAACAGAGCACACAAAAGATAGATTGAAAGCAGGTTTGATGGCTACCTGGACCTTTTTCTTCAGTTTAAGGTTCCAATAGTATCTTCTATGGACTCTTAGTTGAGCTTGAGATTCGAAGAAAGAAGTCTGCCCCCAGTGAGTCGCATGTTCATAAGGAAATAAATCTTCACAGAAACAACAAAACAATAAATTACTGGATACTTTAGTAGATTAAGGGCTTTGACCACAAGAAGATTGTTGGGAACCTAATTGTTTGTTCCTTAAGGCAAATAACTTCCAGAAGCAACGATTGATTTATATTCACCAAATTAATTAACAATTCTGTTGGCTTTGAAATTTACTTTCGGCAAACAATTCCAAAATTGATTATAACAAACCATTAAAGAGTGTTTGATACTAATGAATTATCAAGTTTATGTTTTCAGCAAAAGACAGGTTAACGACTCGGAAAACAAACTCGGAAAGGAAACGACTCAGAATACAAGCTCGGAAAGAATGGTTGATTTAAAGCGAAAAGCTATGAAAGAAATTGAAGCGCAAATGGAAAATCAATTAATTCAACGGCAAAGGCGAAACTTGAAGACTCAAGACTTGGGGTAGATAGGTTGGGGAGCGATCATTGTAACAAGGTAATTTTATGTGTCGATTTTATCGTATAAGCTCAAGTATAAAATGAACCGAACTCAAATGGAATGAAAAACTTTTTACCAAACTTAAACGGAAAGAAAAATATTTTTATTCAATATTTTTCAAGTTGTAGTCGACTAGAATAACCCTGTGTATTTTCTAGTAGTCGACTAAAACAATCAGTAGCTATAGGTTTTTCATCCACATCAAAGTAGTCGACTAAAAGGACCTTTGAGTCGACTAGACTACATGAATTAGTCGACTAGATCATAATCTAGTCGACTAGATGAAGCATTGTAGTCGACTACAAGAAGGAAGTAGTCGACTAGAAGTTCCTTAAAACCTGCAGTTTTATCATAAACATTTTTCATGTTTTGTGGATTGTGTTTAATGGATTTCAAACGGCTCTTGACTCAAATAATTCATCACTCATTCACTTAAACCTAATGCAATGCTATATATAGAATGAGATGTGTATATTGAAGACTAAGAGATTGAAAATACAAAGAGAAAGAAAAGCTATCAAAAATTCTGCAGAAATTTTCTCTACAAAAGCCATTGAAACCTAGTTTTGAAAAGTTGATTTTCTTCAAGTTTCTTTAAAAATCAAAACCTCTAGTATCTCTTCTTATTCTCCAAACATCATTCATTGATTATATCCTTTGAGAATATATTTCTAGAGCTATTCAAAAATCACCAAAAACATTTGAGCTTATATTGATTTATCTTCCATAAAAACCTTTGGGTTTTGAGTGTTTTTTATTTTGAGTGATTTTATTGATTACATACGAATTTGTAATCTCGGACAAGTGAAGTCCACCAATTGTTCAAGAGAGGGTTGTTCTCTTGATTGAGACACAAGCTCGAGAGGCTTGTGTTGTAAAGGTTTGTCATTCCACCTGTGAAGGAAGGGCCATAGTGAAAGGATAGGGAAAAGTCTCAAGAAGGGGTTCTTGAGCCGAGGAGTAGGAGTTACCGAACCTCGAAAAAATCACGGTGTCAATCTCTCTATCTCTTTCTCTTTACTTGATTAATTTGCATGCTATAATTGCTTGAATATCTTGTATGCTATCTTGTCTTGAAATTAATGATTAGAGAAGTTTAAATTGAATCATCCATTTGCTTATTGAGAAATTGAGTTTTAATTAGAGTGTGTTCCATTTTTGAAAAGAATTAGAATTAATTTTTGAACACCCTATTCACCCCCCCCCCCCCCTATAGGGTTAATTAGTGACTAACAATTGGTATCAGAGCCTAATCTCTATAAATTTTAGACTTAGCCGTCTTAGAGAACGATCATGTCATCTAATTTAGTCACTCACGTTGAAGGACAATCGAATAATAGGCCCCCATGATTTGATGGATCAAACTATAGCTATTGGAAAACTAGGATGATAGATTTTCTTCAAGCTATTGACTACCAAATATGGCAAGTTGTTCTTGAAGGACCCTTTGTATTGACCAAAATCGTTGATGGAAAAACCGTCCCCAAATTACCAAATGAATGGGATAATGATGACCGAAAGCTTATGTCCTATAATGTTAAAGCCAAAGTAAATTTGAATTGTGCATTGAGCCCAAATGAATTTAATCGTGTATCTACATGTTCTACGGCAAAAGAAATGTGGGATAAACTTGAACTAACTTACGAAGGTACATCTCAAGTTCGAGAATCAAAAATTGACATACTCATGCATGAATATGAATTATTTGCTATGAAAGATGATGAAAATGTGAATTCTATGATGTCTCGTTTTACAAATATTTTGAATGGACTAAAGCATCTTGGTAGAATTGTTCCTAGATCCGATGCGTCACGAAAGGTGCTTAGAAGTCTTCCGGCCAAATGGGATGCAAAAGTAACGGCAATCAAAGAAGCTCATGACCTCAACACCATGAGTCTTGATGAGATTTTCGGCTCTTTACTCACTTGGGAAATCACATTAAAATCTTGTGAGGATGACATCAAGCCAAGAAAGGGGATAGCTTTGCAAGCCTCCACCAAAAATGAAATTAATGAGCCAAGTGAAGAAGAAGAGGATGAAGACATTGCCTTGTTCACCCAAAAATTCAAGAGATACCTTCAAAGGAAGAAAGCCAATGGTGGAAGATTCATGAAGAGAATAGAACCAAAAGGTGAGCCTAGCAAAAGAGAACCCCCAACGTGTTTTAATTATGGAAAGCCGGGACACTACAAAAGTGATTGCTTCAAGCTCAAAAAGGAAAATGAGAAAAGACCAAGCAAGACGGAAATGAATGTCACATGGGATGACTATGACTCATGCGACTCGGATGAGGATAAAAATGGCGAGGAAAAGGCAAACATTTGTCTCATGGCAAATGAAGAAGAGGTATATTTAAATTAATATGTTGTAGATAAATCAAAACTATCATATGATGAACTTCTCCTTGATTATAATGATTTGCAAGATACGTTTGAATAATTACATGATGAATTTGAAAAATTAGCTAGAAAATATATTCTTCTCAAGAAAGCTAAAACCCCATGTAACTTCACTAGTTCAAACTTAGAAATTTCTTGTAATGACAAAAGCATTGAGCTAGAAAAGGAAAATAATCGGTTGAAAAATACTATAGATGATCAAATAAATGTCTTAGCTAAATTCACAAAAGGAAAAGAGAACCTTAGTATTATGTTAGGAAGACAAAAAGGATCATTTGATAAATGTTGTCTAGGATATGATGCCTTTGACAAAGATGTTATCATTTTGAAAAAGAGAAAATCACTTAGCTCTACATTTACTAGACAATCATTTCATGCATCTTCAAATAATTATAAATATGTTACTTGCTACTATCGCAATAGAAAAGGACACAAAACAAATGTATGCTTTCAGAAAGAAGAAAATTATGTCAAAAATGGTTTGGATTCCGAAAGGGACTATAGCATGCTCACATAGAAAAGAGAATGTTGTAACGAAACAAATTTGGATTACAAAAGGTTACTTGAACTTGTTTTGTAGGTATGCTTGAAGTCCGCATCAAAAGAAAAGTGGTTTCTTGATAGCGGATGCTCAAGGCATATGACGGGAGATAAATCAAAGTTTATCTTACTAAAACCATATGAAGGAGAAAACGTAACTTTTGGAGACAACTCTAAAAGCAAAATTATAGGAATTGGCTCAATCGTTATTTCCTCTTCTCTCTCTATTGATGATGTGCTTTTAGTTGATGGTTTGAAGCATAATTTGTTTAGTATTAGTCAACTATGTGACAAGGGCTATGATGTTATCTTTAGGACAAATGCATGCATAATCAAGAAAGACGGGAAGCAAATGTTCAATGCCAAATGAAATGGAAATTTGTATACTTTGTTGCTATGTGAATTGCATGAACAAGATGTTAAATGTTTTGTCACATCTAGCGAAAATAGTTGGTTATGGCATAGACGTCTAGGACATGCTAGTATGGATCTCATTCATCATTTCTCCAAAAATGATTTAGTCAAGGGCCTCCCAAAGACTAAATTTTCGAAAGACAAAATATGTAGCGCATGTCAAGTAAGCAAGCAAGTAAAGTCCTCTTTCAAGAGAAAGAAAGACATTACCACTTCTAGATCTTTAGAGTTACTTCACATGGATCTTTTTGGTCCGGAAAAAATGGCTAGCTTAGCCGGAAAACTCTATGTACTTGTTATAGTTGATGACTACTCTAGATACACTTGGGTTCACTTTCTTGCTTATAAAAATGAAACTCACTCCATTATTGAAAGATTTTATAGAGTCATTCAAAATGAAAAAGATTTGAAAATCAAGAAAATTAGAAGTGATAGAGGTAGGGAGTTTGAAAATCAAGACTTAGAAAAATTATGTGATGACCTCGGTGTTTCTCATGATCTCTTGGCCCCCAGAACCCCTCAACAAAACTGTGTAGTTGAAAAAAAGAATCGATCTCTACAAGAGATGGCTAGAACCATGTTAAATGAGCACAACCTTCCCCGAAGCCTTTGGGCAGAAGCGGTAAACACCGTTTGCCATATAATTAATCGTGTTATTATTCGGATGAAGTTGGGGAAAACGCCTTATGAGTTGTGGAATGGTCGAAAGCCCAATATTGGGTATTTCAAAGTTTTCGAGTGCAAATGTTTTGTGTTAAATGATAAAGATAACCGTGGAAAATTCGACTCCAAATCGGATGAAGCAATTTTTCTAGGATATTCTATAAGGAGTAAAGTCTTTCGTGTTTTTAATAAATGGACTTTAACTATGGTTGAGTCTATTCATGTTGTCTTTGATGAATCACCCTCATCACCATCACCTAGAATTGACCTAGAAGACGATGAGGTTGTTGGGATTGAGGATAATTTAAATACTCTCAATATCTCCAATTCATCAAGTTGCCAAAAGGAAATGAGGGAAGTTGAGCATCAATCCAATGATGACTTGACCAACTCAATGCCTAAAGCATGGAGGATTGTTCACAATCATCCTCTTGATCAAGTCATAGGTAATCCATCAAAAGGGGTTAGTACTAGATCTCAACTTAAAGATTTTTGTAACCACATGGCTTTTGTATCGCAAATCGAACCCAAGAACTTCCACGAAGCTCAATGTGATGATTCTTGGATCGTAGCAATGCAAGAGGAACTAAATCAATTTGAACGCAATCAAGTTTAGAGTTTAGTTCCTAGACCCGAAAATCAAACTATAATTGGCACAAAATGGGTTTTTTGAAACAAAAAGGATGAGAATGGAGTAATTATTCGAAATAAAGCAAGATTGGTAGCTCAAGGATATAATCAAGAGGAAGGCATCGACTACGATGAGACCTTTGCACCGATAGCTAGGTTAGAAGCAATTAGAATGCTTCTTGCATTTGCATCATATAGAAATTTTACTCTTTATCAAATGGATGTGAAAAGTACTTTCTTAAATGGTGTCATAGAAGAAGAAGTCTTTGTGAAGCAACCACCCGGTTTTGAAAATAATCTTTTTCCAAATCATGTTTTCAAATTAGCTAAAGCTCTATATGGTTTAAATCAAGCTCCTCGAGCTTGGTATGAGAGACTTAGCGGATTTTTGACTAAAAATGGTTTTACAAGAGGAAGAGTTGACAACACACTTTTTATAAAAATCATTAAGAATAATTTGTTGATTGTTCAAATTTATGTTGACGACATCATATTCGGCTCAACAAATAATTCTTTATGTAGGGAATTTGCTACAAGCATGCAACATGAATTTGAAATGAGCATGATGGGTGAGTTGAATTTCTTCTTAGGGTTGCAAATCAAGCAAAGCTCGGATGGCTTATTCATTAGTCAATCCAAGTACACTAAATATTTGCTAAAGCGATTTGGTATAGAGGCTACCAAACATGCCATAACTCCTATGAGTTCCTCTATTAAAATTGATAAAGATGAAAATGGTAAATGTGTTGATATTACAAATTATAGAGGAATGATCGGTAGTTTGCTTTATTTAACCGCTAGTAGACCGGATATAATGTTTAGTGTATGCTTATGTGCCCGGTTTCAATCATGTCCTAAGGAATCTCATTTGCTTGCGGTAAAACGTATTTTTCGCTACCTAAGTGGTACAATAAACTTAGGGCTTTGGTATCCACGTGGAACTTCAATTGATCTCATTAGTTATTCGGATGCCGATTTTGTGGGATGTAGAATTGATCAAAAAAGCACAAGCGGCACTTGTCATTTTCTAGGACACTCACTAGTATCTTGGTCAAGTAAAAAGCAAAATTCCGTTGCATTATCTACGGCCGAAGCCGAATATGTGGCAGCCGATAGTAGTTGCGTTCAAACTCTTTATATTAAGCAACAACTACTTGATTTCGGTCTTACTTTCTCTCACGTGCCTATCAAATACGATAATACGAGTGCGATTTGTATTTCAAAGAATCCTATTCATCACTCACGCACCAAGCATATAGAGATTAGGCATCATTTTTTTACGTGATCATGTTGCTAAGGGTGACGTTGAATTGGTTTTTATCGACACTAAAAATCAATTGGCGGATATTTTTACAAAACCACTTTGTGACGAATCATTTTCTAAAATTCGTCGTGAAATCGGAATGGCCATGGATTTTGATATTTTATCTTAAATTCTTTCATATTTTTTTTGTTTTAATATTTTTGCTATTTTCATGTATTTATTTCACATTTTTTTAAAATTATTTTTCACATTTTTTTTATTTTTTTTACTTTAGTCGACTACTTCATGTAATGTATTTCATTCTAGTCGACTACTTTGGTCAGTAGCTTCACTATTGACACTTCTTCACCTTCTAGTCGACTATTTTGCCATTGTAATCGACTCAATTGCCTTTTAGTCGACTACTTTCCCCTTCTAGTCGACTCAAACCTTGCCTTGTCCCCTCAAACCCCTTTCTAACAGACTCAACCCTAGACCTAGTCGACTCAACCCACTATAAAACCTAAACCCCCTTCATCTTCTTCATCCGCCTCCTTCACCCTTCACCCACCTTCAAACCCTCTCCTCTCAATACCTCTTCTACTACCATTTCTACCTTCAAATCATCACATATCTCTCATTTATTTTGCATTTCTATCATCCTTCACCCATTTCCTTCAAGTAATTTCTTCATTTTCATTATCTTTCTCACATTCATATATACACCATCATATATCTATATATACACCATCTTCTATATATTTGTGCATCATCATCTACAATGCTACCAAAGACTCGCGGTCTATTACGGAAATGTTCATGCATTGATGGAGGCCAAAGCTCCACCCATTCACACATTCCTACGGCTGTAGAGGAAGAGGATTCGAATGAACCTC
Source organism: Cornus suecica (assembly GCA_963922005.1). Taxonomy (NCBI): domain Eukaryota; kingdom Viridiplantae; phylum Streptophyta; class Magnoliopsida; order Cornales; family Cornaceae; genus Cornus; species Cornus suecica. The sequence continues at coordinate 48,574,233 of OY998245.1, read as the reverse complement.
TACTTCTTGAAATGCTTTTTCTTGATGATGATGATAGAAATCAATTCATTACGATTTTTTATCATCGTGCTCCTACACCGTGCCGAATTGTCACACAAGCTTTGTGCACTGAAATTAGGGCTCGAACATTCAAGTTGTTTCGAGCAACTATTTGCGTTGACAAGGAAATTTCACAGAACATCGGTATTCTCTCTTCTATGCTACTACCCAAGGCTAGATTAATTCATAATGTCATTAATTACTCTATTTTGCCTAAAACTGGTAGTCGTAGTAGTGTATCTCGTATGGAGGCATTTTTAGTTTACTGCATCATGATAGAAACCCGAGTTGATTTAGCTTATATTTTCCATTCTGTCATCCTTACCTGTCAGCACAAGCCATCCGACCCGTTTTTCTTTCCCGCGCACATTACATATCTACTGCAGCGGAAAGGTTTTTCATTTCCGAATGAAGTGTCCGAGCATCACCCTATTTTCTTGACGCCACTCATGTCAAGCATATGCATATTTCTTCTGATGCGGAAGGAAATTTCATTTCTGAAAGTGCACCTGCTCCTCGTTCACGCCCAACTCCTAGCGGCTCTGCACCGCGCCAAGAAGCCTCTTCCTCGGCTCCTCAGTTGGACAGTGCGTCGACTTCTCAAACTGCTCTTCTCAACCAAATTCTTGGGGTTGTTCAGAATAATGCAGAGACTCTTCAGCGCCTTGATGCAACCGTGAACAAAAACACGGAAGCAATTTGAATGATCAACGAACGCCTTGTTCTTTTTTATGAGGAAATGTCTAGCCGTATAAATGGTCTTGCCGAGTCACTTGATGATCTTACTCTTGGACTCACGCACCCCTCGACGCTGACAAAAAGGGGGAGAAATTATGCTATCGTATTGTCATGAATCTCATTATCCGACAATAGCAATTTCTATTTTTGTGTGGCTTGTTATGGTTATTTGCGACTTGCTTGTTATTTCCTTATTTTCATTAGCTTAAACGGCTTGTATTAAATCGAACCATCTATGAAATGTTGTTTCTTTTTGTTATCTCAAATGTGCGCCTATTTATATATTGTATCAAAATGCCCATTAAACTGCAAATTTCATTTACTAAGGGGGAGCATTTGAACAAAATATTATGCACATGTTGAGGGGGAGCATCATTTGATGTTTCGCCATTTACCAAGCAAACACAAAATGTTTTGTCATCATCAAGGAGGAGATTGTAAGCTTTGAAATTTACTTTCGGCAAACAATTCCAAAATTGATTATAACAAACCATTAAATAGTGTTTGATACTAATGAATTATCGAGTTTATGTTTTCAGCAAAAGACATGTTAACGACTCGGAAAACAAACTCGGAAAGGAAATGACTCAGAATACAAGCTCGGAAAGAAAGGTTGATTTAAAGCGAAAAGCTATGAAAGAAATTGAAGCGCAAATGGAAAATCAATTAATTCAACGGCAAAGGCGAAAGTTGAAGACTCAAGACTTGGGGTAGATAGGTTGGGGAGCGATCATTGTAACAAGGTAATTTTATGTGTCGATTTTATCGTATAAGCTCAAGTATAAAATGAACCGAACTCAAATGGAATGAAAAACTTTTTACCGAACTTAAACGGAAAGAAAAATATTTTTATTCAATATTTTTCAAGTTGTAGTCGACTAGAATAACCCTGTGTATTTTCTAGTAGTCGACTAAAACAATCAGTAGCTATAGGTTTTTCATCCACATCAAAGTAGTCGACTAAAAGGACCTTTGAGTCGACTAGACTACATGAAGTACAATCTAGTCGACTAGATGAAGCATTCTAGTCGACTACAAGAAGGAAGTAGTCGAATAGAAGTTCCTTAAAACCTGCAGTTTTATCATAAACATTTTTCATGTTTTGTGGATTGTGTTTAATGGATTTCAAACGGTTCTTGACTCAAATAATTCATCACTCATTCACTTAAACCTAATGCAATGCTATATATATAATGAGATGTGTATATTGAAGACTAGGAGATTGAAAATACAAAGAGAAAGAAAAGCTATCAAAAATTCTGCATAAATTTTCTCTACAAAAGCCATTGAAACCTAATTTTGAAAAGTTGATTTTCTTCAAGTTTCTTTGAAAATCAAAACCTCTAGTATCTCTTCTTATTCTCCAAACATCATTCATTGATTATATCCTTTGAGAATATATTTCTAGAGCTATTCAAAAATCACCAAAAACACTTGAGCTTATATTGATTTATCTTCCATAAAAACCTTTGGGTTTTGAGTGTTTTTTATTTTGAGTGATTTTATTGATTACATACGAATTTGTAATCTCGGACAAGTGAAGTCCACCAATTGTTCAAGAGAGGGTTGTTCTCTTGATTGAGAGACAAGCTCGAGAGGCATATGTTGTAAAGGTTTGTCATTCCACCTGTGAAGGAAGGGCCATAGTGAAAGGATCGGGAAAAGTCTCAAGAAGGGGTTCTTGAGCCGAAAAGTAGGAGTTACCGAACCTTGAAAAAATCACGGTGTCAATCTCTCTATTTCTTTCTCTTTACTTGATTAATTTGCATGCTATAATTGCTTGAATATCTTGTATGTTATCTTATCTTGAAATTAATGATTAGAGAAGTTTAAATTGAATCATCCATTTGCTTATTGAGAAATTGAGTTTTAATTAGAGTGTGTTCTATTTTCGAAAAGAATTAGAATTAATTTTTGAACACCCTATTCACCCCCTCTCTAGGGTTAATTAGTGACTAACAATTGGTATCAAAGCCTAATCTCTATAAATTGTAGACTTAACCGTCTTAGAGAACGATCATGTCATCTAATTTAGTCACTCACGTTGAAGGACAATCGAATAATAGGCCTCCATGGTTTGATGGATCAAACTATAGCTATTAGAAATGAAACCTTGTAGTATACTTCTCACATTGACTCCACACTTTATATTTCAATGCAAGTTTTATTCCATCAATACCATACTTGCAAAATAACCTCATCACCTTAATAAGCATCAAATTTTTATTTAAATCTCATTCAGCAAACCAAATAATGCACACCTTACCTCAGCAAAGTAAGATTCAGACACACCCACCACAAAACTTCCCATTCAAATGGTCTCTTACCCACTACACACTCAGTTTGTTTGCAGACAAAAACAACTATCCTGTATATGCATATATATCATCCTATGATGCCAACTAGAAACCAAACTTGTACTACTACATTTTCCCACATAGCACATTATACACAAATCACTACAAGTTTCATTCATTTAAACAACAAATGGTAAAAACTAAGCTTCATAATGAAAAACCTTTTCAATTAAAGAATCAACATTGTATTGAAATCTCATTCATCAAATCAATGAATGTACATCACTAGCTCTGCAAATCAAATTTCAATTGAAATCTTTCCAAAGTAAGGCTTTTTCATCCAAAACTCAAGTAGCTCTACAAATCAAATTTCACAAAAAATTTCCCATTTTTGAATCAGGATATTCAAAAAATTAGGATATTCAAAAATCAGGATATGTGGTCCATGAAATTGAAGAAATATATGTCCATGAAACTGTCATAGTAACATCTCGAATAACTTTCAGAAACATAAATTCCAATTAGCTTCACTTTTGTTGTATAGATGTGTAAACACAAATTTCATCTCCGAAATTATAGGAAACAAAATAGGAGCAAACAAATGATTTTATTGATAATAAATGATAAAATATGTGGTACAATTCCCTGTGGTCGATTCTTAAATAAATAAGAGTCTTCCTCTGATTAAATCTCCTAAAACTCCGGTGCAAGGGTTTTGAAAGCTTAATCTTGAACCGTTACTTGATTGTTGCTTGTGTTCTTCGGGATTGAAGAGGTCTTGATTTATTGAAGGTCTTTGAAGAAGAACGGCACATGTGTGGTGTGCTTGTTGTTTTTCGTCTTCAAGAATTTCAGAGGTTTTGTTGAGTTGGAGTCGACAGAGCTTTCTTGCAGTCTTCTTCTCCTACTTTTTTTTTATCCTCCAAAATGTGTTGGGTGGCCTTGTATTTATAGGCCAAAGGTGGGGTCTTAATTTTGGAAAATACCCACCAATTATGCTTAAAATATCATAAAAATAAAAGATATTTATTTATTTATTATTTCTGGGAATAAATCCAAATTTAATTTTAAATTAAAAGCATATAACTCAAACCTCTAAGAATTTGACGCGTGTCCATTTGTGGGATCCGTAATTGTCAATGAATTTAACCAAAACTTATTGACTTAAGTAAACCGATCCAATGGTGATTAAATCATTACCAAATTTATGTGTCTACAAATTGCCCTCGTTTCAGAGCTTGACTTCGTGCATGCTTGTCTCGCAGGAGTAAACAAGTTTTGAAGGTTTTTTTTTTGACACGTTTAAATGGGATGTTATTGTTATGTAAGCCATATTTCAAACAAAGGCTTCCATATCACAACATTCCAACTCAAGTCATATGGGTATGGTAATCACTTTATATATACATTGACATACATCCTAGGTTTTCACAGTCGGCTTCACTTCTTTGTCATCAGTCGGGCTTCAACCCCATTGCAGCCGCCGCCACCAGTGAGTGTCTCATCTTTGTAATTTTTTTTCTTCATCAATACAGTATTTGTACGTGTGTGTACTGGTGTTTATATGTGCGTGGAAGTTATTAGGAAGGTGAGGGTTTTGCAGCCCTGTTACAGCCATCAACGCCATGGGTCTGCAGTGTTGCCGGCAAAGTCTCAAATCAACCTCCATATCCAATTTCTCTGTCGTTTAGCATGTAGAAAACATGTGACCATAACCAACACTGTTGCGAAATAGCAACGAGTTGGGGCTGTTGGTGGTTCGTTTCCGGCGACGGTTTCGGAGGTGGGAAATTATCAGTGATGGAGGAAGATTAGTTGGTGCAGCGACCGCAAGACCTTCCGTTCTCATTGCTTGTGTGTGTGGGTCTGTGATCTTAAGGTGTTGTGTGGGTTTTTTGTTTATATATATATATATATATATATATATAGGTAGGTAGGTTATATAATATATGTGTGTGAATGGGTTTGATGGAATTAAGGGAGTGGTGGCTTGGTGATAAAGAAAGTGGGTGAATGACGCCTACTTTTTCTTCTTTTTTTTTTTTCTTTTTTTTTTTTAGTTGACAACAGTCCAATTTTTTTAAAATCAGTCCACTGATCATTTTTTTTTCTTTTTTTTACAGGATATCCCCTCATCTTTTGTGAAGATTAAGGAGGACTTTTTGCGGACAACATACTTTCTGCAACAGTAAATTTTTATTTTTATTTTTTTTTATTTATTTTTTAATTTTTATTTATTTTTTTAAACAATCATCAATTCCCAAGTCATAATGCTTTTTGAAATCACGTGTTTCTGAAAATATTTGTCTTTTTTGTGTCCCAATGATTTATCAGTCCATTCGGGGTCACAATGATTTATCAGTCTCTTTTAGGGTCACGACATTTTATTAGTCCCTTCGGGGTCACAATGATTTATCAGTCCCTTCAGGGTCACAATGATTTATCAACCCCTTTGGGGTCACAATGTTTTATCAGTCCCTTCGGGGTCATAATGCTTTATCAATCCCTTTGGGTTACAATACTCTAGACTAAATTACTAAAATCAATCCAAGAAGAATTATTTACCCACCATTTATTTAAAACAATTTTTTTTTCAGGAATACGACAATGGTGGTTTTCAAGTGTTTGAAGTCGTACACAATCACCATTTTAGACCAACAAAATGACTCTGCTGAGAGGGCCACTACTTTGGAGGTTGGGATACCCCTTATGGGTCATTTTGTTTTACATGTGTCTCGTTTCGATTCTTTTCCATATCCTAACTTGCTAGACTGGTCGCGCGAGATTTTTTGTGGGCTCACCAACCTTGGTTACAACCTGAAGAAAAAAAATGACTCAGTTGCTTGTGCTTTGACATTACGATATGCATCACATGAGATTGAAGCCAAGACCATTCATTTTTCACTTTTGGGACATAAAGTGGTTATTGGACAATTTACCTTGAAAACTCCCCTGAATATTTTTTTCGTCCTACCATACATTGAAGGATACTGGGAATGGGCGAAAGACATCTTAGGCCACAATTAAGAGTTTTTGAAGGAGAAGAAATTATATGATGCAATATATGTTTCACTATTTTCGTACTCTCAGCATCAGAACATTCTCCGAGCTTTCCTCGAATTATGATGTCCTTATTCTAACTCATTTCATTGTGTTGCAGGCGAGGTTTCTATTTCCTTCAATGATTTACGCGTCATAGGAGATCTTCCTTTTAGTGGAAAGCAATATGAGAAAGTCATTCCTTCTGCTAGAGAATTATCAGAGTTCGATCGAGAGGGAATTTATTTTTTTCCTCCTACCTGTGGATATCTCTTTTTGGCCTTTCATCGTCTTTGTAAGAAGCAGAGGAAAGAGAAAATTGTGGAAATAGTTGATTGAATAACCTTTTGGTTTAAAGATGTCAGGCAGTATCGGGATGTTTCGACAAAGGTGCAAAGAAATCCAAAACGGAATCACAAATAGAGTCTTAATCAACCTTTCGGCGTGATCCCTCATGTGCGAGATTGGTCTCGCCAAACAGACCAGATGTTTACTAGTCTTGGAGTGGCACAAGAAATGAAAGAGAAAGCTTACTTGGCCGCTTTTTTAGCATGATGGTTATACAAATATATCCTACCGTCAAACCCTGATGGTGTCATTAGACCTGGCGTATTCAAGGTTGCGAGCATGATTACAGATGGCATCAACTTTTGTCTCTTTGTTCCTGTTTTGGCGAGTATCTACAGAGATTTGAATATCATTGTTTCTTCACCTGACCCAGGGAGTTCTAGCGCTATATTTCCTGCACATTATGTTTATGGATGGATAGCTGACTACTTCAGAACCCACTCTCATGCTTCGGAAACTAAATCTCTTTCTCGAAAGGTTCTATATACGAGTATTGGGCTTGCCCAACACATTGATGAGGTCATAGCTCAAAATATGTTTCGATCATGTAAAAGTGTCCCACTTCCTTATCATTCTAGGACATCTTCGACACGGGAGGTGATAAGGGATGACGGTCGATTATCCATTTCCACTCATGAGTACTTTTCTGGCCTCCAATCAGGTTACTTGACATTGCGTCAAAATGATTTTATCATTGTCGAGCCATACAATCCACACAGGTTCTGCAGGCAATTCTTTTATCATCAGGATGTTCCTGGAAATTGAAAGATGATGTTCGCACTAGTGATCTGGAAACGATCTCAAAAATGTGAAGGCTTATAACAAGTTACAAAACTGGGAGTAAGGTACAACTTCCTTCGAGTTCCAATTTTAACAAGTTCTCCGTGACACAAGCTTATGCCAAATGGTGGTTAAAAGTCTATGTCGACCCTTCTAAACCAATATTGGCAATTCCATCTAGAGGTCAAGGTGTTGCCGAGAGTTCTGGGAGTCATATTGCACCAGTTGACCATGTTCCGCCACTTGTTCGCAAGCGCCAACGTTCTCTAGTAGTGGATGATTCGGATAAGGAGATTGGTACCAATGATCGTGATCGCAATTGGAAGCATATTGGTGATAAGCAGAACCATGTTGTTGCTCTAAGGCAGGAAATCATTCCTCATAATTTAAATGAACTTCTTCAAGGAGTGTCAAGCAGTTCAGAGCCCATCCGGGTTATTTTCCTATAATAATTATATATATATATATATATATATATATATACAACCCATCCTCATTTTTTTATTTTTTTATTTTTTATATTTTATTTTTTTTAGATAAATAAAAATGAGGATTTCCTTGGAGGTTTGTTGGACTTTGATGATCTTCCAAAAGCGGGTAATGAAGGTTCCATTTTTAACCCTGATATGATGAACTTAGCTGACGAGATAAGGGATGAAGCTACTCAGCTCTTTCAAGATGTCAATAAGAAAAATTTGGAATCAATGGCACAAAATGAAGTACCTCCTATGTCCACTTTGAATGTACTTACAAATGATGGACCTTGTAATGCCATTCCACCTCATCCACCAGTAATCACCCCTGAGGTGTCTGTTTTTAATGTGGGAAACATGGTTCTTGATGCGCAGCGCAAGGCTACTTTAGCGCTAGCTGACGCCATAAGAACAATGGTGTTCAACATATAAGTCCATGAATTGTCTTTGATAGTCCACAAGCTCCCACCACTTTTCGGGGCACTTTCATAGTTTCCAAGGGATTTTTGTGGTCTAAATAAAAGGATCGTTACATATATGCATAGTGATGCTACATATGTTGCCACCAACCACACAGTCGCAACAATTAGCTTTTGTTGACTCATAACTTGTTGGTGCCACTGTTCTAGAAGGTGATATTATTAATTATGCGGACTCACTTCGGGCCAACTTGCATGAAGTCAAAGATACAGAGGCCAAGTTAGCGAGAGAGCTGCAAATTGCACAATAAGAGACTGATGCTAAGTTGTCTCATGAGAGAGAAAAGATTACCAAACTCAAGGAAGGCCGCAAGGTGATTGAGGAAGCTCAGATTCTTATTGATCAAGAAGTTCAAATAATGAAGACTCTCGAAGACAGGTTGCAAAGGGAACGTGAGGAGCTTTCAGATTTGCCACTTTAGTTTAGTTTATCATTGTCATCTATAATTTTAGATTTCTCACTCTAGTCTTGACCATTGTTTTTCATTTATCATTCACTATTCTTTCTTGGAGCGGATTGTTTACTTTGGTAATAAAAGAGTCATTTGATTTATTTTATTTCAGTATGAATGACCTTTTTTTTGGATGACTAAACTCAAAACAATCCTCCAAGTTGCCTACGTACCCTTAACAGGGATCAAGCCAATCGCGTAGTTCAATGCATTTTTTTTATGTAAGTGACATTCACAGTTTTAACTCATGTGAGCTAAGAGTATTGTGCAATTTAGACTCGTGCGATTAAGAGCGTCGCATGATCTTTATTCAGGGATAATATCGCTTCAAAAACTTAGCATTGATGTGTCCAACTCTAACTCCATTTTCATCAACAATCTTGTAGGCGCCATTGGTGTATATTTCTTGCACCACATAGGGCCCATCCCATTTTGAGGTGAACTTGTTTCCCATTCGACGACTTATGATAATGGGTCTTCGTACGGCCAGTACTAAATTGCCAACTTGAAAAGATGAAGGACGAACCTTTTTGTTAAAAGCACTTGAGAGACGAGCTTGATAACACTCTAGCCGTTGTTGAGCTTAAAGTCTTCTTTCATCTAACACCTTCAACTCTTGAAGACGCAATCGAACATTCTCCTCATTCGTCAAACCTTCTTGCACGGCATCCTTAATGAAGAGATTTGTTGATCTAATGGAAGGACTGCTTCTACACCATAAATAAGAGAGTACGGTGTCGACTGAGTAGGAATACGAAATGTTGTTCAATATGCCCACAGAGCCTCCTCAACTCGTTCATGCCAATATATTTTTGATTTAGATACCACCTTCTTTAGTAAATTGCAAAGAGTCTTGTTGAAGGCTTCTGTCTGTCCATTTGCAGGTGGGTTGTACATTAAAGACTTAAACTGTTTGAAGCCAAATTTTTCATATAAATCAGTCATCAAATGATTATCAAAACATAACCCATTGTCAGTGATGATGTGATGAGGAACCCCGTATTGAAAGATGATGTTGGTCTTGATAAAATCAATGACCGTTTCCTTTTTTACCGCTTTGGCAGGTATTGTCTCAACCCACTTTGAAAAGTAGTCAGTTGTTGTGAAAATGTAAAAGTGGCCTTTAGAAGACTTTATGAAAGGTCCCACTACATCTAAGTCTCATGCATCGAATGGCCATGATGAAATTGTAGGGTGTAATGGTTCAGGCGGTTGGTGCATGAAGTTGGCATGAAATTGACAAGCCTAACACCTTTTGGCATAATCCATGCAATCCTTAACCATGGTTGGCCAATGGTATCCCATTCTTTTCACTCGAAAGTATAGCTTAGGACCTGACTAATAAGCCCCACAAACTCTAAAATGTGTTTCTTCCATTGCATGGGTTGCTTCATCTTCTCCAAGACAACGAAGGAACAACCACTCATAAGATATTCGAAATAATGTATCTTTATAAAAGATAAATCGAGATGCCCTACGACGTATCTCAGTTTTGTGTCGAGGATCCTCAGGTAGCTTCCCATGTTCCAAATAATCATTTATGGGTCGTCTCCAATCATCGGTCTCAGCAATCGTGATGGAGATCGCATTTGTTTCATCCATTTGAGCTTCAAGTAATTGTGGCAGTACCCAGAGTTGGCACACTGGCACAGTGAATGCTTCGTCTTCTCCTAATGCCATGGTTGTGGCCAAGTTGGCTAAGGCATCTGCTAAACGATTTTCTTCTCTTGGGACATGTTCCAATATAATGCTTTCAAACCTAGCTAGTAGATTGGAAGCATATTGAGAATACGGAATTAAGTCTTGTTTCTTAACCTCATATTCCTTGAAAAGTTGGTTGATCACCAACTTGGAATCACCGTAAACTTCAATGTTCAAAATTTCTATCTCATGTGCCATTTCAAGGCCAATTATCAGAGCCTGATACTCAGCAACATTGTTTGAACATTTCTCAATAAAAGAAAATGCATATGATAAAATTTGCCTTTGTGGGGAGATGAAAATGACACCCGCTCCAGCTCCTTCAGAACATGTCGCACCATCAAAGAACATCATCCATGGGGAAAGGATGTCAACCATAAACACTTCTTCATCAGGAAAATCATCAGAAATCTCCCAGTCAGCCGTTATCGGATGATAGGCTAGAAAATCAGCAAGTGTTTGTCCTTTGACTACTTTTCGTGGAATGTATATAATTTCAAACTCATTAAATAAAATTGCCCATCTTGCAAGTCGTCCGAACAGAACAGGCATTGACATGACATACTTGAGGGGGTCTGCCTTTGTAACCACATGCACTGTGTGAGCCAATAAATAGCGTCTCAATTTTTAAGATGTGAAAACTAGCGCAAGACACGTTTTCTCGGTTGAAGGATATTTAATTTCTGTAGTGTTCAGCCTACTACTCAAGAAATAAAGAGCATTTTCCTTATTTTCCTCATTATTTTGTGCTAGAAGAGCACCTAGCGATTCTTCTTCAGCTACAATGTATATAATGAGTGGCTTTCCAGGCATGGGAGCTCCCAACATCGGTGGATTGAGCAAATATTGCTTGATGTCATCCAAAGCATTCTGACAAGCGTGGTCCCATACAAATGGAACATTTTTCTTCATGAGTTGACTAAATGGTTGACACCTTCCAGCCAAGTTTGAGATGAACCGACGAATGAAAGCTAGTCGCCTTTGAAGACTTCGCAATTTGCGTAAATTTTTGGGTGGTGGCATTTTTTGGATGGCTTCAATTTTAGAAGGATCGACTTCAATGCCGCGATGTCGGACAATATACCCAAGAAATTTTCCAGAAGAGACACCAAATGCACATTTTAGAGGGTTAATCTTGAGTTGAAAATTTCTTTAGTCGATCAAAAACTTTGCGAAGATCTTGGAGATGGTCATTTCTTTTCTTGGTTTTTATAACCAAGTCATCAACATAGCATTCTATGACTTTGTGCAACATATCATCGAAAATCTTTTGCATGGCATGCTGATAAGTTGCGTCGGCATTCTTAAGTCCAAAAGGCATCACTTCGTAACAGTACATCCCCTTCGGCGTGCGGAAAGCGGTCAACTCCTCGTATTTTAGAGACATTCTTATTTGATTGTAGCCAAAAAAGCAATCCATGAATGACAGAGCCTCGTGCCCTGTTGTTGCATCCACTGTAAGTTCTGCCATAGGTAAAAGAAAATTATCTTTCAGACATGCAGCATTCAAATCATAGAAGTCGACGCAAACTCGAATTTTCCCGTTCTTCTTCTTTACAGGGACTATACTAGAAATCCATGTTGGATATTTTACTTCCCAAACGAACCCCGCCTCAATGAGTTTATTGACTTCATCTTCAATATTTAGGATAAGGTCAGGCCTGAAGAAGCGCTGAGATTGCTTAATTGGACGTGTCCCATGTCTTATTGCCAGGTTATGGACTGTGACTTTTGGTACGAGTCCCGGCATTTATTTGTAAATCCAAGTAAAAATGTTCTTGTATTTAGCTAGTAGGTTTGTATACTCTTTTTCTTCTACAGGACTCATGAGTGCACTAACGAACACCGGTCTAGGTTTTTCAACCCATCCCGAGTTAATTTCTTTAAGTTGATCAATAGTTGTTTACCCCCCGTCTTCAAGTGTTGGAGGCGCTTCCTTGGGTTCATTCTCTTGAGACTTTTCATCTGTGTTAGCTTGCTCGATTGTAATATGATAAGATGTGACATGAGTATTTTTTTTTTCTTCATCATCTTCTGAATTTTCTTGTGTATAAGACTCTGTGAAGACAATGGTTCATCTTTTGGCCTTCAAAATTTCGTCAACACTGACTTCTACTTCTACTTTGCGTTTCATACGGGATGGAATTAAGCTTTTCACATCGTTATCCTTTTCAGGCTTGAGCTCGTGACTCATCCATCCTACTTTTTCGTATTCTTCTCTAGGTGTGATATTGTTGTTTCCAAGTCTAAAGAATACCAATTTTCAGGACGGAGGATTTATGGCTTTTCTACTATCAACATGGACATGTTTATTAAATGCAGAAGCCCGGGAAGTGTGATTTTCATGAGGTAGTTCATCAGTTCCATTTGTTGTGCTTAGCCTTTGGAACATAGAAACACGATGCGGAGGAGCTTTAATCCGATCAAATACCGATGTTCGTTAAATAGGGTATTGCTCTTCGATTTCTTCAGCCTCTGACACACTAATGTATTCTGTTCTTTGTCTTATTTTTGCAGGGACTCGAATTGGTTCGCTAGGCTTAAACCCCAAACCGGTCTTGGGTGCGTTGATCGCATACCCTTCTTGTCGCAACTTCATTTAAGTCTCATTGAGGCCATGAATCTTTTCACTGGTGACATCAGGATGAAGTTGCCCAAGTTCTGATGGATTTGAGAAGTCATACCCTGTGTTAGCCAGAAGCTTGTATGCCTTAGGGTCAAAACCATCCCTTGTTCTTTGATGTGGAAGTGTCTTCTGCTTCATTGAGTCTTGTGTGCCAAAGACAAAACCTATTAGTGGTGGCTTGACAATTGAAGACTTCTCAACCTTTATAAGAGGAATCATTAGGTTATCTTTGAGAACTTGTGTATCCTCGCTTGTCGAGGTAGGAAAGAGCTTTGTCTTCATTTTTGTTAATTCTGGCAGCTCAACAAAGGGTGATTGTCCTTCAGTTCTTTAGATTTTGGAACATACTTGAAGACAACCTTACATTTAGGAATTTCATATGACAATTCAGACTTATGTGTTGTAGGTATGACTTTTTATCATCGTGTGCAATATTTTCCGCAGGGGGCAACTCAGCTTTTTTACCTTTTTCCGCATCTACTTGTCTTGTGAAGAAACTATTAGATGGAAGAATCTCAGCCGGTGTGTCAGCGTTTAAGTAAAACTTGGCATCCACAAAGTGAGACTCTACCTCATAAAATGGATTTTCGTCTCCAAACACAGTTTTTGTACCATTATTGAATAACTTAAAGCATTTGTGCAATGTAGAAGGGACTACACCATTTCCATTGACCCAAGGTCGACCTAACAGTAAATTATAAGAGGTCCGTGCATTGATGACATGGAACAAATTCTCAGCATTCAATTCACCAACTCATCGATTGTAATGCCAAGGTTTTTCATTATGGATTTTGGCATGATGTTCACTACAGAGCCCCTATCAATAAGAATACGAGTGACCTTCTGCTCCCGAATGTACCCAGAGACAAATAACGGTCGATTGTGAGGTTTTGACCCAAGTTGGAGATCTTCGTCGATGAAAAAAATCGATGCACAACACGAGGCACACATCATCTTAGGGGTTTGCTCTTCCGTACCTCTAATGGTGCAATTTTCTGTTTTGTCAAAATCTTGACTATTTACTTCAAATGTTTCTTGTTTATATTTCTCGTCAACTTCGGTGGTCGATACCATGTAAACAGTTAGACTTTAATCATCATTAAGATATCCAATAGGAAAGAATTCTCTCAAGGTAACACCTCGATGAGTATCTTTATTTGAAAGCTCAACTGCTTGACATTCCGTCATGGCTTTTTATTTCTTCTGTGGGCTTTGCTGAATTTTCTTCCTTTTTGCTCCCAGTTTGGGCTGCTATGTTATACAATAATGGTTTTTTATTTGCAAGATTTTCTTCTTGTTACAAGAGTCCATCATTCATCTACTTGTTCAGACAAAATTGCATTCGGCAGAGGAATGATAACTAGATCTAATGAACCAAATTGGATGGTCTTCAAGCTCTCCGATTGTTTGCCATGAAAATTTTGCACATCAGATTTTACTTTAGTTGGGCTAGCTAAAACAAAGACAATGGTAGTATCATTCACTTCAGCTATTTCATCCATATCCAAAAGGATCTTGCCTTGCTTTGCCAAACTCATGACCAACTCTTTGAATATAAAACACTTTTCAATTGGATGACTAACGATGCGATGATAAATGCAATATTTAGGGTCCTTCACTTGTCCCATCTCTATGGGGCGTTTACATTCTGGCAGGTCTATTACTTTTTTTTTCAAGTAAGAATTTTAGTATGCCGACCATATCAAAGTCTGGGAATGGGTATGTCTTGTTCTCTAACTCTTTGAGTGTTGGACAAGGTTTTTCAGTATCTTGAGTTTTAGCTTGCTTGCTAACTTCCTTATTCTTATCTTTTATAGTAATTTTCAATGGCACTGTGATGATGGCCATGGTTTCTTTATGGTTTTTCTTTGTTTGTCTTTCATCTTTCTTTCCATATTTTTTATCATTTCTTTGTTCTAAGACAGAGACATCCTTGCCATCATGAGTATTGATGCTAATCTCCATATCATGTGCTCATGTGGCTAATTCCTCAAAAGTCCGGGGTTTGATGCCTTGAAGGATATAGGGTGCGTTTGGAAAACCTGTTTTTTGTATTTGTTTTCTGTCTTCAAATACAAAACTATTTTTATATTTGTCTTTGTTTTTTTTCAGCAAAAAACTAAAAACAAAAAAGCGTTAGGATGAAAATTTGTATTGAAAAATAAAATGGTATTGGTGGGCGGCAGTGGTGGTCGGCGGTGACCGGCGGCGGTGGGGGCGGTAGTGGTGGGTGACTGGTGGCGGCGGTGGGGCCCGGCGACGGTGACCGGTGGCGGGGGGTGGTGGTGGTTGGTGGCGGCGGCGGTGGGGGCGATGGCGGAGGTGGTACCCTAAACAATAAAAAAACTCAAAAAACAACTAAAATTTGTATTTTGTGTTTTCACCACTTTTACACACTATTTACAGAAAACAGTTTTCTTGGAAAAAAAAAGTGAACAGTAAACGCGTTTGTCAAACGTGTTTTTTTTTTTAACTGGGTGAACAGTAAAAAAATAAAAATTGTTTTCTCGTATCCAAACGGACCCATAGAGAAGTCCTCAATGCATACCTTGCATGCACATCTCAATGGTGGAGGTTTCTAAGAATCGATCTTTGCAATCCAAGCTTAGCGCCCTACACCTATTGATATAGTCCACGACTGGTTCCTCTTTCCATTGCCTAGTGTTGGTAAGTTCTATCATGCTTACCGTACGTCGGATGCTATAGAAACGATTCAGGAACTCTCGCTCCATTTGGTCCCAACTGTCAATTGATTCAACTTCCAAGTCGGTATACCAATCGAAGGTGTTTCCCTTTAGAGAATGAACAAATTGCTTCGCCAAAAGATTGCCCCTTGTCCCTGCATTATTACAAGTCTCCACAAAATTGGCAATGTGTTGCTTGGGATTGCCCTACCCGTCAAATTGTTGTAACTTAGGCGGTTAGTATCCCATCGGTATCCTCATATCATCAATTCGCTTAGTGTATGGTTTTGAATACATAAGAGTGTTCCGGCTTACTCCACTATATTATGATCTGATTGTATTGGAGATCATGTCTTGTAGTTGTTGGACAGATAAAGAGCCCACCGAATGAGCAAAATAGGTTTGGTTTGCTCCCTGCTCAGATGTGGCTATATGTTGATCATTGTCTTTCATGGTCACTTGTAGTGTAAAACTAGGAGGGTGAGTAGGTCCTTGACTTGACTCTCCTGACTTTTGGGCCTCAAGCTTGTTCATGAGTGTTGAGATTTGTAGATTTTTCTCTTCAAAGGTTTTGGTGAGATTTTCGATGGCTCGACTCAAAGTAGTCATTTGTTCTTCTATTGATGTTGTATCAGTCATCATGACTTGCATATTGGTTGTGTCTGAATGACTTTGGTAGTCTGAGTACTCTGGATCCGAACCTTTTGGAGTCCTTGGAGTAGATCCTGATTGTGATCCGGTGCTTGAGTTGCAAACAGAAATAGAGTGTGACACTTTACTTTTGGGAGAACATTCTTCAAAAATGGGGAAAGCTTCCTTAGACTTCATCGTATTGATCTTCCATGTTCTCAGAGACTCAAGAGTGATGAATGGTTGTATTTTTCTGCTTTCAGGTGGCGTTGGGTCGACAACCCTTCTTTTCTCACTTTATGCCAATAAAGCGAGTGTCTTTGCATTCTGACGGGTTGTTGCGCCTATGGAGGTGCTACTATCAGTTGATGAAGCAACAACATTCTTGACAGCAATTGTGGTTGGGGCTTTGCGAGTTGTGAAAGTGACGACGTTCTTGCCACCATTCTTTAATCCTTGTTCAAGCTGAGCATTCTTAGGCACCATTGACGCTAGCAAGGTAGAGACTTGATGAATGATTAAGGAGATGAAGATGAGAGGCAGAGATGTCCCATTAGGCGTGCCAGAAATTTGTAAACACAAATTTCGTCTCCGAAATTCTAGGAAACAAAATAGGAGCAAACAAATGATTTTATTGATAATAAATGATAAAATATGTGGTACAATTCTCTGTGGTCGATTCTTAAATAAATAAGAGTCTTTCTCTAATTAAATCTCCTAAAACTCCAGTGCAAGGGCTTTGAAAGCTTGATCTTGAACCGTTACTTGATTGTTGTTTGTGTTTTTCGAGATTGAAGAGGTCTTGATTTGTTGAAGGTCTTTGAAGAAGAATGGCACAGGTGTGGCGTGCTTGTTGTTCTTCGTCCTCAAGAATTTTAGAGGTTTTGTTGAGTTAGAGTCGGCAGGGCTTTGTTGCAGTTTTCTTCTCTTTCTCTTTTTTTTATCCTTGGTCTTATATTTATAGGCCAAAGGCGGGGTCTTAATTTTGGAAAATACCCACCAATTATGCTTAAAATCCCATAAAAATAAATTTTATTTATTTATTTATTTATCATTTCTGAGAATAAATCCAAATTTAATTTTGAATTAAAAGCATATAACTCAAACCTTTGAGAATTTGACACGTGTCCATTTGTGGGACCCGTAATTGTCAATGAATTTGACCAAGACTTATTAGCTTAAGTCAACCGATCCAACAGTGATTAAATCATCACCAAATTTATGTGTCTACAAGATGTGTATAGAAGATTTTGAAAAACAACAATCAAAATTAAGGCAAAATTACACAATTTCACCTCAATTTACATACAGATATGTAGATGTATAAAGAGAAAGAGTTTCTACCGAGATAGAAACCTGAGATGATGAGAGGAAGATGATGATGAGTGAAGACGAGATAAGTTATACCGAGAGTGAAGTGTTTTAAGGAGAGAGAGGTTGTATTGAGATGGAATGTGTAATGTCTGTATATTCCAGATACTTCCCAAATTTTATCCTAATTTTTTATAAACTTAATAAATTAAAAAGTACCAGGGCTTTGGTTATGTAAAGGATAGTGGTGGGCTTAGGTTAGGCTTGATTTTTTTCCCTTTAGACACTTAAATAATAAATACATGCCTATGCATTTATTATATCTATATATATATGTATTATAGAATTTTACATAATGATATTTTTTATATGTGTAATTAATTATTTATTAATTAATAATATTTTTTCTAAAAATATGACTTTTTACAAGGTTTAGCAGTTAAATGCCGTAAATGTCATGTTGTAAATAGTCTTTTTTGTTGTAGTGGGAAGGGTATCTATCTCTTTCTCTTCGAACAACTTTATAATTTTATATATACTCCAAATTTCTTTCTTCTTTTTTTCCTGCACCGATTTATAACCCTTCCATTTTCATACCTATATGGCCATATCATTATATATATATATATTTATTTATTTATTTATTTATTTTGTATTTTTGTTTTTTGACAAATTATGCTTGGAATATTGGAGGTGACTAACATTACTTTTTTTTCTTGAATAGTTTCCAACGTAAGAGCAACCGGTATGGGAGGGATATAGCCAGCTCGGAAGTGTTTTAGCGAGGGAAGACGTCTGGTGTGCAGCTGGTCATTTGAGGGCCCCGCAGCTTCACTAGCTATCAGACTCGCCAAATATGGGAAGTCTTCTAGCGAGGAAAAAAGATAGGGAAGTTGTTGGAGGGAGAGGGAAACAAAGGGAAAAGGGGGGAAACGGTTGGGATTCATGAACAAAATATACACATATATATATCAATTGAACAAACATAGATATATATACACAAATCAATATATATACACATATATAATCTTTGAAGCAATTCGATTAGGGTCTAACATGAGATGGAGGTGGAGGCGTGGATGGAGGCGTGGATGGAGATCTTGGAAATGGAGGTGGAAACGGAAGTTTGAGATTTTCTCTCTCCTCAAATCCTAAATCAGTCGATCGATTAGGGTTTAATTTAGGATGTTTTATATATATATATATAATATATTATTTTAGATGACCGCTGAATATATGAATTAAAGAAAAATGTTACCTAAAATTAGTTACACTGAAGATGTGAGGCATGCTGAAAAATGTTACCCACTGAATTAAATAAAAATGTTACCTAAAATTAGTTATACTGATAGTTGTAATGATAGTTACCTAAAATTTTAATTTTTATGTTAAAACTATATACCATAAAAATTAAAATTAAAATTAAATTAGTTACATTGATAGTTTAATTAATTATATATCAATATTATATATTTTAATACAAAATAAAATATTTAACCTTAATATTTATTCATTACAAATAATGTGAAAAATACAATCCACTAAAATAAAAAGATAAACATTATAAAAATTTAATTTCATTTTTTTATTACACTTCTTCATTACCAAATTTATTCCATAAATGATTCATGAGGTCTTTCCTGAGATCCAAATTATTCTCCGCATTGTGAATCCTACCAAGTCGAGCAAAGATGTGTGCTGCTAGAAATGATGGGTCACGATTGTAGTGTGGAAGCGAGACTGATTCATCTGGTGGAGGTGTCCAGTTCAAAATATTGGCGCCTGGTTCGTCTTCTATGATCATATTGTGCAATATAATGCATGTTCTCATTATCTTGCTCAAAACTTATTTTTTCCAATAGTACATCGGTCCGTGTTTTATAGCCCACTTTATTTGCAACACGCTAAATGTCCGCTTAACATCCTTCCTAACTGTTTCTTGTCTCTAAGCAAATAATTTTTCTTTTGTAGTCGTTGGATGTGAAATAGTTTGCATCAAAGTTAGCAAAATCACATGTAATGCATTTTATTTAATGTAATATCTTTTTAAAAAAATTGATTATATAATGAAATATATGAATTTTAATTTTAAATTTTTAAATGTGCTTATATTTATTAATAAAGTAAAAATATATAGGACAATACTTGGGTCATATATAATATATAATATAAATGGAAATAATTATATATAATATATAATTATATAAATTAATTTGGAAGAGTGAAAGACCATTGGAAAAAAAAAAAGAAACAAAAATGGAAATGTTCAGATTTGGTAAAAATCTATGAAATAATGGTTATATTTATTTATATTATTCTTTAATTAATACTAGTCACATGTTTTAAATCTATTGGGTCAAATAAAACGGGAGAACCAACTTCATCCTCCATAGGGAGGACTCAAGTATTGTCCAAATATATATATATATATATATATATATATATAAATTAATAACAGTTCTTTAATTTATTTTTATTTTTAAATATATATATAGCTAATTCTGCCCGTCGCACAGCTAGATAAATTTTGGCGAGCTCATAAATGCTGACGTGGCTGGCCACAATTCAATTGTGGCGGGCCAATATAGAGAGCAGCACACCGGCTGCTCTAATAACGGTTGTCTCATTATTTCTCTCATAACCTCTGCACGGTAGAATAGAATATTTTATTGCAATTATGAAAGTTTAATGTGGTGAGTTTTTCAAATTATAGTTACATAGCCTACATTGATCAAATTTCAGTTTTCAGGATTGTTACATATGAGGACCAGTCCCAAAAAAAATTAAAAATTATTTTTACTATCCAAATAAACTATATATTTTATGAATAAGTTCATAAAAATTACATATGACCCTCCTAATTTCTTTAAAAATTCCTTTTATTACCCCAAAGTATTATATATTTTATGAATAAGTTCATAAAAATTGCATGTGGTCTCCCCAATATTTTTAAAAATTCCTTTTACTACCCTATATAACTAAATATTTTACTAATAAACTCACAAAAAATTACATGTAGCCCCTTTATTTATTTTTCCTGACCCCTAGGAACAGTAATGTGTTGCTGGTATTCTGTTAGATTGCTTTTAAGAAAAGGAATTCTTTAGAGTGCTTGGATATAACTAATAAGCACCAGTTTTTGGTACCTAGTTTTGATCTCATCTCTTAATAATTAATATTGCCAGTTTTATTGAGGGGTAATTTTGTCATAAAAGAAACATATTGCTCATTGCATTTCCATCCAATTGAAAGGAAAATGTAAACCAAGGAGGATTTCCATTTTGCCATTTTATTTTTTTGGTCTAATTTTAGTGCTTAAAATTGCTCAATTCAAGTTGGTCTAGTTCAGTGTTTAAATGAAAAAACATAAGCTTCCAAAAAATATATATAGTTGCATACAACATATATAGAGTCTCTTCTCAAATGGATTAAGCATTATTTATTATACTTTTCCAGCAAATAATTTACTAATTTTGTCCATATTCATGTAACTCAATGACATTTTCATGACCAATTAAATGAATGGGAGATACTCTAAAATTGTCATGAAAATGAAAGTTATGGCGAACTCGTAGCCAATACATGAGATATATCTTTTTTCTATCTCTCAGACCATTTATAATTTTATATATAAGTAACGTTAATATTTCTTTCTTTCTTTTTTTTTTTCTCATCCTTCAATCATTTGGATTTATTCATACAGATCAGTTTATTAATTCTCGATTTATTTTGTTCTTCATATTTATAGTTTAGTTATTGAGGTATTGGAGCCAATCCAATAATGCGGATTTCCGAAGATACTAATTTAATTTTACGAGATATTTTATTCGTCTCATAACAACTGATGTGCATTAATGTTGAAAAGTTCCCCGAGCGCTATCTAATTAGCTTTGAGAAATTTTTTATTTTTTTTCGTTAAAAAAAATTTATACAAAAAGGGGAAGGGAGGAGGGAATATACAAAGGTCCATCATACAAATCCAAACAAAACCCAATAAAATAGCCTACCTAAGCCTAGCTATTAGCCAAGCCCAAAATTTTGGACTGTAGCACCATTCATAACACCAAAACATAAACATAATGAAATTAGATTTTCCTCAATTCAATTGCACCGGAGACCTAGCTTTCGACACACTAGATCATCATCTTCATTCATCTTCTATCAAGCGGCCACCAAAATCACCAAATCATCATTAACCTTCCTCAATCAAGAGGGCATCACAACCTACATGCATAGAGTATCATCATATCCAGTACTATGGTGGTTGGGGCAAGGGCAAAGGTGGGTTTGGAGGCTGGATATGGGTTGGGTTAGGGTTTGGAGTAATGTCGAAGGAGTAGAAGGGATTGTTATGTGAGATGATATGAAAGAAAGATGGGAGATCCCATTCTTTGGCCATGGATTCAGCTGATGAGCAATCAATCATCTTCACAGAGAACAGTCGCAATCTGGTATCATGGACAATTACATCAACAATTCTTGAGGGAGGTAAGCACTTTCCATTAAACACTCTGCAATTTCTCTCTTTCCATATATGATATACATAGCTTGCTAGAACTATTCTCCATATGGTGATTCTACTCTTGTGAAGATCATTTCTCCAATTAATTGATGCCCAGTGAATGAGGTTTTTCCATGAATTTGGGTTCGTATAGAACCCACACTTGTCTTGTAACCTTTGCCATATGTAGTTTGAATACTCACACTGATAAAATAAGTGGTCATGTGTCTCAGCATTTTGTAAACACAAGCTACATGCATTTGGTTGCATTATGTACCTTAGCTCTGGTTTGTAGTTTGTGCATAATTTTTCATTTATAACAAGCCATAAACAAAAAGAATGCTTGGGTATCTTAGGACTAAACCAAACTAGTTTGTGCCAATGGGTGTTTGGGGGATGTGGGTTCAGTTTGGTGAGAGTGTCCTTGGTTGTGAATGTTTTGGATGGTGAAGGAAGCCACTAGTCAATGGTAGATGTGTTTGGGTAAGGTAAAGAATGGATGTCAAGAATATTAGTGAGGATATTTTGGATATGTCTTGGCCACTTCCAATTACCATTTACTATGATAGATGATATTTTAGCATGCATGTTGTTGTGTCATCTCAATCTAGGATTATTAAAAAATACCTTGAATAGGGGGCCACAAGGCAGCCAATTGTCGAAATAGAGCATGGTATCCTCTCTATTGCCAATCCTGTGAAATAGAAATTGTTGAGCTTTATCCCTTAGTTGCAGCAATTTTCTCCAAAACCATGAACTTCCTTCTGGTATACTGATTTCCCATATGCTTTTGTTCTTGATCAAATGCTTGAACACCCATTCTTTCCATAGGTTGTTTGTAATGTTAGAAACCAAGTGTCATATATGTCTCATTATTGACACCTTATTCCAAGCCTCAATGTCTTGTAATCATAATCCACCTGATGTTTTAGGAGTGCACAGTTGTTCCCATGGGAGTTTTGCTTTGAATTTCTCCATTTTAAGCCCTGGCCATAAAAACCTTTGCAAAATCTTCTTTAATTCCTTACACACATATTTAGGCAGAATTAGATGACTTGTCCATTAAACATGCATGGTGAAAAGCGTAGACTTTATGAGTTGTAGTCTGCCTGTAAATGAGAGAGCTCTAGTTGTCCAATGTGAAATTTTAGCAAGCATTCTCTCCATGATGTATTTATAATCACTAACAGTGAGTCTGTTCGAAATGAGGGGGAGTCCTAGGTACCTAATGGGTAGGGAAAATTGGTTAACTTGAAAAATATTGTAAATGGAAAGAGTTATTGAACTTTGGACACCACTAAGAAAAATTTGGCTTTTGTGGGGGTTAGGAACCAGACCTAAAAATTGAGAGAATTTGGTGAGTGGTTCATGAATAACAATGGCAGAGTTGTGAATCCCTTTGAAAAACATTAAAATATCATCAGCAAAGGTGAGGTGAGAGAGGTTATTAGCATTGCATCTCCAATGGTATTCAAAAAAAGGACTCCTAGAAGTTAATAAGTTTGTTATGAAAGAAAAAAATTTCATAGCAATGGCAAAAAGGTATGGTGATAAAGAGTCATCTTGTCTCACTCCTCTTGTACTTTTAAAAAACTCACATAGCTCTCCATTTATAGACACTGAAAATGTTGGGGTAGTGATGCAAGATCTTATCCAATTTATGAATGGAGGAAGGAAATTCATTAGTTGGAATACATCCAAAATAAATCTCCAATCCAAACTATCATATGTTTTTTGCAAATCAACTTTAAGAGTGCACCTTGGGGTTTTACAATCCCTATGGTACCCTCTAACAAGTTCTTGTGCAAGAACAATATTGTCACTTATTTTCCTTCCTTTAACAAAAGCATTTTGTGCTTTGTCAATAATAGTAGGGAGAATAGGTTTAATTTTCTCATAAATCAGTTTGGAAATGCACTTATACAATACATTGCAACATGATATAGGTCTGTACTCCTCGGGGCATTCAGGGTTAGGAGTCTTGGGAATTAGAGCAAGGTAAGTGGTATTTATTTGTTTCAACATTTGCCCATTCTCAAAAAATTGTCTAACAGCCATTATAATCTCCTCCCCAACAATATGCCAGGTTTTTTTGAAAACCATGGAATTAAAACCATCTGGGCTAGGAGATTTTTGATATTTAATTAAAAAAAAAAAAAAGCATTTTTAATCTCCCCATCAGATGGAATAGAACAAAGGTTGTTACAAGTTTCCTCATCAATTCTTTTTGTTACAAAATTAGCAAATTGTTCTTTACCTGAATAATTGTGAGTCTCACCTCCAAAAAGGTTTTTGAAATAGGATGTGAATGTGTCATTTATATCCTCATTCTCCATAGATGTTGTCCCATCTTGCATTCTGATCTTGGATATCCTTCTTCTATTCAACCTGTTTTGGACACATTTATGAAAAAATTTAGTGTTCTGGTCACCCAATGCAAGCTATTGGACCCTGGATTTCTGTTGCATGAGATGTTCCTCTATTTTCCCCGTACTAGTATAGGTGATAATGAGCATTTTCTCCTCTTGTCTGAGCATTCCATTGCATGGATCAGCATCCAAAGCCTTCTAACATCTTGATATATCCTCTCTTGCTTTCTTAACCTTGCTAGTGACATCACTAAAAGCATTAGAATTAAGTTTTTTGAGTTCACCTTTGAGTTTCTGAAGTTTCTTACTGACTCTAAACATAGGATATCCCACCACATTTTCATTCCACACTCTAGTGACAGTGTTAAAAAAATCATGGTGTTCACACCAGAAATTAAAAAATCTAAATGGAGATTTCCTCCCTTGATTTTGTCCCAAAGTGACCACCATTGGGCTATGGTCAGAGCAAAGGGGGGTAAAAAATTAGCATGGGAGTTGGGGAAAAAGAGAGCCATTGAGAATTCACCATAACTCTGTCCAATTTTTCAGCAATCCCATCATTACCACTAACTTTGTTAGACCAAGTGAAATGGTCTCCAGAGAAGTTGAGATCATCCATTTCAATATGAGTTAAGCAATCATTAAAATCCACCATGGCATTATTCCATTTACCATTCCCTCCATACTTTCATTAGGGCATCTTATAACATTAAAGTCACCAAACAGAATCCATGGAACATTGTTACTAGTATTATGAATTTCAATAAGTTCACTCCATAATTCCAGCATTTCCTCTCTAGTGTTTAAACCATAGACAAAAGTTACCAAAATCTTGATATCAGATTCAATGTAATGAATAAAACAGTTGATAGTTTGTTAAGAGGAGGATAAGCATTCAATCTTAACTCTACAAGGGTTCCAAAGCACCCAAATCCTCCCAAGAGGAACATGATCAATGTTGGAAATCATGGGGTTAGGAGAAATAGACCGGTGAACCAAGGACATGTTAGGGGCTCTTATTTTAGTCTCAATCAAACCTACAAAATCAAAATGATGATCATTCATAAATTTTCTAACTTCCATGTGTCTTGAAGGATTATTCATCCCCCTAACATTCCATGCACCAAAAATCATTGTTTGGGGGGTGTTTTTAGGTCCTTGAAGAACCTATTGTACTCCTTTTTAACATCTTTATCCTTTGTTGTAGTAACAAGTTTTGCCTGCTTCTTAATTTTCTTCATTTCCCTTGTTGAAATTCTATGATTAGTCACCTTCATAAATTGCAGTGGTACCCATTCTTTTCTCATCATTAACTCCATAACTCATTATTTCATTGGGTTTACATGACTCGGTCTCTAACACCTCATTTGTACTCTCCTCCTCACCCTGGCCTAAAAGAGCATGGAACCTGTTAGGAGAGTGAAACACCTGATCCAAGGGAATAGATGTTTGGAGGGGACAAGGAATTGTCCCAGAGATTAGAGTTATCCTAGGGTTAGGGAGAACATGCTCAAAGGGAACACAAATCTGGTCATTAACAGGTGAGTGATTTGGAGGTGCCTCCAAAGAGGGAGGTGAGGTGGGGAAGGGATGAGAGGGTTTGACAGGGAGAGGGAGAGGCAACAAACCATTTGAGGCTTTTTTTGCCACAACAGTTTGTCATTCATTACCTCCAGGATCAGGGGCAACAGGTTTTGATTTAGGTATCCAAACAATTTTGCTTTTAGGGCAAGTAGTATCAGAATGCCCAAAACAAATACAAGTACTACACCTTTGTGGTAGCCACTGGTACTCAACATCAATATCCACAAAAGTAAATTCATCCACCTTCACCTTAATAGAGTGAGGCAATATGTCATTTACTTTGACATCAACACACAATCTAGCATAGCTTAATCTTTTCTTAGACTTAGTGACCTCATCAACGAAAAGGAGTGTACCTAGCATGCTGACAATGCTACTAATACCCTTGTTGTTCCAAAACACCATAGGGACATTTAATAACTTGACCCATACAGGAATAGCATTGTATCTTTCTTTTTTGAATTGCATGGTAGGGTGCCATTGTTTCAAAACAAGGTGTCTATTTGCAAACATCTAAGGTACTTCTTCCAGGATGCTTTTGCAGTCAAATTCATTTTAGAATCTAAACAGAAATGTTCCATTTTCCATTCCAATGGTTTCAATCCAACCCCTATTAGCCCTTATTTTTTTGGCTAAGGAGTTCACAAGTTTAAATAACAGCATGTTAGACATGAAAAAACCTACAATGCTTGTTTTCCATTCCATCATGCCTTCATTATATGCACATGGTGGGGGTCGGAAAATCTAGCTCCATTAACAGTACTAGGTTCAATGTATTCCAGATTAATTCTAGAAGACTTTGCAAGATCAACCTATAGCTTGTTAGATTGTTCAACTAGTAGTGGGGAACTAACAACATTAAGGTGAGGTGGTGAAGGGCTCACATTAGGTTCAGAAATCTTATTAAGAGCAGGGAAACCCTCAATCAAATCAAGGGCTAGGCTTTTTTTGTGTACTGTTGATGGTGATGCAGCTAAGTCTTGGTTTAGTTGTGGTAAATGATGTTTAGTGTGGTTAACTAGGTTAGGTTCATGATTTGGTTCCTCAACAACTATCAGGTCATGGGGTGTAGTGGAGGTCACATGATTTTGTAAGGGGTTTGACATGATACTTTTATCCAAAGAAGGCTTGTTTGGGGGGTTAGGTACCACTACCTGATTCACTTTATGTGATAGCACATCACAAGTGGAAACACTATTCAAAGTAGCTTTCTCAGCTAAACTAGCCTTCACATTATTCATAAAATTCAAATGGGCAACACTATTATCCCCTGGACAAATTTGAGAAAGGGTAGAGGAATATACCTGAGATGTAACACCATTACCCATAGGGTTAAGATAAGTACCCTTACCATTTTCAGCATGATTCAATCTGATTTAAAGGTTTTTCACTTGCTTCTTGAGATCCTTGGTCTCCTCTATCATTCTGATGGATTTTCTGATTTCAATTTCATGGTTAGTGCATGGTTGGATGATAGCAAGCTTACTATGGAGCAACGAGTTCTCCCTTTATAAAATTTCAACTACATTACTTGTTTGGATTGTAGACTCAATTTCCTCATGCTCCTCATCCTTCTCATCCTCATCCCCAAATATGAGACCGGATGCATGAGAATGCAAAGGTAAAACACCAGAAATGTGAGATTCATAGAGGGGAGAGGTAAAAGGCACATGCGGGGGGGCTGTGGAGGAAGATGTAAGAGTGGTAAGGGGTTTGGGCAGCCAAGGATCAACACTTGTAGTAACCAAATGGTTACCAGAAGTCAAATGAGACCCAAGAAATCCACATGAAACCAAGAGGGGTGGATGAAGTAGGGGGAACAAGAGTGATGGGAGGAGTGTGAGTGAGGGCATGAGGATTGGAAGAAGGTGGAATGGATGATAAGATGTTAGGGGAAGGAGGATGTCTGGAAGAGGAGGAAAACATGGAGAGAGGACTAGAGGCGACTATCAGGATTGGAGTGTGTTTCACTTTTAATTTGAGAGTTATTTTCAAGGGTGGAATAGAAGAATTAATCACTAATCTTGAAATGATTCTCTCTGTGCTAAACTCAATCGTCATGAGATGTTATTATATGGTTTTATATGTTGTTGGAACTCATTTTTGGAAGTGGTTAAACTTCTTTCTTGGTTATCTATTTGAGTTATGTTTTATTCTTTTTCTTTTTTCATGTGCGTCTCTATGTTTCTTTTTTATTTTACTTATTTTTACTAAAGAGATTAACCTGCAACACTTTTCATTTTAGTGTAATGTAATTTTTATTTCTAAAACTAGATTCATATGCTACTTTATTGGAAGAAAATTGGATAATATGCAATAAAATCCAACAACTCCAAAGAAACACACAAAAAAATTAAAAAAGAAGAAGAAGGAAGAAATAAAAAGAGACACGGATAACCACCAAAGAAAAAGCGGTCAACAACACATCCACCTCATTTAGTAATTGAAATTATTTTCTACTTTTGTTGTCAAATGCAAAGCAGTAGAAATAAAAATAAAATTATGTTTAGTATAATAATTTATATTATTTGTTTATGGGTTTCTTTTGGGTAATTTATTCCAAACGAATTTAATTCAATTTCAGCATCAATCTACTTGTTTAGCTACAAATCGCACCTCATTTACATTTCAATGTTTCAAAGGCATTGACCACTGGTTCTTCTCTTAGACTTATTTTGGATGGGCATGAGAGAAAAGAAAAATAAAATAATAGTTAAAATTTATATTTATGTTTGAATAAAGTAGAAAAGAAAATAAAAATAATAATAGTATTCGTGTTTGGTAACTTATTTACTTTCATACCCTTTTAAGTCACAAATACCGACCTTCTAAGCCTAATAAATTCAACTTATTTCTCATGCAACATTTAACTCTATCTATACCCCCTTTTGTTTCCCTAACAACCACCCCTTCCTCTATTTCTTGGTTTTGAGAACCCTAATTGGTGAGACTGAGAATAGATGCAGTCACAATCCTTTATGTATGTTTTGGTACTTCAGTTCTCTAAAATTTTACGGTAAGTATTGTAACAAAATTTTGTTTAGCAAGCATAATTTTATTATTAACTTACGACACTCTACAATATAACTCATTTCACCTAAAAATAAAATGCTAAAGAAAAATGCAGTTTGGAACGAGAATAGATTAGTTGGTTCAAGTGTTCCGTAGTGTCAAGTTTGGTTTTAGGTGTAAGCAATAGACCGACTTTATAATGTATAACAATTTAGGGTTCCATAGTTTTTCATATTGGTACTATAATATAATTAGAGTTACGATCTCTTGTTTACTGGTGAGTAAGAAAATTCATACATACTTATCGGAATGACCGTGTATGAATTTCACGCCAATCACATGCAATAGTCATGATTATCTTTGTAATTTTTTTGCTAATTGGAGAGCCAAAGATCATTTTTGAATATATATATCTATTATGCTATAAATTGTGCTGAACCTTCCTTTAAAATAAATAACAATTAAAGGGAAAAAAATCCCTATTACATTGTTTATCTAAAGTGTGCTTCACAATCAAGTCGAAATTGCACTTCGTTCATAAAAACACTTAGGGCCCGTTTGGGAACTTGGTTTTGGTCTTGGTTTTGGTTTTGGTTTTAGTTTTGGTCTTGGGTGGTTTTAGGTAAATCTAAAACCAATATATAGTGTTTGGTAAGGAGTTGGTTTTGGTCTTGGTCTTGGTATAATTATATATATATATACTAATATGTATTAAAAATATATAAATATGAAAAATATATATATAAAAAATTGGAAAAAAAATAATTTTCGGGAAAAAAATATTTTTCCGAAAAATATAAAAAATAATTTTTTGGAAAATAATTAATTTTCGGAAAAAAAAATAATTAATTTTTTCCGAAAAATTAATTTTTTCAGAAAAATAATTTTTGTCGAAAAAATATTTTTTGTCCGAAAATATAATTTTTTTTCCAAAAATTAATTTTTTCGACAAAAATAATTTTTGTCGAAAAAATATTTTTTTCCGAAAATTAATTTTTTCGAAAAAATATGATTTTTTTCCAAAAATTTATTTTTTAACGAAAAAATAAATTTTTCCGAAAAAATAATATTTTCCGGAAAATAATTATTTTCGAAAAATTAATTTTTGTCGAAAAAATATTTTTTTTCCGAAAATTAATTTTTTCCCAAAAATATGATTTTTTTCCAAAAATTTATTTTTTGACGAAAAAATAAATATTTTCCGGAAAATAATTATTTTCGAAAAAATAATTTTTTTCCGAAAATTAATTTTTTTTCCGAAAATATGAATTTTTTCCAAAATTTTTTTTTTTCCGAAAAAAATTATTATTTTCCAAAAAATAAATATTTTCGAAAAAATAATTTTTTGGAGAAAATTATTTTTTGTCCGAAAATATGATATTTTCCCGAAAATTAATTTTTTTCCGAAATTTTTTTTTTTTCCCAAAAATTTTTTTTTTCCCGAAAAAGATAATTATTTTCGAAAAAATAATTTCAAAATAATTCATATTTTCGGCCATATATATATATAGAGAGAGAGAGAGAGAAAAGTCAAAAATGGTGGGCCAAAACCAGGTTTTAGTGGTTGGTTTTAAGGTGTCCAAAACCAAGTCAAAAACCGGCCAACCAAACATGGTCTTGGTCTTGAAATCAAAGACCAAGACCAAAACCAAAACCAAAACCGGGTTGCCAAACGGAGCCTTAGGGCTTGTTTGATTTTTAGTTTAGTTTAGTTTTGTCTTGTTTTTGTTTTTTTTTAAAGACCAAATGGACTTTGGTTTTACAATTTAAGACCAAATATTTTTTTAGGTAGGCCCCGCATTCCACTACACATCATATTTTCTCTCTCTCTTTCTATATATATATATATATAATTCATGGTGGACCCTGTTGGCCACTATTCTTTACTCTCTCTTTCTATATAGGATAATTTGCATTAACACCCCCTGAGGTTTGCATCTATATATATTTTCAAAAACATATCAATTCGAAATATATATATATTTCGAAAATATATATATAAAATTTGAAAAATATATAAATTTGGATATATATATATTTAAAAAAAATTCAAAATATATATATTTTCAAAAACAAAATTCAAAAAATTATATAATTTCGAAAAACATATAATCATTTCAAAAAATATGTATATTTTCGAATTTATATATTTTTTAAATTATATATATATATATATATATATTCGAATTATATATATATATTTCAAATTTTATATATTTTTTGAAATTTATATATGTTTTTCAAAATTATATAATTTTTTTGAATTTTGTTTTAGAAAATATATATATTTTGATTTTTTTTTTTGAAATATATATATTCGAATTTATATATATTTTCGAATTATATATATTTCAAATTTTATATATATTTTTTAATTTTTTATATATATTTTTAAATTTATATATGTTTTTCGAAATTATATAATGTTTTGAATTTTGTTTTTGAATATATATATATATTGAATTTTATATATATTTTTTAAAATATATATATTCGAATTTAAATATTTTTCAATTTATATATATATATTCGAATTTTATATTTTTTTTTATTTTATATATATTTTTTGATTTTTTTTTAAATATATATATTCGAATTTATATATATTTCAAATTTTATATATATATTTTCGAATTATATATATTTCAAATTTTATATATATTTTTAAATTTATATATGTTTTTCGAAATTATATAATGTTTTGAATTTTGTTTTTGAATATATATATATTTTGAATTTTATATATATTTTTTGAAATATATATATTCGAATTTAAATATTTTTCAATTTATATATATATATTCGAATTTTATATATTTTTTTGATTTTATATATATTTTTTGAAATTTATATATATTTTTCAAAATTTATATATTTTATTCTAATTTTATATATTTTTTGAAATTTATATATATTTTTCGAAATTTATATATTTTATTCTAATTTTATATATTTTTTTCAAAATTTAAATATTTGTTTTCGAATTTTATACATTTTTTTGAATTTTATATATTTTTTCAAATTTATATATATGTTTTTCAAAATTTTATATATTTAGGGTTGGGGCATAAAGGTCATTTCACATTATCCTTAATATTTTTGAATTTTATGAAGGGTATTTTGTTCATTTGGGATGTTATGGCAAGCAAAACCAAACCTCAGGGGGTGTTAGTGCAAATTACCCTTATATATATATATATATAATTCATGGTGGGCCCACTGACCACTATTATTTACTCTCTCTTTCTATATATATATAATTCATGGTGGGCTCCGATGGCCACTACTCTTTACAAAACCACACAAGACCAAACAAAACCAATATAGCCAGACAAAACCAGATCATACCAGAAATCAAACGGGCCCTTAGCAATGGTAATGGTCATTGGAGGCGGAAAACTTGTAAGATTTTGTGGGAACTTACACTTTGTTTGAAAGCGTGGAATTGGAGGGGATTTAGGGGATTCGTATTTTAGATAGGATTTTAGGTGTTTGAAATGAACGGGATATATTTTAAAAAGGAATTCAACGGGAGTTTGACTGGAAGGTTTGTAGTTTTAAAAAAGGGTTAATTTCAATAAACCCCTCTATACTATCCAGTTTAATCAACTAACTTTCACTGTGCCCACTTTGCCCCCTATACTATTCAATTTCATCATTATGTCTCCTTACCTCACATTTTGAGTCAAAATGACTAAACTACCCTCAATAGTATAAGGAGGTTTAGTGAAATCAACAATTTAAAAAATTATTTTTCAAAAATCAATTATATTTTTTGCAAAAATTATATATTAAAATTATTATATATATATATTTCACAAAAAAAATATTTTTTGGAGGGAGTATATTATTTTCCAAAATTTGAATTATTTCCGAAAATATAATATATATTTTTTGTAAAAAAATTATTTTTCAAAAAAAAATCATATTTTAGAACAGAATAGTATATATTTTTTGCAAAAAATATTATTTTTCAAAAAAAAATCATATTTTGGAACAGAATAGTATATATTTTTTGCAAAAAAAAATTATTTTTCGGAAAAGATCATATTTTGAAACAAAATAGTATATATTTTTTGCAAAAACATTATTTTTTGAAAAAACATTCATATTTTGGAGCATAATAAATATTTTTTCGCAAAAAAAATCATATTTTGGAACATAATATATATATTTTGCATAAAAATTATTTTTGGGAAAAAAATTCATATTTTGGAAAATAATATATAATTTTTCGCAAAAAAAAATATTTTTCGGAAAAAAAAATCATATTTTGGAACATAATATATATTTTTCGGAAAAAATCCATATTTTGGAACATAATATATACTTTTTACCAAAAAAAATTATATATTATACAAAATATTTTTTTTGCGAAAAAGTATATATTATGTTCCAAAATATGAATTTTTTCCGAAAAATAATTATTTTGCGAAAAATATATATTATGTTCTAAAATATGTTTTTTTTCCGAAAAATATATATTATGTTCCAAAATATGATTTTTTTACGATTTTGTTTTTTGTGAAAAAGTATTTATTATGTTCCAAAATATGAATTGTTTTCCGAAAAAAATTTATTATGTTCCAAAATATGATCTTTTTCGAGAAATAATTGTTTTGCAAAAAATATTCTTTATTATGTTCCAAAATATGATCTTTTCCGTTTTTGCGAAAAATATATACTATTATGTTCCAAAATATGATTTTTTTCCGAAAAATATTTTTTTTGCAAAAAGTATATATTATTTTTTCCAAAATAATTCATATTTTGGAAAATAATATGCTCCCTCCGAAAAATATTTGTTTTGCGAAAAATATATATATATTTTTCTGAATTTATAATTTTTGAAAAATAATTTTTTTAAAATGGTTGATTTCACTAAACCCCCTTATACTATTGAGGGTAGTTTAGGCATTTTGACTCAAAATGTGAGGTCAGGGGGCATATTGATGAAATTGAATAGTATAGGGGGCAAAGTGGACATAGTGGGGATTAGTTGATTAAACTAGATAGTATAGGGGTTTCTTGAAATTAACCCTTTAAGAAATCCAAGCAAAATAGCTTGGATTTGGTGAATTTTTTTTTTGCTTTTTTAATTGTTTAATTTTTTTTCCCCAAATGCCTCTAACATCTTTACAAAATATTATTTTATCTCTTTGTTAATTTTCTACAATGTTATTTTCTTCATCTTTTTTCTCTCACTGAGATATGATACTAGAATCTAAAACACAAGTGTAAGAAGTCATGGATTTATAGTGTTGTGTATATTTATAACTTTTTTTTATGTCTGTTGTGTTTGCAGTCATTTTCTTTTAAAAGATTTGTATTGTTTCGACTAAAATAACATAAAATGCATTATATCTCAATTCTTATTTGATGTTTCAAATTAAAATATAATTTTAAATTTAAATTAACAAAAATAAATATAACAATAAACTAAGTAGCTGCGAATCTATTCCATCAAATTTCAAAAAGAAAAGGAAAAATTATAATATTACTAAAATCATATAATATGAATACCCACATATAATTGCAAAATATAAATGCACGTCAGAACAATAATACCACAAATGGATGTATAAGATAGAACAAAAGTAATTGTATTTGGAGTAAACTATAGTACAAAAACAAAAGAGATAATATCAAAACTAAGATGAGGATGCAGAGACCTAATTTATTAAAATTAAGTGGTAGAGATATTCTAGAGACCTAATTTATTAAAATTAGTGGGAGAGATAGAGTTTAAATATAATTATATTTGAAATTAAAATACAATTTAAAATTAAAAATAGGGGCTAGGTTGATAGAATTCTAATATATGTCAATGATTTGAAACTCAAACATAGATTACTTTCTAAAACGAAATATATGAATAGTATAAGATAGAATAAAAGTAACTATATTTGGAGTTAACAAAGAATTGTAATCCAACTAAAAAAATGGTGATAAATTGAGTAACATAATATATAATAATTACTATTTCGATTATAAATAAGTGAAACTAATACTAAAACCTAATATGTAATAGGTGATTACATAGTAATTATTTTAGTATATATATGAACCTAATATTAAAATCCTACATATAATAATAGGGGCAAAACAGTAAAAATAAAAGAATTTTTCCAATTCCTGTTATCATCCAAACACATAAAAGAAATTTTATTTCACTTAAATTATTGTTTATTCCAAACACACAAATGGAATTTTATTTCATTACCAATCCAATTTCGATTCCAATTCCAATTTCCAAATAACTTAATACCAAACACAGTGTCAGGAATTCAAAAAGACTAAAAAAAAATCCAATATCGCCTAGTATTATTGTGAGAATAATACATATATATTTATATTAGTTATCAAATACAATTATTTTTTGTACCTAAGTTTCATTATCGTTTTTCTCTCTATTTTAAATTTTTATTCTTAATTTAATGTAATTTATTTAATATGATAATTATTGAATATAAAAAACAGAAATTTAAATACTGTCTTAATTTCTAAAATAGATAAATAAACTTGGCACAATATTTAGATTCCTTTGCGCCCAACAACCTACCAAAGAGAAGCCCAAAGAAGCTTGGCAACCAAGCACGTGGGAAAGGAAGTAGCTCACTTCCCCGTCACATGGGGTTAAAAAGTCAATACCGACACGTGGTCCAAATTCCAATTCACACTCGCGAGAGTACGTAATAAAAACATACTCTACCTACTACACACTTCAGACGTTTCACATTACATACAAGCGGTGGGAACCACAACCGGTCCAACGGGGATTGCATTCGTTTGGTTTAATTTTTAAAAGTATATTTTTTAAAAATATACTTTTAACATTATTTTTTATTTTTTTAAAATTTAAAATAAAATATTGTACAAAATTTTTTTTTGTTGATTTCTCTAAAAACTGTTTTTAGAATATTTAGTTATAATAACTTTTTTTTATTGTTCCCGAAAAATAATTTTCAATAATTGTTTTTAGAGATACAACCAAACATACATTATGGGCCCGTTTGGAAACCATTTGTTTTTTTGATAAAAGAACAAAAATTATTTTTGTATTTGTCTTTGTATTTTTCTCCAAAAAAATAAAAATAAATATGTGTTTAGAGTAAAAATTATATTTGGTTCTTTTACACACATATACACACATACACACGAATTGGGGGTTAGGGTTGTTCATGGTCGTCGATTGAGGGTAGAGTTTTAGTGGTTCTTGAGGAGACGAACGATGGTGGCCCATTTGTTGTCGAACTTGGCGTGGGCTCTGAGGATGGCGTCGTCCTCCTCCGTCGTGAAGGGGCGATGTTCCACCTCCAACAATAGCTGATTACACCAGCGCAGAAGGCACGACTTCCCGGATTGACCCGGAATCGATTTGCCGATGATGGTCCAGTTCCTAGGTCCGTGTTTCTCAACCAACCTCTGCAACAACCCGTCTTCTTCGGGGAACCATGGACCCTTGATCCGATCTGATCCTTAGTGATGGGTTGCGAATTGGTGGTTGGGATTTTGAATTGGGGGTTAGGGTTTCGGTGGTGGTGGTGGTCGTGTGTGTATATATGTGTGTGTGTGTGTATTTGCAGTGGTGGTGATGGTATGTGTATATATATACACACGTGTGTGTGTGTGTGGAGAGAGAAGGACAAATAGTGGAAAAACACCAAAACATACCAAATTGATGTTCTCTAATTTTAACCCAAATTTGTTTTTGTTCTCGCAATTGTTCACAAAAATATTTTGGGAAAAATGGGTGCCAAACATAAATTTGTTGCATGAACAGTAGAAAAAAATAACAACAAAAATAAAAACACCCATTTCCAAATGGGGCCTATATCTTTTACGTGTTTCTCATGAATTGTCTTTCTCTAAATCATTTATATACTTAAGGATATAACTATACACGTACCTCGCCTTGTTAACATGTTTTTACTTCTTTTTTTTTCTTTACATATAAAAAAAATCTCAAACACTTTGCTTATTACTTCACCCTTATTTAAATTTTGCTTGATTACAAAAATCTATATTAAGTGAAATAGAGTGTTAAAAATAATATTCTATTATAAAAGTATGAAAAATAACATAAAATGGCATGATAAAGCATTAGGACTGATAACTTAACATCATCTAATACATATATGCTAAGGAAAAAAAAGAGTAAGAAAATTATTTAATCGAGCTAGGACAGGTGTTTACCGGACCTCCCGAGCGGATTCAATAGCGAGACAAAGATTTGAAAGGTGTTAAAAACTTGTCATTCCTAATAAGAAGATGCGAGACATTTGCCTCTTATAGGAGTATGAGTGACAATTTGTGTTTGTGATTCATGTTCATGTCGTATTGAGATTGTATCGAGTTGAAATAGTTCGTGTCGAAAAAGACCAGATTAATATACGTGTCAAATATGTTCAACCTTAACCCAATTTATTACTTAAACAAGTAACCCGACCCAAACCATATAACCTGTTTAATCTATTTATCATAAATATTAAATTGAATTTGAAACGATCTATTTAACTTGTTTATCAGCAAAATCAAATTGAAGACCCACTTACAATTTTTTGATATATTTCAAACGGGTTAATTGAGTTTGATCATAACCTGATACTAATATGCTCAATCATAACCCAACACTAATATGGTCAACTCTAACTCTTTTAATTAATGTTGTATTTATAAATATGGTGTCTCATTTTATCAGTTCTAGATAGGACGGTCATCCAATACACATTCATATGGTTCATATCATAATACATTAATTGAAGTAGCTTATATTAACCGCGTGATATTAACGTGACCATAATGAGAGAGAATTTATTATTTGAACTACTAAATACGGGACGGCCTCCTATTAGAGATATAAAGAAGACTGATTTATTTAATTTTTTTTTTCGGACTAGCTAACCCTCTTAACATAATACCATATGTGAGAAATATATAAATATATATTAATTATTATTATTATTATTTCTGTTTAATATAATATTAGCGAGAAAGCGAGTATATTTTGTTACACAGGAGAGAGAAGTTTTGATATATTCTAGTTTTAAGGGATTAAAATCTACGGTATTTTTAACCTAATTTTTTATTAATCAAACAGCGGGATCGAGAAAAACGAGCACCGTCAGATCTAGATCTGAGGGCAGCAAAGCAGAAAAAATCACTAACCGTTAGATCTATTAATCGATAGAACCAACGGTTGAGATCGTTCAAGTAGCGGCGGGCGAGGAGGCAACTCGCCTTTAAGTAGAGGAGCAAACAAGCCTAGCGATTTCGCAAAGTATTTCGTTTCTCTCTCTAAAAACTCTCATTCTCTCTCTATATCTCTCTCTCTATATATATAGCCGCTGTGATTGTCGAAGAAGCAAATCTAGGGTTTCGAACGCCTCCTCCACATCCACGCCCTCGGCTTTGCTCAGGAGATCCAGGTTTTGAATTGGACTCGTGTGAAGCTTTTCTAGGGTTTCCAAGTTTTGAATCGTTTTTGCTTTTAAGCTTCTTCGTTTCTTGCTTTCTCGATAGTTCGATCTAGGGCTAGGGTTAGGGTTAGGGTTAGGGTTTGGTTATTCACTGTCCAGTCTAGGGTTCAATTTTCTTTCGATTATTCAATTCTTCCTCCGAAGAGTTTTTATTTTTTATTTTTTATTTCAATCGATATAAGTGTTCATAGCCGACAAGAGAACATTTTTTTAGGGTTTGTGGAG
The DNA here is from genome assembly GCA_963922005.1 of Cornus suecica. NCBI lineage: Eukaryota > Viridiplantae > Streptophyta > Magnoliopsida > Cornales > Cornaceae > Cornus > Cornus suecica. The sequence goes on along the minus strand of OY998245.1, from coordinate 48,535,466 downwards.
GTTAAAAATTCGTCGAAATTTTGGTTATTGGGTTTGAATCAGTGATTAGTCCTCATTCGTTTGTTGTTCTCTTTATATTATTTTGAATGCTTGTCATTGTCAATTTCGTTCTGAACGTTGGTATAATTTGTTTTGCTGGTGTACAAGCATCAAATTTGGAGTGAATTTTGTCTGAAACAAGGGTAAATTGGGTCTTCAAGAAATAATTGCTTGTGACAAAATCCATGAAGTGGGTTTGATTTCAAACCGAAAGGTAGAAATTTGGCGTTTAGAGGGTACTTTTGAAGTTGGATTTTAACATATGACAGTGGAGGATAAATCTTAAGCCCAAAAGTTGATATGTGCAGATATTTGGGGTTCATCTTATGGCACCTACTATTCCCATAGGTTACACTGGTCAGAGGGAATCAAAAACTTGTTTGAAGAAAGGGCTTGGCGAAATGACTGGGAAAACAAGGAAGTATTCAAGAGGGCATGTTTCTGGATTTGTTCCTGATTATCGTCATGCTGTTGACACAACGGTGGAATCAGAAGGTTTTGGTAGCTCAGGACGAGTGGACACCGAGATGACTGCTTCAGAGGATTCGTGTGCCCCCAAAAGGAAATGCATTAGTTTGAATGTGGATAGTTACGAAAGATATGGTGTCCCTGTTCAAGCAATATCGCTGTCGAAGATGTCCCGGTCTGATAGGAAGGACTTAGAGTTGAGATTGAAAAGTGAACTTGAACAAGTGAAGATTCTTCAGAAGAAAATTGACTCTCTGAATTCCGATGTTGTAGTTCTGTCACCCTCTAGTGATATTCGTAGTTGCAGTGATGGACAAAAGAGACCCCCATTAGAGAGTTACCCAATGTCAGTGTCTGCCCCTCAGGGGAAGAAACGGGTTCCACAGGGGAAGAATGTGCCCCGCACAAAGCGGCCTGTGGCAGGGCAGTTTGAGTCAGTGAAGCAGACAGTGCCATCAAGTACTTCAAATGCGATGTTGATGAAGCAGTGTGACACATTACTGGCTCGGGTGATGAAACATAATTTTGGTTGGGTATTTAACGTTCCTGTAGATGTGGTTAAGTTGAACATTCCGGATTATTTCAATGTTATTAAGAATCCAATGGATCTGGGGACGGTGAAAAGCAAGTTAGTAACAGGTAAATATTTGAGTCCATTGGACTTTGCGGCAGATGTGAGGCTTACTTTCTCAAATGCAATGACTTACAACCCACCTGGAAATGATGTCCATGTCATGGCTGACACACTTAGGAAATTTTTTGAAGTGAGATGGAAGCCTCTTGAGAAGAAACTTCCTGTAACCATTGAAGCTCAAGTGCCATCAAGATCGAGCGGTCACATAGAAAGGGAAATTGCTAATCAAATGCCTCCTTTGAAGAAGAAGAAAATAACATCTGTGAACAATAAGGTAAAGGAAGAACCTGTAAAACAGGTTATGTCTGATATCGAGAAGAGTAAACTAACCACCGAATTGGACGCTGCATTGGCGGAATTGCCTGAAAGCATTATAGAATTCCTGAAAGAACAAAGTTCGAGTACAAATCAACCTGGTGAAGAGGAGATTGAGATTGATCTTGATGCTCTGAGTGATGAAACTTTATTCAGGTTACGGAAGCTCCTAGATGACTATATGCTAGATAAACAGAAAAGGCAGGGAAAAGCTGAACCATGTGAAATAGAGGTATCCTGATCTCTGTGTGTGCTGTGTGTGTGTGTGTGTGTGTTTGTGGGTGGGGTGGGTCTGTCTGTTGGTACTCATGTGTACATGTGTTATGCTATATCTTAACGGAGAAAATTTCTTTGTGCAGCTTAAGAATGAGTCGGGGTTCAGCAATTTATCAGTACAACCATGTAAAGGTTATTTCCTGTTTCATTAGATGCATTTTATTCCAATGCTGAAGTGACGTGTCATACCAGAGACTTTGATGTGGAATTTTTGTCTTTCAGCCAACGAGCCCATTGACGAGGATGTAGATATTGGTGGAAATGATCCTGCTATCTCAAGTTACCCACCAGTTGAGATAGAGAAAGATGCGGCTGCCGTTAGAAACAGCAAATGTGGTAGTTCAAGTAGTTCCGGCAGTGATTCAGGTTCTTCATCAAGTGGTTCGTTTTACTTTGTACCTTCTTTTATATTCTTCTCATTCAAAAACTTCAAAAAAATTCTTTTGAATTTTAGAGTATGTAAACGTGTAATATCACTTTCTATCCACGTAAAGCTCTCTGATATAGCTGAAAGAAACAAAAAAGAATTAGATCTCTCTCTGTCTCTCACTCACTCCCTATTCTTTGATAAGGTTGCTCCACTTATATATAAAGAGTTTATAACCTTTGTCCAGGGGGCTCGAAGTGAAAATAGGCCATATGCCGTTCATGACAATACACTAAAGCTTCTTATTCCTTGACAATTTGGCAACAAACTTTATTTTTCAAAGATCGAGTGGCATGCTGATCCTGACATATTTGGATAATTCTTGGGGCATTTCTAATGTGATAATACTTGCCTCATGCCATGTAAGAGGGGACTTTCCTCAATACGTGATGTGGTTTAATAAAAAGTTTACACTTGTCTTAAGAATTCTAAAAAACATTTTCATAAGTTTCAAAATCTTTTCAAAATCATAGATTATGTTGGTTTTCAAAATTTGAAAAGCATAATTGTGGAAATACTTATTTAATTTTTTTTACATATGTAATTCTTTTATTGGACCTTATGATTTGTTGAAGGAAGTTTCTTCTTACATGGTCTGACACAAGCATGCAAAGTGAGGCGTAGGTTATAAGTTATAATGTGGGTTGCTTTCGTATTTCTGTTTTTCTATGGGGAGCAACTCAAGTTGATGGTATAATAGAAATTTACTCCTAGTATGATAGAAAAGATTAGCTAGTTATCCATATGCATGTCATGAGGGGTCTTTCTAGCTTTTAATTAACTATGATTTATATCTAATTTATGTATTGTTGAAGGCTAATTAAGTAGCCGTGGACATTACCTGCCAGCATGTTGGGAGGTTTTACATATTATGTCCAACCAAAGTCCAAATCACAATCCTTAGTGGAAGATTGATTTTGTTGAATTTCTAGCATTATATAATATTCTTATTACATATTATTTTTTTGTCCGTCACTTTGATGAAATAAACAAGAATAATTCAATCACTTAGTTCTACATAAAAATGGAGTAATATAGTATTATTTGTACTAATATTACATAGTTTATGTACAAATAAATGTCGTGAAGATAATACTAGGACTTAATTTTAGGATACTTGAAAATGACACATTGTCTTGGGGATATTAAAATGACTTCTCAAGAAACAAGATAAAGTAATAGACTTAATATCTAACGTTTAGGAAAAAGACCTAATATTAAACACAATTTTAGGATCTAGTCTAAATCAAGTGAAAAACAAAAAGTCAATAAAATGATTTTTGTAATATTTCTTTTTCTGGCCATGGTTGAAGAGAAGAGCTTGGTAGCTAGGAGCAAGATTTAGGTAAGGTGTTCTACTTTTTGTAATAACATTCATGTATCAGCCTTTTGGGGGATCTGTTGAGATACTCTCATTATAACGGGCAACCTCCCTACCCATTAAGAGCATGAGAGGGTTCTAATCTTACATGGGCAATGTGTGAGAATTGAATGGAATAAGTACGAATTTGGTTGTGATAATGATTCTTAATTTTAAAAGAGGATTTGGTTGTCATGATGGAAAGTAACAATATGTGGTTATTGAAGAGGTGATTTGTCAATCCTTCCATCTCTTTTACCCCCTTCTCATTATCACTTCTCTAACAACCATTTCTCGCCTCTGAATCCATTTCAACTCCTAATTATGTGAACTAACTCTCAACAGAATCAAAATCCACACTTGGTTCTTGGATCAATCCAACATAATTTTGTTTGAATAATGTGTTTTTATCTCATCAGTGTTTTTTATTTTTTATGTTCAATATTTCCTGATTTTTTACTAACAAACTTAATTGCAGCTTTTTATGTGTTAAGACCCACGGTGAATTATCACATTCTGGCTTGTACTTGTATTCAATGATATTAAAATAAATTATCTTAGAAAATGTATTTATTGGCTTTGGGAGTAACATATCTCATTTTAGTACATTTTGGGCCTTATGTCCTCATATTTGGGTCATTACTACAGCTAGAGTTAATGAATATGCCAACGCATGAATCTCCGACAATCTCAATTTTTAAATCTAGATGGATTGCCATATGTTGTATCTTAGTTTAGAGGAGGAGAAATAGGTTTTTTTTTTCGGATAAGTAAGATGTATATAAGAAAGACACTCAAAATGGGAGTGCATCCCAAAGTACAAAAGAAGCACAAGCTAAAGGCCGGGAAAACCCAAAAAATCGATATTTTCCTCGATGGATTTACAAAATCTACCCTTCACCCAGTAAAAAAAGAGAAGAAATAAAGGTGTTCTTGATGGAGCCAACCAGGGACTCAATCCCATCAAAACATCGCCTGGTTTGCTCCAACCATAGACACCACCATAGGCAAAGGGGCGCAGCCTCCAAAAAGCATGGGTGTGGGCACCGCATAACATCCTCTCCACGCATCAAGAACGTCACTAACAGAGGAAGACATGATCCACTGTACATCAAACAGAACGAAAAGCAAACTCCAATAGTCGTAGGCAACTGGGCAATGAAGGAGAAATAATTATATGGTTAAGATTGGAAATTTGAGCAAAAAAGTTCAGGTTTTATGGTTATTGCTGAATTTGTCAAGTAGGAGTGCAATTTTTTGATGTTTTGTTAAAAAACATCTGTAATGACATATGGAGATACCATGCCACAACTAACATCCTGCACTTTAAGAGCCATTAACATGACAGTGTAGGTTTGATGACACTTAAATACCTGCTGTGCTTGCTTATACATTTCGATGTTGTCTAGGGCCTGAAAGTTCATTTGGTGGAATCAAAGCTAATATCCCTCAGAGATACTGGTGGTTATAGCATTATATTAATCACATTTTGGGCGAATTTATGATATTCAGGTTGTCTTATTCTCTGGTGGTTTCTGGGTTTGTGCGAAAAGCGACATCTATAGTGGCCTCTATGGTATAGATGCTAAGAAAATGGCATGTGGGAAGAAGCATTTTTGTTCATATGCCGAGGCATTATTCTTAACTTTAGGGGAATCATAGGATGTTGTTTCTAAGAAAAATGGCATGTTAGATGGATTTTGTTCGTAGGCAGGATCATTGTTTTTTAACTTGAGGTGCATTGTCAAGTGCCTTTAAATATGCTGTCTCATTTTCACTGTTTCAGATGAGATTGGAGAAGCTTTGGAGTGACATTCTGTTTTTTGGAATCTTTCATAGAGTGATTTAGGGTAGTCGTACATGAGGGCATAGGTTTGGAGAACAAAACTTCCATATGGTGATAGTCTTTGTTGGAGAATACTGCAGGAGATCCTTGCAGTTGATAAATTTTGACTGATAAACATACTCCCAAAACGCTGTTTTTGCATGTGGAGGGTGACATCGCCGGAGTCATCTTCATACAGACTTGGGGTGCTTTTTGTGTGCTCTTTTTTAATTATTTATAATTTTTTAGCATGTTCTATGAATTATTTTGATTTATCTAAAAACCAATTGAAAAAGGAAGCACAACTGGTTTTCGTTAAAATGGGACTACATGTCAAATTTATGATCCTTTTGTCTTACTTTGGCTGCTGTTAGTCGTTAGATATTGCAGCTATAGGTAATATGCTTAGCCTTGGGTCGCTGTTACTTCTTATCATTGTGTTCGCGGCTTTCTCCTTTGTTCTGGTTACACTCATTTTGACCTCTGATCACTGGTTTTTAACCGGTCCACTGATATAAACACTGTAAGTCTGCAGGCTGGGGTTATGCAATGTGTCCTAGGGGTATGGCCTTACACAGGTCCTCAGCTGTGGCCTTGAGATGGCTTGCCTACCAACAAAACATCATATACCGTGAAGTCATTATTGAGATTAACGGGTTATCGCATGCTCCAATCTTTAAAAAATATTGGATTTACCTATTAGATTTGATAGGAAGTCAAATGTAAGTTACTTGACATTCTTGAGTGAGTTGATATACGGGGACCTGGAGATTTCTTAAATTCTTAAAATGTTTAGCATGTGTAGTATTTTTGAAAGTTGCCAAAGCTAGATTTACGAAGGCACGGGGATTTGTCCTTCATCTCTGGCACCAATCTTTCAAGAAATCTTGAAATTCTTTCTGGATTTTATAGGAAGTTATATTCAAGTGAGTGGCTGTTGTTGAATGACGAACCGTGGCGATTTTTTTAATTCTCAAAATGGTGAAACATGTGATGTACTTCGGAAGTGTCAAAGCAAGATTTATTAAGATGTGGGGACTTGTCTTGTATGGGAGCTGGATATCTGATGTATTTGTTAGACTAAGTCTGTCGTGTGTGTTTGTACCTTAAGAATTCTCACTTTCTTTCTAGATCTTATGTATTGTGAATTTTATGTTCCATCTTCTTACACCTATTGGATACTAAGCTCTGTGTTGTCATCTCTAATAGCTTAACTGGGATACTAATGTTAACCTTGGGTGTGAGCTGATTTTCCATATTTTTTGCTTTTGGGTGAAAATGTTTTGTTTTTGCATGATTTCAGGTCTATAATGACTAAATTTAACTCAGCCCTTGAAGCTTTTCTGCAATTATTGATTGGGTTATTTGTAAATAAATATATGGATACATGCACACAAAATTCTTTTGATCTCATTTTGGACCTTTCTGTTCAGATTCAGATTCTGGAAGTTCATCTGGCACAGAATCATATGGTGCCAAGGGTTCAGTTCCTGTGAGTACTGCTAAGGTACATCTTGAATGTACTAGAAAAATTACAATTTAGTTGATAACTGCACACATGCATCTTGTACACCAGGGCTAAAATTAATAGACTTGTTGAACTTCATTAAAGAGTACTAAAGAAACGAACTACTACACTTCTAATGAAAGTCTTTCATGCGACTTTTTCCTTATTTAATTTACGTAATGAAATAAAAATTTCCATGTATTTGAAATAATGTATTTAAATTAAAAAATTTAAATAATGAAAAGTAAAAACGACTTTAATACAGTTTCAGTATAATTCTTCAGGTACACATTTTGTGATAACTTTTAGTTTTGACCTATACTTTATATGAAAAAGGTAAATAAAAAACAGTGAAAGTGTATGTAGATAATAAAAAACCTCACACTTTTATAACTATGTACATGCATAAATCTATATGTTTGTATGTGTTGTCTAGAGAGTGTCTCTCTCTCTCTCTCTATATATATAGATAGATAGATGTGTATATATATATGTGTACATTGGTTGATATATGCAAAATAATAAATTGAAATAAAATTTGGAATTGATAAATAAAGTATTTAAATAAGGTATGAAATAAGAAAATAAATCTTACACTTTTGTATGTAGATATATATATAGATATAGATAAGTGTGACACTGCCACATGGAGTGTAGAAAAATCCTTGCACTTTTTTATGTACTAAAATAAGGAGTTATTGTCTATTTGTTAGGGGTTACATTGCTTGTTAAATGAAATAGTCATGGTTTTTGGCTCTACCGATGGACATGGCTTTGGATATAGCCGCGCACTCACTTTATTCATGTTTTCTCCATTTGGTAGGAGGCCATGGGTTCTGGAGCAAATTTAAAGCAGAAGATGAGTAATCTCAGTGATCCAGACATAGGTAAAGAGTTATTCATGTGGCAGTTTTGGCTGTTCTAGTTTAGAGCTGTCTATTTTCTAGGTTATCTTTACTGAACTTATGCTTCCTTGTGACTCGAACAGATCTGCTTAATGGGTCGAGCCAAGTTGAGCAGAATTGCGAGTCCAAGTCACTTGCTGATGAGGCTGATGGCCGTCAAGAGGGTAAGCTATGAAAATCATGAAGAAACTGTGTGCTGTTGGTTTTGCAGCATCATCTTACGCATCATGCTATAACATTTTAGGGGAGAGTGCTCCATCCGAGAGGCAAGTCTCCCCAGAAAAGCTTTACCGCGCAGCATTATTGAGAAGTCGCTTTGCAGACACCATACTCAAAGCTCAAGAGAAGTCCTTAGAGAAGGTTGGTTACAAATTTATGTCACTGTGATTCGTTACTGTCTGATGTCTGGTAGATTTGATTATTATACATGTGATATCCGGAGTTCAGGGTGAAAAGCAGGATCCTGAGAAATTGCGCCATGAGCGAGAGGAGCTGGAAAGGCGGAGAAAAGAAGGTTTGAATGAATTTGTACCTTTACCGTGAAATTATAATGCATATGTATCACTAAGAGAAATTGAGTCTCGGATCACTGGTCATAAGCCCCTCCATGTAATGCTTTTGCCTTTCTGGTGTTTTCAGAGAAAGCTCGGTTACAAGCAGAAGCCAAGGCAGCAGAAGAAGCTCGAAGGAGAGCTGAAGAAGAAGCTGCAGCGGAAGCCAGAAGGAAGAGGGAACTTGAGAGAGAAGCAGCACGCAAGGCATTACAACAGGTATAGACTCACTTTAATGCATCTAAAGCCAAATGTAAATTTGCTCATAGCTCTCCGGTATAACTTTCTTTTTACCCGTGCTCAGATGGAAAAGACAGTTGATATTAATGAGAACTGTCACTTTCTGGAGGATCTAGAAATGCTTAGAGCTGCTCCCGATGAACATTTACAGAGCTTTGTAGATGAAACAAGCCCAGATCATTCTCAAAATTGTCTGGGTAGTTTCAAATTGCAGGGAAGTAGTAACCCATTAGAGCAGCTTGGATTGTACATGAAGATGGACGACGAAGAGGAGGAGGAAGTTGTGCCCCCGTGTGTTGTTCCTGACACAGAAAATGATGCAGAGGAAGGAGAAATTGATTGATTTGGTTCCTTCTTCCTTGACCTTTTCACTCTCGAAAGAGAAAGAGCAAGATTGACGAAGTGGTTTTTCCCTCAGTTTCCTTCTTGTTTCAGGTGATGTTGGTTATGCCACAGCAAAACCCTAGGCTTCAAAAGAAGACGATGGATCTGCAGGGGAAGCCTAGTCAGCGCCTATATATGTTTTGGCCTGGTTTTTGAGTTTATTTAGAATTTATCTTGGCTCTGAACTTGGGGATCGGAGCTGACAATGAATGAAAGTTGGAGTGTAAGCACTACTTTCTACATAAAAAACTGTGTGGCCTTTTGCTGGAAGAGAGGTGTATCAATCGGGATTTTAATTTTGGTCTGGAAAGGTGTTGATGTTTTTAACCAGTAGTCGGATCAACAAATGCTAGTTAGAAACTGACGAAATGGGTTTTGAGCAGCCTCTTAGGATGAACCATGCATTTTTTCAAATCTTGTTCATTTTTCTTTTTGGCCCTCCAAATTAGTTATTTAAGAGTAAAGATATTGTAATCCTTGTCCACAAAGCATTGAATTGTTCATTGATTAGTAGATTTTTTAATCTTACACGAGTTGGGTTTTGTGGCGGCGTACATCGGGTTGGTTGGGATGTGAAGAGGTTGAAAGAGCACTAGGGTTGTAGTTAAATGATGATCCGTATCCTATCCTTTTTGCCCGATCGGATCTTATAAACTATAAAACAAAACGGACCCGATCGGGGAAATGGCCAAAAAGATATGGACTTCGTATATCAGAATCGGAGTCTAGGAGGTGGGGAATCATATTAATATTTTTTCAAATGCATTGGTCATTTAAATATTTTTTCATATATTTATGCAATATATTGAAATATTGGACTAAATCATAAAGGTTCCGTTTAGAAATCTTGTTTTTGTTTTTTGGCATTGTTCAGGACAGAACATGTTTGACAATCCTTTTTACTGTTTGTTCTGTTCTCAATTTGGAAACTGTTTTCGTAAATAGTAGAAAAAATAAGGGAACAATAAAAACTTGTTTTTTTTGGGATTTTTCAAAAAAAAAAAAATTGTGATAGAGGAAAAATTGTGTGAGAATATGTGTGTTTTTTTGCTCCAAATATGTTTTTTGTTTTTGTTCTTTTTGGTGAAAAAATAAGAACAAAAACAAGAATTGTTCTCAAAACAAAAACAAAAACAATGATTTTCAAACGGATCCAAAGTATTTGAGCATTTCATATGTTATAATCGTAGTTACATTATAGTAGATTTATAGAATTTTACCAGTTAAAATCGGGATTTTGACAACTATAGTCTAGAGATCTTTAGAGCTCGGCTGGTTAGACTACAAATAATTTTCAAGAAACCTAGAAGCTGTTTTTATAAAATATTCTGTAGCTGAAAAACAGTATTCAAAAAATAATAAAATGTTCCCAGAAGTTACAAAACGTCTAATGAAAGATAGAAAAACAAGTGGTAGAGTACAAATTTAAGTGTGAAATAAAATATAGACAGTTTATAAAAATAATAATAAAATGCTTAAAAATTTCCCAGTAGAAATATAGATTGTTTATGGGAAAATTACGAATACAACTAGGAGATAAATCATATTTAGATCAAATAAGAAAAAATAAAACTTATTTACAAATTAAACATTTTTTCTATAATTATTTACAAAATTAATAAATATATTTTTTCTAATGGCCAAAATACCCCCTTAACCTATTTTATAGCTATTAACATAATTTTATTTCATAACAAACCCTTCTTGCTAGGGGTGGACACGCATTGGATATGACCTGATTGATGATATTTTGGATCGATCCACTACTACCGGATTTTCAATTTTCGGAACCAATCCACTAAACCACGGTGAACCGGATTGGTTTGGATCAGATTCGCAGATTGAAACATAAACATATATTAGCTAAATTGAGGAAATAAATTCATACACTGCATAATATTATATGAAACAGGTGATGACCATAACACAATGCATACCCATCAAGTGATGACTAGAATAAATTCATACACTGCAGTATATTAGGACTTAAAAACACAACCATGAAACTGTAATAGCATAAGGATTTAAAAACATAACCATGAAACTGCAATAGCACACTAAAATGTCAATACACCAATTCAAAAAAAAAAAATTACAAATACAACAGCAAATGAAACTGCAGTAACACCACCCCTTGTGGTATAATGCTTTTTGTGATAACTATGACCCAAAGAACTTATGAAATGAGACTGCATTAGCACACCTACCAAGCTGCAACATAAGTAGTAAATAGAGTTAGTAGACACATATTTTATAGTGAATTACTTCAAAACACATATATTTTATAAACATAAATTAATAGTGAAAAAAAAAAGTTACCATTAATGTGATATTGCACGTACTCCGATACTACTTTCAAAAGTCCTCAAGTATTAGTTATGGCTACAAAAGTAAGATTGAATTTAGTTAATTATTAATAAATAATTATAAATAAATTATTGTAAATAAGTAAAATATATTTAATTTATAGTGAAAAAATAAAGTATACTTGATTTAACATCAAAAGAGTTGAGTGCTTCAATTTGAATCGGCATTCGCAAGGCATGTAACCAATTTTATGCACAAATCAAGGCTTCAACAACTTTAGGAGAAAGAGAACTACGAAATTAATCAAGGACACGACCCCCCGTGCTAAAGGTCAACTCAGGAGCAACAGTTGAAACATGAATAGCTAGGATGTCATGAGTAACTTTGGATAAAATTTTATACCTTGAAGAATTACTTTCTACCAATTCAAGATGTCAAAAGTTGAGTTTTCATTATTCTAAGTTATTTCTTTTAAAGTAGTGAAATTGCTAAAATCCTCAATTCAAAGTAATGAAATTTAGTTTAATTGATAAACCCTCAATTTAAAGTAGTGAAATTGACTTCAATTGAGTAAATTCTCCAATTCAAAGTAGTTTAATTGAGTTCAATTTAGTGAAATTGATAAAATCCTCAACTTAAAGTAGTGAAATTAAGTTCAATTGAGTAAATCCTCAACTTAAAGTAATTAAATTGACTTCAATTGAGTGAAATTGATAAAATCCCCAATTTAAATTAGTGAAATTGACTTTAATTGAGTGAAATTAAGTAAATCCCCAATTCAAAGTAGTTTAATTGAGTGAAATTGGTAAAATCCTCAACTCAAAGTAGTGAAATTAAGTTCAATTGTGTAAATCCCCAACTCAAAGTAGTTAAATTAGCTTCTAATTGAGTAAAATTGATAAAATCCCCAATTTAAATTAGTGAAATTGACTTTAATTGAGTGAAATTGAGTAAATCCTCAATTCAAAGTAGTTTAATTGAGTTCAATTGAATAAAATTGATAACATTCACAATTTTAAGTAATGCAATTGAGTGAAATTAAATTCAATTAAGTAAATCCCAATTCAAAATAGTTAAATTGAGTTTAATTTAATTCAATTGAGTAAATTCCAATTCAAAGTAGTGAAATTAAGTGAATAGTAAATCCCATTTTTAAAGAAGATATAGATCTTTATATAATACATTGTTAATAGTACATTTTAATGAGAATATTATAGTTATAAATAGATAATTATTTAATGTAAAATATGGTATTATTATTTAGTTTGAAATAGTATATTAGTGATATAAGATATTATAATTTAGTTTAAAATAAATATATTATTAATATAAATATATTAAAATATATGTGGACAGTACCGGACTGGACCGGATTAACCCGATTATAAAAAATGAAATCCAGAACTGATTTTTAAAATACCGAATTTGGTATTTTTTGATCCAATCCAATCCAATCCTATTTGTTGGATTGGATTTTCGGATTCACCGAATTTTTGTCCACCTACTTCTTGCCATTAGTGTTCATTTTCCCTACCATTCTCTTATCTTTCTTCTTCAACTCACCGTCCCATCTCTCCATAACTTTCCCCATGCCGCGGCGGCGACTTCTTTAGGGCCTGTTTTGTAAACAGGTTTGGTGCAAAAAATATGATTTTGGTGCCAAAAAATGGTACCAAACCATGTTTGGTAAAATAGTGCCAAAAAATGGTACCGTTACTGTAGCAAACCATGGTGCCAAATTTGTGAAGGATTTTGGAACCATCTTTTTGATGGTTTTGGATGGTGCGAGTACTGTAGCAAACCACTGTAGCAACCCGAATCACTGTAGCACCGAATATAATATTTATATTTTAATATTATAAATTTTAATATTAATATATATTAATATTAAAATTTATATTAATATTAATATTAAAATAATTTTATTATAAATTTTAATATTAATATTAATATTAATATATTATTATATTAATATTAATATTAATTAGGTGTATTAATATTAAAATTAAAATATATTAATATTAAAATTAAAATATATTAATATTAATATATTAATATTAAAATATTAATATAACAAAAATATATTAATATATTTTAATATAATAAAAATATAATATATTTTAATATAATAAAAATATAATAATATATTTTAATATTATAAATTTTAATATTAATATATTTTAACTCATACCAACTTTATCAAACATGGTTTGGTTTTCAGCATCATTTTTTCTCACACCAAAACCATCTGCACCAAACATGGTTTGGAACCAAAATAAAACCACACCAACCCAAATCCAACCCAACCCAAACCAAAACCAAAAACTAATACCGCACCAAACCGTTACCAAACGCAACCTTAGAATTAGATGTCTTGGCTTCGATACTGCTGGGGCTGAAGGATTATGGAAGTGGTTTGCGGTGCTCTGACTCACAGGGCTCTTAGTTAATGTTACTGGCATTTTCTTTTCTCCTTCTCACTGATCCTAGCCCTTGGCCCATGCCTCTTTTTTCAACAATTATTTTCATTTCTTATGTTATATTAGAGGCTAAATTATTATCAGAGCAAAAAAGATTAACAGAGGGCCCATGCGTTGGCATTGACATGAAGAACTTTTTATTTATTTATTTTTTATTAATTAGACTAAGTGCAACAATTTTTTTTTATATAAATTTTCATTTCAAATTAAATTTTTTACTATATTCATAAAATGTATTGAAAAATTTGCAAAGAGAAACAGAGTTCGACCAACTTGAACTAAAATTGTAGTCCAAAAAAAATGAGCAAGTGATTTTTACATGATGAATGATTATATGAAAATCATGAATGGTGTATCTTCTATGGTGAATTAAAATTTTGACATAAGTGATTTCTACATTCTAAGATAAAATTTCACATAAAGATTCGGTATGAATCAAAATTTTGACAAGGTGAATAATTTGAATCAAAATTTTGACAATTTGAATCAAAATTTTGACAAGGTGAATAATTTGAATCAAAATTTTGACAATTTGAATCAAAATTTTGACAAGGTGAATAATTTGAATCAAAATTTTGACAATATGAATCAAAATTTTGACAAGGTGAATAATTTGAATCAAAATTTTGACAATTTGAATCAAAATTTTGATTCAAATTATTCACCTTGTCAAGGTGAATAATTATTTGGACATGGTGAATGATGGATAAAATATTTGACAATATCATTTGTTTTAACTTGAAATAAAACTTAAACAAGATGAAATGGAATTGAGACAAGTTGATTTTTTTTGACAAGTTGATTTTTATATGATGAAACAAAAATTTGACAATGTCATTTGTTTTTATTTGAAATAAAATTTTGAGAATGTGAAATGGAATTCCTACAACTTGAAAAGAAATTTGATAGGAGTATTATGGTTAACTTGTGTAATTTATAAATAAGTTTTTACTTTTTTTATTTGTTATAAATAAGATTTATCTACAGTTATATTTGTAATTATATCTCATTTTATCATTATATTCGTAACTTTCCCATATCATTATCATTGATATATTAACAACTTTTACCCTATTAGTATATAACAACTTTGTTTCCCATTTTAAAAATTATGGTAGTGTTTCCCTCACGTTGTGTAGCATGTGTAGGAAGGAAGTTATTTCTTACCTGGCTCTATGAACAATCGTGTTCTTATATTTTAGATTATTTTTATAAATATATTTTTAAATTTCAAAAATTAAGTAAATTCATGAAAAGATTTTGGAATATGGATGCTTTTTAAAAATTTGAGGAAACATGTAATTTTCTTTTATTGGGTAGTATCACGTTCAAAGACTTTTTACTCAGCCAGGAACAAATATTATTGAAAAATTATGATTCCAATGTTGAGTGGTTTTTTTTTAATTCAATACTATATTGGAGTCCATTAGATGTGAATTGAAACATCCTGATCGTATTTTGATCAACATTCATTGTTTATGTTTGATTTGTTTGATTTCGCACAGTGAAAACCTTCCGTGAAAAAATGAAAACATCAATTTTGATATAGGGTTAATTTCATAAAAATCCCATATATTATTCAATTTAATCAATTAATTCCCGCTGTGTTCACTTTACCCCATATATTATTCAATTTCCTCACTATACACCCTCCCCTCACATTTTAAGTCATAATACCTAAACTACCTTCAATAGTATAGGGGGCTTTAGTGAAATCAAACCTTTAAAAAAATTATTTTTCAAAAATCAATTATATTTTTTGTAAAAACTATAAATTTAAAAACTAAATATATATTTCGGAAAAAAATATTTTTCGAAAACAATATATATTTCGAGAAATATATATATTGGAAAATGATATATTTTTCGGAATATATATATAATTTGTCAAAAATATATATTTTCCGAATAGTTTTCAAAATATATGAATTTTTTCCGCAAAATAATATTTTTGGGAAAAATATATATTATGTTCCAAATTATGATTTTTTCCAAAAAATAATTTTTTTGAGAAAAATATATATTATTTTCCAAAATATGATTATTTTCCGAAAAATATATATTATTTTTTCCGAAAATAATATAATTTTTTTTCCGAAATATATATTTTTTATATTTTGAAAAATAATGTATATTTTTCACAAAAAAATTTATTTTTCCAGAAAAATTCATATTTTTTAAAAAAATTCGGAAAATATATATATTTTCTGAAATATATATTTTTTCCAAAATATATATTGTTTTCGAAATTTTTTTTCCCGAAATATATATATATATTTGAAATTTATATTTTTTACGAAAAATATAATTGATTTTCCAAAAATAATTTTTTTAAAGGCTTGATTTCACTAAACCCCCCTATACTATTGAGTATAGTTTAGGTATTATGACTCAAATTGTGAGGGGAGGGTGCATAGTGATGAAATTAAATAGTATAAGGGACAAATTGAACCTAATAAAAGTTAGTTGATTAAATTAAATAATATAGGGGGTTTTGTGAAATTAACCCTTTGATATATTCCCGTATGCTTAACAAAAATAAATTTTGACCAAATTTTAAACAGATTTAAATTTATGTTACATTTCAGTTTAGTAAAAAAAAGGGATAACTTCATTTACACCCCCTGAGGTTTGTCTTATCTTTACTTGGACCCCCTCAGGTTTGCATATCTTCATTTACACCCCCTACTTTTCAATATTCTCATCACTTAGACCCCCTGAACGATGACATCAGCCTGAATTTTTTTTAAAATTCCTAAACTACCCTCAATGTCTTATCCTTATTCTGTTTGAAAACAAGGATAGTGTTTTTATCAATTAGACCCCCTCCCATCATTTAATAATTTAATTTGTATTAAAATTTCAAAATATATATTAAAATTTAAAAAATATTATAAATTCGAAAATAAATATAAAATTAAAATATATATAAAATTTGAAATTATTTTTTTTTCAAAAAAACATATTAAATTTCAAAAATAAATATAAAAATCACAAAAAACATAAAAAATTTGAAACAAATATATAATTTTTTTAAAAAAAAACATATAAAATTCAAAAAAAATATATTAAACTTCAAAAAAAATTATAAAATCGAAAATAAATATAAAATCAAAAATATATATAAATTTTTAATTTTTTTTTAAAAACATATTAAATTCAAGACAAATATATAAAATTAAAAAAAACCATATAAAATTCTAATAATATATATTAAATTTCGAAAATAATTATAAATTTCAAAAAAAATATAAAATTTGAAAATAAATATAAAATTCAAATATATATATATTAAATTTCAAAAAAAAAACTAAATTCGAAAATAAATATAAAATTAAAAAAAAAATTAATTCTCTCCTCTCTCTTTCTCTCTGAGACGCACACACACACACACGCACACACATATATATATATACACACATATATAGATAGAGATCTATCTATATATATATACACACACACACATATATATATATATATATATAAGTCGCCGGCCGACCCCCTCCCACCGCCTCCCCGTCGGCGTCGCCCCCTCCCGCCGCCCCCGATGGGTCTATATATATATATATGTATAGATCTATATATGTGTGTGTATAGATCTATATATATATATGTATGTGTATATATGTATATGTGTGTGTGTGTATATATATATATGTGTGTGTGTGCGTGTGTGTGTGTGTGTTGTGTCTAAGAGTTAGAGAGAGAGAGAGAGAGATAGAGAGGAGAGAGAGAGAAAGAATAAATATTGAATAGATATTGGGGTGTTTGGTTTGAGGGTTAGATTGATTCTAAGGAGGTGTTTGGTTTAGAGTTTAAATTGATTTAGGGATTAAATTGATTTAAGGGGTGTTTGGTATAAGGGTATTTTAGACATTTCACCCCATGAGGGGGTGTAAATGAAGATATGCAAACCTGAGGGGTCAAAATGATGATAGGACAAACCTCAGGGGTGTAAATGAAGTTATCCCTAAAAAAAATTAAGATAAAAACTCTACGAAAAAAGAAAAGAGATAAAAAATGATAAAAAAGGAAAGAAATAAAAGAGATGGAACAAAAAGACGTAGTGAAGTGAAGTGATATTCCCTCCCTCTTTCCTTTATTTTCCCCCAAAATCACCAGATCCCAAACCTTGACTCTGGGTTTTACACACTCTCTCTCTCTCTCTTCATCTTTCACAGTTTGGAGTTCTTCAATGGCTGCTGTAGCTTTCAATTCAGTCGCATCTCCCGCGAGAATCGCATTTTCCGGTGGACCACTCTGTCGTCACATCGCTCATCTACACCGTCCAACCTTGGTTTCTTTCGGCGTTCACTCTCCTATCCAATTAAACCCTGCCTTGCAATTCCGATTATCCTCTTCATCCGTTTCTTCTGGTATTTTCTACATCAATACATTTTACACTTGTAGTATACACACATATGTGAATGCATATATATATATGTATGTATGTTTGTATGGATGTGTGTGTGTGTTCGGTGAACTTAATCTGACTTGTTGAATCTGAATTGTCTATTGAAATGCATTAGTAGATCATGTGGATAAACTTAACATGCCTTGTTGTTTCATCCCACGCGTGTTTTGAATCTGAATTTCTAGGAAATTGCATTAGTATAAATTGCTTCTTCAAAGTGGGTAAAATTGATTTTAAAGTGATATTCTTTTAGCTGGAATTTTATGAGAGTTGATTAATTTCTGGCTTTCTTTTAATTATCGAAAATTGGGTTCGTAGTTTAATACTAATATACGCACTCAGGAACAGACATAGTCATGTCCCTAGGAAATTATAGTACATTAAAAATGAAAGCCAAATGTGACATGTGCTTTATTATTGTATATTGACCCGAGAAACAACATAATGATAGTGGCCTTAAGGCCTTGTTGAACCTTATATGTGTGTGTGTGTGTATGTATATGTTTGGGTGTGATCATACTTGCAAGTTGCATTAATGGCCTAAAAAAAAGTGACATGTATAGGTGTGAGGGCTCAGGTTGCAGCCGTGGAACAAGCAGGTGTCGGCGCTGCTCAGAATGTTGAAGCGCCTGTTGTTGTTGTCACTGGAGCTTCTAGAGGGATTGGCAGAGCAATCGCGTTAACTTTGGGGAAAGCCGGATGTAAAGTAGGTGAATTTTACTCCCTTTTGAATTGCAATAAAATAATCATGACAAATATTACAATTTTAACTTTTGCCAACTGTTGTTTTTGGTTCACTAGGTTAGGTGTGGCGCATATGCAGTTAGTGATTAGTTGATGTGTAAAAGAAATTTTCTTGAACCTGTTATATAGAAGAAGATATAATTGTATGAATAATAGAAAACATTTTACTAAGGAAGACAATAAATGTTACATCTCTTACAGAATAAATAACATTATCTTAATTTGGACTTGCTTCATTTTCTCTGCTCTTCTTCTTAGGACACATTTGGAATGGTACTCGAGTCTTGTTCAGAGATTTTCTTGCCGGTATTAACCCAGGATCGGGTGCTCTAGTGAAATTTGGAGCATTCCAGAAACTTTTAGATCCAACTATACGTCACTTGGATAGTTTTCCTCCTCCTTTAGGTTTTTGCCTTTATTAAAAGAAAAAAAAAGCATATGAAAGTTAAACATAGTTGTTTATGGTAATGATATATGTCGATGGCTGTCACAAGGGCACTTTAATGATTTTGAGACATACTTGCCCAAATGGGGTGGTTAGAATTGACTGGGTTGGCTTTTATATGTTGGGGAAGCTTTTATTGTACGTTACCATCAGGTGATACTTCATACTTTATCAACCTTGCTAAATAGATGCATTTAGATAAGTACTTTATCATCTTTGCTAAAATCATTTTAAGCTTTACTCATTGGAGGCTCAGGATGTTATCTGTTTAATCTTTCGAAATATTATGGTAGTTTTATACACCAACGAAATCTGAGTCTTTTCAGTTGTACAATATACAAAGATATGGAGGTTTTGAGGAACCACTGTGTTATTCTTTTTGTTTCTAATGGTTTTTTTGGACTTAAAAATTATTGAAATCCATTATAAAAGGTCGATTCCTACAAATTATCTGGTTAAAATTTTCTTCTTTGGTTTAAAAACCTAGTGAATGAATGTATAAGAATAATGTAATTAATTTTTTCCCATTTGTATGGGCATTCGTTTAACACAGGCAGAATCTTGTAAAGTTGGGATGTTTAAATAATTTAATTTGATTTTTTCCCATCTGTATATAATTATTAGTACAGATATTTGATTGCTTTTCTGTGAAACTTATTTTTTTAATGATTCTACATGGTTTCCTCCACTTTATATTGGAAATGAGGCATTTTATTATTATTATTATTTTTACCTAGTTATGCCGTGAAATGTGGTGGTGAGTAATAAAATAAAAGCAGTCATTTTTCTTGTTGCTTCTTTGAGATATATCATTTGGTATGCATGAGAAATATATATTGCAGTATGTCTCAAACTTGTTACAGTTTTCAAAAGCATGCTTTACATGTCCTAGGCCTGAAATATACCATATTAGCTTCAAATCCATCCTTGATAGTCATTGGGCTCACTGTGCTTTAACAGGTTCTTGTGAACTATGCTAGGTCATCAAAGGAGGCTGAAGAAGTTTGCAAACAGGTGTGCTTTGTCATCTTAAAATTTTTGTACTAAGTTTTATATAGGATTATGTGTTGAACTGCAGAATCTTCAACAGATATTTTCCCCTGCAGTAGATAGTTAATGTGCTCTCTAGTTTTGAATAAAATGCTGTATCTTTTTCCACATAAAATAAATGATAATACATATGCAATGACCTTCTCAAATCTCTGATCTCTAGCTAAAATATTCTTATAGTGGAAGCATCATTATCCTTAGAAATGAATACAAAATTTTGGAAGAATGATGCATAAGGAAATACACTACTCATTGTCGTTATTGAGATTTTTAGATGGATGGAACAGCATGCGTCTGACTCAAGGTTAATTGGTATACATATTAGAGTGGTTCTGCTTCGTCACTGGATCAAGACCAAAATGTGCATATTATAACAGAAGAATATCTGCAGAAGGCCCAGGACTGAATATCGTTCATTCATGGGATATTGGACTCATTTCTATAATCAACATAACTTTTGGTTGTTGTCCTCAATAAAATTGTTAACAATAAGACTTATTCTTAATCTTTGAATATTGTTAACAATAAAGTTTATTGTTTCTGTTTTTTAATAACTTGTTCACAACCTTCTAAGACACTTGGAAACAAATGTTTTTGCTGACACATCTATATTGTGAAAATGTTTCTCTAATTGGAAATGATGAGTTGGAACTCTGGTCTTCAACCACACTAAGATCCCATTCTCACTAAATGTGTATTGCCATTTTTTATACCTTCTACCTTAAACATGTTAGATCCATATACTAGATCCCGAAGGATTGGACTATTATTTTGAAAATCTGAACATATCCTTTCTCTTGCAATCTGACAATATCCTTTGAACTTATGGATGCAAGTGTAACCCCTCGTTGCAAGGTGCCCCCCACACCAAGACCAAGAACACCAATCTAAGTCAAGACTTGCAGTTTTGATGTCAGGATCTTTGGAGAGATATTTACTAATTGTGAGGTTTAATGCGTTGAAGTTTTTGTTAAGATACTGTTTATTTTATTTCTTTGGCCTTTGTAGTCTTTTATTACTTTGTGGGTAGTTTAGTCTTCTACTCTTTTTTGTTAGGTCATATTAATAATGTTTACTCATGTAAATAAGATTTAGGTTTTTGTACGATGAAATCATAATTGCAACTTTTCCAAAGTTTTCAGTTTTTATTTTGTCTGTTGATTCCGGAAAGTGATCGCAGCACTTTGATTACATCTCATAGTCCATGTGGTAGAAGGGAAGAGTGAGAGAAATAAAAGGTTGGGGGGGGGGGGGGGGGGGGGGGGGGGGGGGGACGGTGGGGGAATGGATATGCTTTCAATTGTTTGATATGAGAAACAAGCTAAGATAAGGGAAGAGAGCTGGGAATGCCTTACCCAAAAGTGGAAGGAGAGGGTAAAGGTTCTATTTTCTCGCATTATTGACAGTTTAATAAGGTATATTAATGAAATGATGAAACATTACTTTGTCTCCCTCCCTTTCCTCATACTCAACCATACAAAGGAGGAGAATACCCATTCCTTTTCCTTGATATCTTTTTCCTCTCTTCTTCTCTTTATTCTACTTTTAGTTCCTCGTACCAGACAGATGTTAGAGCTTGATATTCTTTAGTTGAGTCAACAAGCTTTAAGGACATTTACTAATTTAACCGTTATTTGTCCTTTTTCTAGAAGGTTGTAAGTTTCCCATTTGCATTTGATCCCCTTTCTGTTTCTCTATTTATAGCTAGTTTCATTTGATCTTTTTGCTTGCCATTCCGTGGGAGACAATTCTATGTAAGGCTCTTAACCAGTTAACTTTTTGGTTCAGTTGGTAGTGTATCGACATATCATCAATATGTTCAAAATTCCTGATAGAGAATTGTAGTTAGTGAAACTTCTCTCTACATTATTCTATGTATGTCAGAATGTGGTTACCAATCTAGGTTTTTATGCTCATTATTAAAGTTGTTGGCACATGCTTTAGGTCGTTTTGGTTATTAGTATGTTTGTGATGATACTTTATTAAATAAGTACTGTCATTTAGCCATGTTGGTGACAACATATTGACTTATTAAATTCACTTTGTAGATTGAGGCATACGGCGGCCAAGCTCTTACATTTGGGGGTGATGTTTCAAAAGAAGATGGCGCAGAATCAATGATTAAGACGGTGAGAAAAAATTTCTCGTGATATAAATTAATTGTCGATTGACATACAAATATTTGTTGTGAATGTCGTTTTTCTGCATTTCGTACAAGAAAAATAAAACGAACAAACATTTCTCCTAAAAATAGTATAATAGTAAGCTGGGTTCATCGACTCTCAAGTTAGAATTAATTTTGTGACTTTCAAAACCTTAATTTTTGGAATGTTAAGTAAATAATTTAATACAAATTTGTAATTATATAGCAATGAAATTGACAACACTATTACGAAATAGATGTGATTAGTAATGGAAAAAAATCTCAAGGAAGATAATCCACCACCACGGATCCGTATAATTCATTATTCTATTTTTCTTATTTGATTTTTTCCTCAATAACCAATCACAACTTGGAAAGATGTAGGAAAATATGGAATTTGTGTGAATAACTTGTTAAACAAAAATATAAATAGTGCTAGGCATTCTACGAATTACAATTATTTAGTAAACACGAAGAATCCACCCTCTATCATTATGTGATGGTGAGTCTACAAATCACCTTCTTTTGCACTCTCCGGTGGCCTATGATTGTTGGTGTTTGCCTTTTGATCTCTTTGAAATTCAGTGGATCATTCTTGCTTCAGTTCGTGATGTTCTTGATAGTTGGTGCAATTGCTTAGTGGGGTCTCATGTCCACTCTTTTTGGAGGGCTGCACCCCTTTGCTTTTGGTCGAGCATTTAGTTTGAGCGTAATAGGCGGTGTTTTGAGGGGAGTGAGCCCCGGAATGGCTCCATCAAGGAATTTTTTATCCCTTCTCTTTATTGTTGGGTGGAGGGTAGAGAAAAAGATTGATTTTTTGGGTTCGTTTGGCCCTTATGCCAACCTCACTTGTAGTGAGGGACGCACTTCCCTTTTGAGTGTCTTTTGACATATACTTTTTACTTGTCAAAAGAAAAATAAAAAAATAAAAAAAAGATCCTCTATTGTAAGGTTTTTGTCATTGAGATTCATAAAAGAATATTCTTCACAGAAAGAATTATACAAAAAACAAATAAAAAAGATTTATTTAAATTTCACCCACAGTGGTGTCACTAGTCCCTTGAGAGGGGTGTTATGCTAGCTAACTAATAAAATAAAACACGTAAAATTACTTTTCACTAAATGAGAAGAAATTACAAGGAAATAACAAGAAAATAATGAACTCTTTCAACACTGTATTTTCTAATCTTGTCTCCACTCTTCGCCCCCTTCCATTTTCTTGCTCACACACACGCACACACACACACACACATATATATACATATAGGAGTTACAAGTTACCAACATTGCATAAGTTCGCCATTTGTTCCCATACTGATCATACACTTCACTTCTGCCATGCACATTTCCACACATCATGATGAAGTGGTCCAACTCCTGCCACACTCCATCTCCACTTGCCAACTTGCACCATTTGCCAATTTGCATCTTTCAACTTTCTTAGCTTTCATTTTTCTTACTTTGATACTTTACCACACTTTCACACCCACTACCTCGTTTAGTACAGTCATCTCCCCCAATTACTATTTCAGTTCACCATATATCTTTTATTATTTCTCTCTTATTCTCTTTAGCTTCAATTCACATCATTTCTCCACCCACTTCTTCAATTTCCCGCGGAGCTTATATTCATCCACATGCAAGCATTGTGCATATATAGATATACATATGTACAAGTCCAGTAATCTATACTTATTTTATTTCTTGTTTATGTTATTCCTTCTATGGAGTTGATGTGGCGGGCTATGACATGGCAGGTATTTGGTGATTTCTTTTGACAGTGATGACTTCTCACTTTCTTGCCATT
This sequence comes from Cornus suecica, assembly GCA_963922005.1. NCBI lineage: Eukaryota > Viridiplantae > Streptophyta > Magnoliopsida > Cornales > Cornaceae > Cornus > Cornus suecica. Next base: position 48,511,145 of record OY998245.1, on the reverse strand, counting down.
TTTGTTTATATTCTTCTTGTTCCGACATCAATGATTATAGAACGTAAAACTCCATATAAGAACATCTAAATAATGTAATATACTAACTTAAATGTTCATTTTGATGCTAAAACATTGCTTAATATAGCTTTGGTGCAGTTGTCAAATTCCCCTCAAACAAAGTTTTGTTAGTTGTAACAGGTCGGATGCTTCACGGTTCGAGTCAAAAGCTTAAGCTATTAGGTGAGGCTAACATTCAACCCATTTTATACCCAATCACTTTTCCATCTGCACTCGTTGCTAGCGAACTACCTTGCCTACCCGAACTAGACTCGTATTCCTCGGAGATGATGGCACCCAAACGTGCGCTTGGCGTTACACTAGATCAAAGACTAGGTCTGGATTTGATGCTTCGCTTTTCAATCCAAAATGTTAAGTTATTAGGTGAGACTAACATTCAACCCATTTATACCCAATCTCTTTTATCCAGATCCGGTGTGGGACAAGAGCCTTTTAACACTAGTTTTCTAGCAAATAAGAGGAAAAATGAGAGAATTTTGAAAAATTGCTTCTTTTATCGATTTCTATCTAATGATGGGCCATGTTACCAAGCTGTTTTCCTTTACATTTACCATATACAACAAGACCTTAAATTCCTAAGTTACCACCAGTGGACAAGCTAGACCCTCGTGAAGATTTACAATGAATGTACCAACAAACTTCCTATAACTGCATGAGTTTCTTGTACATTACAACAAATTTCATATGACTACACAATTGTTTCTAGTACGTTCAGAAAACATGAAAAATAAGCACTAAATTCTCAAGTTATCCATATGTAGCTAGCTACTTAGGTGTTATAAAATCAAATATTTAGAAAAATTCATCTACAAACAACATAAGAGCAGAGTGTCTGTGTGTAAAGCCGACAAAAACCATTCTCAATCCAAGTAATGAAATTCCCAGGTCTCTAGAAAAGTATATTTTGACTTGAAATTTCACAACTAAATATTTCTTTAAAAGAACAACTCCCAAGGATTTGTCTAACTAAATCTCCATTCTATGTGATATTGAACTTTGTTTTCAAAGTAAAAGCAAGCTCACATATACAATGAAGGACCGATACACATATAGTAAAGTCTCATAATCAGTGTTATCAAAGGTGTTAGGCGCACCGGGGCGCTAAAGGTCCTTTGGAGCCTGGGCGCGAGACGCACGGCGATGTACGCACCTGAGTGAAGTGAGATGCACAATTAAAAATTTAACACAAATGTATCACATTTAAATAAATATACAAGTTCTAATAAAACATGATATAAAAGACATTAAAACTGATAAAAAAAAGATGCAAGACCATAGCTTAATTAAAACATGAGTATACTCTTTACTCTCTAGGTGAAAATAAAATGTAAAAAAGATTATTTCTGTTTAAAATTAAGCCTTCCATTAAAAAAAAGAAATACTCCACTATTCTTATGAAAAAAAAGAAAAGAGAGAGCTAAGAATAGAAAAAAGAAAAAAAAAACTTAGAATAAGCTAAAAACATAATAAACGAAAAACAAAAGAAAACAATATATATATATATATGTGTGTGTGTGTGTCGCCTCTCTCTCTTCTTTTCAATTTGTTACTTGTTACATCTCATTTTTTTATTTGACTTTTGAACTTCCAATCAAATCATGTAATGATATATCATAATATCTTTATTTTATATTGTATCTAATATATTATAAAGATAGTAAATCTTTTTGGGCCCACTAATTTACATATACAAGTTAACCTATACAAAATAACCTTTATTATTCATTGTTATACAGATGTAGATTTAAATGGACCCCACAAAGTAAATTCTATCCTTTTAAAAGTCAACAAACCCTTTGTATTCTCTAGGTATAGCCGTAAATCTCTAGGTATTCGCTATTTTTGCGCCTCGCACCTAGGTGCGCCTTTGATAACACTGCTCACAATAGGGATTCTGATTACTTTTGGGAGGATATCGAGTCACCCCCCATAATGCCTTTTCATTTACTTTCCTCTATCATACCTTTTCATAGATCCGAAAGATTTAACTGAAGTGATGGTTGGGATGAGGTTGTTTCTCAGTATGAGGTGATTGGACATGATTGTAATAAATGTGGTACTGTGTGAAAGTGTGGTGCTGTGTGAAAGAGAAAGGAGAGCTAAAAAGTAGAAAGGTGGAAGTTAGCAAGTTGAGATGGAGTGTGGCAGGAGTGAGATCAGTAGTCATGGCGTGTGGAAATGTGTAAGGCATTAAATAAAGTGTATGGGCATTACTTATCAAAAAAAAAAATGTGTGGGCATTATTGCACCAAATGTCCAACTTGTGCAAAGTTGGTGATTTGTAACTCCTGTATATAGGTGAGCCAGAAATATAAGGAAAGTGAAGAGTGGAGAAGAGATTGGTTAGTACATTCAGGGTTGAAAGAGTTCGTCAATTTCTTGTTTTGTCCTTGTAATCTTGTTGATGCATAAATTGGCACGCCTACATGGCTCTTGCCACATCAGCAACAATGACCCACACAGCCTAGTCAAACAGTCAATAAGCAAGCCAAGTGGAGCGTACTGGGTGTTGATGCTCTTTTTTGATCGGCTTCCACCTGTCATTATTAATTATATTTTAGGTGTTCTTCTACTCGCCGATGGCCCAGCTGTGGGTTGAACTTCGGGGGTCTAACGTAATTAACATTGACGAGTTACCACTAGAAGGGCTTGCCATCTCATTATGGTGCGGAGGCTCGAGGTCAAGGAAGGCAAGACCTCGAGGACCCTCACTCCATCTTCTTATGATTGCAGGAATCTGAGAATCAGTGGCTTGGTGGCTGAGTTCCAAGGAATCACCTCTGTTGAAGGGGTTGAAGGGGTCATCACCCCGAGGTCTACACAAGGGGGAGAGAATGCTTAATACCTAGTAGCTTGACCCAAGTAGTAGAGACCTAGAGATGCACCAAATGCTTTAATAGATTGATAAGACATGCATTTAATGTTATCCATCACATTTGTACTTTATAGTAGGTTAACTTAAACCACTCAATGAATAGCTAGTCTATTAGTAGGTTAGGTAAGTTAACCACTGGACAAAAGGAAGGTTACCTTTCATTAACCTAGGGTCTTTACCCGAGTGAATGTAGTATAAATAGACATGAAACTTACTCATTCAAGGGGGGAGGAAGAAATGATAGAAAATACACCAACTAGAGCTACCCTAGGACATTAAGCATGCCTTCTCTCTCTCAATCTCTTTAATAGAGAATCCCTTGTGCTAGCTTGGAGCTCCCCCAGACCATGATTTCAGTATTTTTGACACATGTGAAATGATCTCCTCATTTTGACAAAAACGGACAAACAAATCTTCTCTCCTTGAGTGAAAAGTAATTTTACTTCCATTAGTTAATTTTCTTATTAATATGCTAGCATAAACACTCATTTCAAGGGAGTAATGAAGCTGTCATGGGTGAAATAATTAAATTTTTTGAGTTATTTTCTTGTATAATTCTTTTTCTCTCAAAGTATTATTTTAGGAATCTCAATGACAAAAACCATACAATAGGAGTTGGAAGCTAAAAATAGAGGGATGATTCTTTGTGTTTTTCATCGTTCTTAAAAACATTTGATTCTTGCAATAAGGTGTCCTCTTGTTCTCATACCTGCAGGTGATCGATCATTGGGGAACTGTTGATATATTGATAAATAATGCAGGTTAGTATCAGTTGAGATGTGTATCACTGGACTCTTGTGCTACCTTCCACTAACTAATTCATATTGGTTTTAGGAATCACACGGGATGGCTTATTGATGAGAATGAAAAAATCTCAATGGCAGGAGGTTATTGATTTGAATCTTACTGGAGTGTTTCTTTGCACACAGGTCGGTACAATCTACGATCGAGTTATTTAGTATTTGTGGGAGTTAATTTTGAGATGTCTGATTCGTGTAATTTTGATTGTTCTTGTTGCAGGCTGCAGCCAAGGTTATGATAAAAAAGAGAAAGGTAAATCTAGTGTGTCATCTCTCAGGCAAAATATTATAATCTCTCTTATTAGTTTATCACTACTACATATCTCTTGTATTATTATTTTATCACTACTATACTAATATTCATTCCACACCCTAAATACCACTGAAACATTTTGTCAATTTACTCCCTCTGGCAACAAACGAAGGTTTGATAAGAGATTGCACTATATGCACATTTAAATATAGGACATGCTATTTACACTTCATTTGGACTCCACTTGCATTATTTTTGCACGTAAAAACGTTACTTTCACTTAGTAAAGTGTAAAAGTACTTTTTCGAGTACTATGGAGTGTATAGGTGTTTTTAGTATGACAAGTGCAAGAGTAATGTTTGTAATAATATGTTGGTATAATTTTCGTTTTCTTCTTTAAAATAAAGAAGTAAGTGGATTGCTAGTGATGAATATAATCGTGTGATGGTGTATAGTTTTTTTTTTTATAGATTTATGATATATATCCCTGAGTTTGTTATGGATGGTCATCATATTTACAAATTATAACTTATAGTTTCGAGAAGTAAAATTGGACAACATGACACAATATTATAATGTGGAAATTTAACTTGGTGCTGTGCAATGAAAGACAACTGATGGTACTCATAAATCCTAGTGTTGGTCAAAACAACGTGGATCCTGCTGTAAGAGAATACTTGGTGATCAGTGGCATAGTTTATTAAATCCCACCAGGCCGTGGTGTAAAAGAGTTTTATTAGCTGATTACTATTGGTCGGGTGACGGTTTTGAATTGGATAACTAGGATTGATTGTGAAACCCTAACGAACATAAAAAAGGGACATTAAATAAATATTGTTAAGGTCTTTCCAGCGTCATCATATGTATATGTTATTATTATTCCCCAACCTGATGCTAACTACCCATCTACTCTAAAAGCTTAAGCTGTTAGAAAGGAGTATTTATATACTTCAACACGCCTCTTATGTGTGGCCTACTTTTTAGTCCAACACGTGAAACAACACTTTTTAATTGGGTGAAGGTGAGATCTGCTCTGATACTATGTTAACTACCCATCTACTATAAAAGCTTAAACTGTTAGAGAAGATGTAACTTAAGTATTGATATACTTCAACATTTGACGCTCTTCAAATCTGGTTTACAAGATTCTTTACTTCTGAGTTTTCTAATCTTGCTTTAGTTTCAGAGTCGAAGACCTTTGAAAACTCGCTGTAAGCTTTTACCATGAGAATGATCTGGTTGAATGGGTAAATCATCGTATTTATTGTGGAAATGCGCTATGCTATTCACATGCTTCTGTATTGAAACTCTCCTTGCTTGGATTATACCTCTGATGTTGATTGTTTTACCAATAGTTCACTCCAATATTCTCGAGTTGGAACTGAGTTGGATACTACACCTGATATTCTTGATTTTACATTTTGACTGATGCATTTGTGAGGAGTTCTATATACTCAATCTAGAAAAGATGATCTATGAGCACTGTGAGGAGTGAGGACACAGAATACGGGCACGATAATATGCCAGGTCTAATGAAAATATGACACACACAAGAAGGATATGACACTAAATAAAAACATGTTGTCTGACTTAGTTCATCTTCTTAAAACTCTTCTGAATGTAATTATATGGATTTGAACTATAAAGTTTGATGAGTGTTGTTTTTGCTCTCACATAACTTTTTATTGTTTATCTATTAACCCATGATTGGTTATAAAGTTTCATTAGAACCCTTTCTTAAGAAAGAATTAAAGTTATGTGACCAAGAGGTGTCTCATAAGCATCTTTAACACATCCTGCCCTGTTCAAGGAGAAATATTTATATACAGGTATATGTAAATTCATTTAAGGACACTTCTAGCCCAAGGTCAAAGGCTCTCTTGATATCCTAAAAAAGGCGGATTAGGGCACTGGTCAGGTCCAGAACAAGGGACAATGGGTTCCTACACTGTTGATGAATATGTTCTAGCCTTATCAACCAAATCGACTCTGTTGACTCAACAGGAAAGGGATATTTTATTCTACTAATAGAAATATATATTCATATAGAGCACTATGTTTGACAAGTGTCCATCTCTGACACGTGTCCTACCCATTTTGACACCTCCTATAGGAGTTTTGTACTTTCTAGAAGATGATTCATCTAAAAAGATTGGCCCAACCTTGATTTTATTTTTATTTTTCCTTCTCATTGGGAGTTTGCTTTACAGTGGAGCTGTTTATGCAGTAAAATTGTTGGCTCTGCCTCATCAATGGTGATTTTGATAACTAGTAACTCAAAGCTAAATGTCTGAGAAGCTTATATCACATTACATTGCAATGTAAACCTTTTTTAATCGAGAACCGTGACAGTGCCTTAACAAACCTTAAGGAACTACCCAAGGTTGTTCTCCCCCTCTTCCTCCCCATAATTCTCTTTCTCATGGCTGCTCTACTGTCATTTATTGCTCAGATCTGGTTCTTTAGGTTGAAATTTGGGCTTTCTCATATTTTTTTCGTACAGATGAGCTTTCAGTCTAAACTTACATGAACCCCATGGAATTCAGTGTTACGTTGCTCCCACAAAGAGTACCATCTCTGAGACTTTGCTAAGAGTGGAAAGATGAAATATCCCTACCAAACATTATGAAGATTAACCATCACACCTTAGATATACCGTTACCACGTCAAATTTTTTATACCTCCAAATGGATTTGGTTGTAGTTTTTAATATTCATTTTGCTTCTATATCCTCTCAGGCTACTTTCAATTTTGCAGGGAAGAATAATAAATATTGCATCAGTTGTTGCTTTGGTTGGCAATGCTGGGCAAGCAAATTACAGTGCAGCCAAAGCAGGAGTTATTGGCTTTACCAAGAGTGTGGCGAAGGAATATGCCAGTAGGAATATTAATGTGAGTGTTTTGAATTAGTGCCTATTCATTCTAAAGGCAAGACCAATCTCTTCAATGGGCATGTTTCAATGCCATATCGTATGGCTTAATGCAGTATATTAACGCTTTCCGTTTTCATAGGTTAATGCTGTGGCTCCAGGTTTTATTGCATCGGACATGACTGCCAAGCTGGGAGAGGACATTGAGAAAAAAATCTTGCAAACTATCCCCTTGGGTGAGGATGCAGAAATATAGTCATTATTTTTATTCGTATTTGTTAGTAGGACATACACACCCACTTTGGCTCATTTGAGACTTGAGCCCTCAACCTTCCTCCACCATCACAAGCTACTGCTTGGTGATTATAGGAGTTTTCCAAAGAATTGAACATTTTTGTCAAAGGCTCTTGGAGAATCATCTAGCTTGGATAGTTAGGTCTGCTTCATTTTTTTGGATCAAACTAAAATAGCTTCTGTGATCAAGACTATTACGAATGTAGCGAGTGCTCACTCATTCAGAATTTGATGACAGGGCGATATGGTCAACCCGAAGAAGTTGCTGGACTAGTGGAATTCTTGGCACTTAATCCTGCTGCTAGTTACATTACTGGACAGGTACATAATCTGATTTTTCCTTCTCCTAATGTTAGGTGAAAATAGGCGCAGTTTTACTGTTTCGCAGGTCTTCAAATATGTTTACCGTCTAACTGCCTTATTGCAGGTTTTCACCATCGACGGAGGGATGGTGATGTAGAACCGCCAACCCACTTGCCAGCTCCACCATGGAAAGAAGTCCATCTGATATATATTTTCACTGTACCGGGTAACATAGGGCCTTCCTAGAGAAAATGCAGAGAGACGAGACAATGTAGCAGCTAGGTATATAGTTTAGATGTACTAGGGTTTTGGCAGTTATTATTAACAGGCTTAGTTGATCAATTATATATCTGTTTCTCATTCTGCTGTTTCCATTAGTGCGAGCCAATGAGAGGAAAACTTTGTATTGTGAATCGAAAACATATGGTGTTTGACCCAGGTTTCTTGCGACATATGGGATTGAGAATGAAACCTGGGTCAATTGAATAGCTTTAGATTTGGCATAGGCTGCAATGTCATTGAGCTTTGATATACTCCAATGGTGGTTCATTATTAGCACAATTTAGTGTCTTGGTTTCTCCCTCATGTTCACAAGTTTGAAAAATGATTTGTATTGTCCTACATTCTTTCTGGTAGCATAGATCTCCTCAACAATTCCTCCATCTTTTCAAACCTATTCGATTTTACAAGTCACTGACCACCATGGTTTTGCCGTATTCGTAATGCTTTTGTAAGATGTCGATACCATTCCGGAACCTGATATTCATCCGATACTCACTTTTAAGATAGATATGGGCATGCTTGGTTTGCATTTTTGAAAATAGTTTCTTGTTTTTTGAATATTGAAAATCAGAAAATTGTACGAAAAAGTCTGATTGGTTCAGTTTTCAAGAAACTTAGTTATTATAATGTCTGCTTTTAGAATTCTCAAGAATAATTTTCGAAGATACAAATCAAGCAGGCTAATTTTCCCAGTTTGTTGCCGCAACCAAAACACCATGCTGACCACTAGCCAAAACCCAAAAACGAAAACTAAAACAAAATCGTCTCACAGAGTACGCACATTAGTTGGATATAAAAAGGTCCCAACGGTAGGATATTCATGCTTGTTTGAATGGTTCTCCTCATACTCAACAAACACTAGTTAGGAAAGAGCCGCCACATTTGTTTGAAGTCTTTGGTTTCAAAGTTCCATCAAAGGAAGAGATAAATGAACACTGCAACAGAAGGTAGTTACTGGTTTCGGGATGGGTCCATGGGCGGTAACATTGTAACGGACTCGAATTATATTGGTTTTGAAAGTGATGAGTTTCGGTGTTGCATAACAGTATCGACTAAAAAATGTAACGGACTCGAATTATATTGGTTTTGAAAGTGATGAGTTTCGGTGTTGCGTAAAAGAATCGGCACCTTCAATAAGCATTACTAAAGGTGTTGCATAACAGTATCGACACCTTTTTGAGGCGCCATCACTGTAGTCATGCCAAGAATGTAGGACAATACAAATCATTTTTCAAACTTGTGAACATGAGGGAGAAACCAATAATGAACCACCATTGGAGTATATCAAAGCTCAATGACATTGCAGCCTATGCCAAATCTAAAGCTATTCAATTGACCCAGGTTTCATTCTCAATCTCTATTTTCATAATCTCTCCTTTGGCAAAATGGACTGACAGGTTTGAGAGTTTAGCATTATTACTAAAGAGCTACAAAGGCCAATTAACTGATATGAAACACATTGCATGGTATCGTTACACATGTTACATATTGTACAGTAGCAACGTTTTTGAAAGGTGTTGAGAAACACTTATATTCATCCAACACTTACTTTTAATACCGATAATTATCTGAGATCATTTTTCACATAAAAACAATGTCAAATTCAATTTTATTTATCTGGAGGAGAAAAAATATTATTCTAACAGTATTGTTTTTTTGCAACTAAATTATACAAACAGTTTAATTAACAAGGCATTCACAGAAAATTCTAAAATAAGGACAATCCAAATTATAGAATATGATAACCAAAACAGGTATTCCAATATCAAATCGTTTCATGTCTAAGCCTTTTTTTTGCCAAAAAACCAGAAAAAAGGCCATACATGTACATATTGTAATATGATGTTAAGATAACAGAAAAATGAGCATAAAATTGTTTAACGAACCCAGAATGTAATAAATAAAAAGGAGGTTAATATCATAAGGACTCTCAAATCTGAAAGATGATCAAGAATAGAACTTGTATTCTCTGGCTTGCAATATGATCTGCCTCAGCGCACCAATAGGGGCTAAAACTGTCAATAACACTCCAAGTATGATGCATATCTGCAGTTTTGAGTACAAAAAATTAAATTACAAACTTAGCCACAAAAATTACACAAGTATAATGTCAAAAGTGATAGAAAAAAAAATTAAGTAGCAGCTGTGTAGCACATATATGGATACAGGGTGCGGATAACATAAGGGGATATGATAAATTTAAAAAAATACAGGATATGGATACGGCGACAAAAACAAATATATCATATTTATTGTGCTACATAAAAAAAGAAATTTTGATTAATTTTCAAGACATTATGAATCTAAATGCAATCATTAACGTAACAAGAGAGTTCCTTTTGCAACATTTAAAAGAAGCATATGTAGTCAAAACTTAATAAGCGTTTAATATTTTGTAAAAAACTGAAAAATATTATTTAAAATTATGAATACATTTAAGAAGTATCACATGCATATTCACGAATATTTAAAGAGTATCAATATTCGACACGCATCCGATACGGTACATTATTCTTGCGAAAGTATCTGTGTAATTAGAGAGTAGCCAGATTCAACCACAAAAATAAATAAAGAAGAAGAGCATATACGAATTTGATGTTTACATACCCAATTTGCGAACCAGGAAAGGCCGAACCTTTTAGGCTTGTAGACTACTAGCCACATGATACAAGGCAGCTACAAAATTATAACATACAATATTTTTAGAATATATACTTCATAGTGTCAAACGAAATAAAAGAAAAATCAATATAAAATGTTAAATTTAGCTCACATAATAAGATGTTGGAGCAAAAGCAAAGCCTCCAAAGAAGCCTAGAAGGCCACCAAAGAAAGGGAATGTCATGCCAAGGAACATTGTGACCACTGCAACATCCAAATACCACAACACAAAATAAAATAAAATAATAATAATAATAAATGTTAAGTAATTTCTTAAAACCAAATATAACAACATTGGTTGGTGATTGGCATTACATAAAAATGACAGAAATAAAATTTAGGTAAAAAAGCTTGAGAGTGCTTACAAACATAAGTTGTGCGTGTTACAAAGCGTAGCCTTTTGGTAGGCTTGAAATTGAGTTTCAGCACACAAAAAGATTCAACCATGTCGAAAACTGGCTGTGCGAAAACCTATATGGGGGCGAACATATCATATAACGAAGCGATCAAGAAAGAGAGAATAAATGAAGCCAAGTAAAATAGAACGATACTCTACCCTGAGGATGAAGTTCGTCCTTACTGTTGATGTGGTTCAATACCATTTGGACACGTAAGAAAAAAAAAATGGATCAAATGTCCAAATGGTATTGGAGCACATCAGCTTGGAGGACGAACTTCATCCGTCAAAGATAGAACCCAAGTATTGTTCAGTAAGATACTGAATCATACGTACTTGGTAACTCCCAATGACATGGACTACAACAAACATGTTAGCCATCGCAACTAGCCAGACAGGTTTCTCTAACGATATGAGAATATTGTCCTCTACTTTGTTCCCGAACACCCCATAACCGATCATGCTAACCGGGAAGTAACACAAGGCCACAACAATGTAGGCGACAATCACGCCTTTCCACATTGGTTTCTTGGATGGCTTCTCGGGCGTGGAAGGGATTGTTGCTTGGATCTCCAAGACGACATTGTGACCAGCATAGGCAAACGCAACGTCTCCCAACCCACTCAAGAATTGGAACACCTTTCCTGCTTCTGTTGAAGCCCTTGGGGAGAAATTCACGTCTGGTAGAACCCCTTTGTGGAGCGATGCTGCCCAAGCAATAGTTGAATAACTGTCCAACAAATAATTCAAACTTGAATAAATTAAATGATCACGCAAATCGGTTATGAACACAACAAGAGGGTTTTAGTTGCGGTTAGAACTGTCACTATAAGAGGTAAAAATTGCTTGCTATAGACATATATATATATAAATTTTGTAGTGGGACATTTTGAAATCAAAATAATACGAAAACTATGTTGGCAGAAGAATCTGCAAGTAGGTTTAAGATTAAAAGGACATACATTGTACACGAGGTTGTCGCTATGCTAGGTTTGAGAGGTCATATGCACGCAGTCTTACTCGACTATATTTAATATTCACAAAAGTTTATCATGAATTTTATTTGGTCTTATAATTGGATTAATATTGCCAAAACAAAAAATGATATTGTCGAATCAAACATCCAAACAAGCCTAAGTAAAGCATGCACCCAAGATTAAAATACACTTGAGTTTACTCTAAAACTATTCACACAAACATGGAAAAAAATAAGATCCAGTTTGTCTCTCACTAGACTTTGGTCCAGTTGAGATCCAGCGGACAAGATGAGATCTAGTGATTGATTGTGGTGGGGTCCAATCTAATTGGTGGAGCCCAATCTCCCACCAGATCTGATCTAGTTCATTGGATCTCAACGAGACCAAAGTCTAGTGAGAGGCAAACATACATACACAAGTGTATCTATAACAACATAAGTGATAAAACCATGGTTTACACTTTACATTACATATAGCTCGGTTCGTAACATTTTTTGAAGATGTTGATACTATTGCGCAATACTAATATCTATATCTATCCGATACTCACATTTTGGACATATATTATCGAAGTCGGTTATACCGTTACCGCGACAACGAACCATGGATAAAAGGCAAGTACCCAATATTTCATTTAGCATGCAAAGTGGTACAAAAGAATCCATACCTCAAGGACATGACAGCAGCAGCTAGAGAGACAGCAGTGATGGAGTTGAAACTGGGAAGATGAGAGAGAAAGAGGTGAACACTCCCGAAGATCATAATGAAGTATGTGGTTTTGATGGGTTGGCAATTAGGGCACACTGTGTCATGGAACTTCTTCAGCGATTTGCCGCCGGTGACCATGTACACTATGTTCACACCAATCTCCACCGTGAGCTGTTGGGGCACCACAATCCACAGGCCAAGCTTCTCACCAAATGCTTGCTGACCCAACTCGTGGTAGCGGTCGAAACGCTTCCCGGGAACCATTTCATGCATCTCCACCATTTGCCATAGGGTGTAGAGAGTGATCACCCATGACAGTATCATCACAGTCACACCAGGCCCCCTGAAACATGTACACACAACTTATAATTAATCATAAACCCTACATTATAAATTGTTCAAAATCCTAGTTTTGTAAGCGATCACACACATTGGAGATATTTTTCTGTCATACGGTTATAGTAGGTTATAGTAGGGGCGGAGCCAGGATTTACATATATATATATATATATATATATATATAGTAGGGTCCTAATCACTTTTCTACTGTAGTGAAAATATGTTTTAAGTCAAAAGTATTCAATGATTAATTAGATTCATAGAAAATTATTAATAACAAATTGTGCAATTAGTGTACGATAAAATAATATTGCCTTATGTCTAATCACTTTAAAAAAAAAATAGAAATTTATAACAAAGTTGAGCTGACGATTTTTTGGACAACAAAAATCATTTATTATTGAATTAAAAGTCTGAGCATATTTTTAACTGTTAATACTCGAGTAATCTACAATAAATTCATCCACCATCGAATTGTGGAGTTGTGTTTTCATAAGTTTCATTGTTGAAAATGCTTTTATGTAATTATTCACAATTCAATTACCGAAAAGATTAAACTCTTGTACAATTTAAATTAGTAAATTAATAATAATCACTCATAACTAATACAATCAAAATAGGAAAATTAGGCCTTTTTATTTATAAAATATTGGACCACAAAATTTATTGGGCATATAAAATTTTATCAAATATAATAAGGAGGGGTCATTTATGTATATTAGTTTATTTATTCTTAAATTTATATATATATTATTTAAAAAATAATTTTTCGGTTGTTGGTCTCATTCAACAACTCATTTTGTATAGACTATATCTATTATGTTGTTGGGTTCCTTATATTATTCAGATTATTGTTGTTTGACCTATTAAGCCTGATTTGAATACCGCATTTCCACTACATGTGATGTGAAATACCATAAACTTGATAAAACGCAAAAATTTAGGTTGTTACAGATTAGTCAATACTTAACACTTAGATTATAGGGTTAATTTCAGTAAAGCTCATATATTATTGAATTTAATCAACTAACTCTCACTATGTTCGAATTGGTTCATGTGTTTTCCAATTTAATCAACTAACTCCTCTTGTGTCCGGATTACCTCCTATACTTTTCAATTTCATGACCTTTCCCCGCCCCCACCCTCACATTTCATCAAATATATATATATATTTCGAAAAAATATTTATTTCAGAAAAAATAATATATATTTTGGGAAAAAAACTATTTCAAAATATATATATATTAAAAAAAACATATATATTTCGGATTAATATATATATATATATATATATATATCTATATTCTGAAATATATATATTTTCAAAATATATATATTTTGAAATAGTTTTTTTTCCGAAATATATATATTTAAATAGTTTTTTTCCAATATATATATATTTTCCCGAGATATATATATATATATTAATCCAAAAAATATATATATATTCGAAATATATATATATTAATTCAAAATATATATATTTCATAAATATGTTTTCCAAAATATAAATATATTTTGAAATATATATATTTTAATGAAATGTGAGGGTAGGGGTAATGTGATAAAATTAAAAAGTATAGGGGATAAACCGGACATATGAGGATTAGTTAATTAAATTGAATAGCATATGGAACCGTCCGAACATAGAGTTAATTGATTAAATCCAAAAATAAAGGTATAAATATATGAGAATTCCGACACTATCATCGGAATAAGACCCTATATGGCTATAACACACCAAAACCAACCTAGGTGAGCAAATCTCTCAATATCATAGTTAGCCAAAACATACTATTATTAAGTAGTATATTATCATTTTCCTTAAACATTTCCGTGATGTTTAATTTTCATTTAAATGAGCGATTGCACTTTCATTATTGGTTCCTCCATTTTTGGTTGATATTCAATTTTTCTCTTCACGTCTGATTATATAACTTACATATTTTGTGATCCTATAAAAAAGCAAATGTAACTTTCATTTAATTTCTACAAGTACTTCAAAAATACTTACCCAAAAAATAAAAAATAAAAAATAAAAAGCAAAAAAACAAAACAACAACAGATCTGAAAAAAAATATCTTTCTTCATAAACGAACCAACATTCATAAATAAAAAGAAAAATCAATAAGAACAAAACCTTCCAGAATTATACATTAAAAATCAATAGAAACAAAACTTTAAGAAATTCTACAATTATAACCGTGTGTAGAAGTACATGTTTACATTTGATCATGTTAACCAAACAAAAATAAATAAATAAAGGCCATGTGAACACTGATTTACACATGAAAGAAAATGTTTACGTGTATATATAAATATCGAAATACATACTCATACAATTACACTGGTATTATTATATAGAGTACTAATGATCTCATGCTCATCATCAGTAAGCAATAAAACTTATACACACCAATCATAATAATCGTGATTCGTAAAATCACATTCAAGAGAACATTTTTGGCTCACTGCTAAGCAAGAGAACATTTTTGTTATTATATAAGCATATATATATATATATATATATATATATAAATCACACATACCATCCAAGCTGAGACATGGCATAAGGGAGACCGAGCACCCCTGCCCCAACCATGGCAGTGACATTATGGAAGGCAGAGAACCACCAATTCGCATTCCTTGAAGCTGTGATTGGAAGCCATTCATTCAATTCTTTCAATTTTGCTGCAGATCTTTCATCTCTCTGATCAATCTCATGATCAATTGCCATCTTTAATTTCTTATTCTGTTTTTATTTTTTTCTTCACAACTCAAACCGATCTATAAACTAGATGAAAATGCCAAGGACCAAGTAACAGCAAGTTGTCAACTAATAAAACTTCTTGTCAATAACAAACTTGATCTTTTTGCGGAGTGAGATATATATCATTTTTCACTCTCTATATAGAAATGAATCTATATACCTATACCTATACATATATATATATATATATATATATATACATATTTGAGGCACATCAAGAGTTTGTTCCCCTGTAGAACTATAATGGGCTTGTTTATTTTACGTGCACTTTTGTCTCTTCTTAGTTTGCTATATGATAAATAAATTATATTGATACTAACTTGTGATTTATTGGGTACCTAGAATTCTGGTACTCACAGTTTGATAAACTAGGCCCACTATGAAGTTCATCTAATCTAACAAACCTAGGTCCATTTTAAAAATGTCAATAAAATTCACACTTATCATTTTTGTCACACTTATCAGAAAATAATACTACTAGTTTTTATTGATTGGATAGATCATAGAAGTAGATATATAAGGAGAAAAAATTAAATGAAATATTGGGTTTTTTTTTTCGATAACCAAAATGATGAAATATTGGTTTTTTTTTTTCGATAACCAAAATGATGAAATATTGTTGGTTGATGAGACTTTACATAAATTCGTTTATGGGTCTCACTTAATATGCATCTAATTAATTCCAATACTCTATCATGAAACAATTTTATTTTTTCAGTTGGGTCATTTGGAAAATAAGAAAAACAAGTTGGGGATCAAAACAATTTTAATTTTAATTTCGCGGAGAATATTAGGTAGAAATTATTGAAATTTTTTTTCTGGCATAGTTATCAGTTAGGCAAAACTTCCACAACTGCATGGGTTGTTTCGATACATTCATGTTTATTTTAGTCACCAAATTTAACAAACATGAATAGTTACCAATCTCAAGATTTAATTATTTTAGTTTTACTTATAAATTACTCTTTATAACAAATTATCTTATAATTAGAGAAATTTAGACGTTAGAATTTTTTTTGGTGGAGGAGAATGAAGCCAAAGAACAAGTAAAAATATAGTAAAACAAACATGAATAGTCACCAAATTTTAAAACCAAATGGTTTTAGCTCAATTTATAAAAATACTTTCTATAACATTTTTTTAGCTCAATTTATAAAAATAATTTCTATAACTTTTTTTTTTCTTTTCAATTAGACAAATTTAAACTTGAGATTTCTTAGCCACCATTATTTGCTGAGACACCACACGAGACAAGGTTAGGCTTGGTGAGATAACCGTTAAGAAATGTAGATCATCACTAATTAATTAGGTCTATTGTCATCACATCTCTGCTATATATGGACACACACATTAATATTGCATATTCTTATATAATCATCTGTCCTGAATCATAAGACCCTTTTTGGAATGAAAAGTTAATTCTACGGCTTAAAGTTTAAATTGATAAATTAATCAAATATATTTGTATATTGATTTTTTAATTGAGACAGATAGAATAGGGAATGTGAAAAGTTAAATTGTGGGGCAGGTTCGTATAACATTCTTAAAGAATAATCTCTTTGAGGTCTAGATTCCAGGAAGATCGTTTTGGAGATTAGACCTTTAAATTGGGACAATTGGAGTATTTTTTTCCTCTAAAGGTAAAATGTAAATACATATAAAGAGACCCTAAGAGGAAAAACATATACTCCCTCCGTCCCAAATTATAGGTTCATTTTGGGTAATCTAATTTTTTAAGAGGATGACTTTTGTTGTAATGTTAGTGAATAAAATACGAACTTTATCCATGGTCCCACCATAGTGATGTGATAGTTTATAGTGTATATGTTTTACTCCATAACTTTAATGGTAGAATGTTAAATTGGTAAATTAACCAAATAAAGTACTTTTACTTTTTAAGAGTGAATACTTATTTTGGGACAAAGAAAATTGAACATTTATTTTGGGACGAAAGAAGTATTAAAGAGAGGATTTAGATAGAGATTACAACTCAGCTTATCCATCTATGAATTAACTTATCATAAGGACGGTTTATGAATAAGTTATAAATGATAAGTAGTTAGCATTTAAGTTTCAAGTTTAGGTTTCGTCATTAATATCTAATTTTTTTAATAAAATTAAGTTTCATTAATTAAACTAGGTTAATGTAAGCTAAACTAGAGATTACTTGCTGTCACCCCACCACGTGGAAAATCCTTTATTGTTCAAACCAAAATACTGAAACTGAATGGAGATGTGATGCTCAAAACTGGGTTTTTTAAAAAAAAATACAATCAAGTAAATTCTAAAAAGAATTTTACCTTTTTACAAATATTTTTTTATAGATAATAAATAATAAGAATTAAAATAGGATCAAGATCTATTTTCTCCTCCTATCTATCTATCTATATATATATATACATACATATACATATCAACCAATATTTATTCTCTCTTTCTATACACATTAACATTCAAAATCAAAGCCAAAGATCTATTCCATATACTATCTTTGGAATAGATCTTTCTATACACATATTATATATACATATCAAAGATCTATTCCATATACTAGAAAACCAAAGTCAGATCTATTTTCTCTCTCTAAATGTGTTTACATATCTGTATATAGTGAGCAAGTGAGAGAGGATCAAGATTTAACAAAAAAAAAGTGAGAGGATCAATTGGACAAAGAATAAGGAACCAACATTCAAATACTCACAAAGCAAATTTTGAACCAGAACTAAGATACTCAACTTTTAGTAGGAGAATCAATTGGACAACTAAGGAATTTACATTAAAAAACGACCAGAAACCTTATCAATACATCAATTTCGAAGTGTGCAACATACGCAAATACACAAATATACATATATACTACAGTATATATATATATATATATATTGTGTATTGTTGAGGATAGCAGTTGGATGCCTCTCTCATACTGTCATACCTGAAAAGCTATATTCAATGTTATGGGTTGGTTGGTAAGAATATAACATGCATAGTTCAGGATTCAAGAAACAACCACCATTCTCTCACACATATATCTTGTATATATATATATATACACACACACACATACCATAACTTCACATAAGCTCTCCTAATTGAGAATGAAAAAATTAAACACTTCTACATGCCACTCAAATGACCAACCTACCCACAAATTTATGGGAGAGGAAACCCAAAAAAACTCTGCTCTGCCATGAGAGGGTAGTGTCTTCACCATTGTGAACCTCATGCTTCATGTGGTCATCAATAACCTGTCATTTTTATCAACCTATTCTATAGCAGTGCCTCCAGACTCAAATTCAATTGAAGAAGACTACACTCAGCGCCGAAGAATGATGGAAACTGGAAAAAACAATAGGAACCATGCTCCGAAATTGATGTGAATCATCACAACTTCATAAGATTAATAAGAATCAATTATAGACAAAATTGACTTGGTTCATAATGGGTTTATAGTCTTCAGAAGAACGAAAAAGGAAAGGCTGAAACATGGCTACAAAGCAATAGACCACCAGAGTTGATTCTGTTTTGTTCTCTCCATCTTTCAACCAGAAGATCTTCGTTTTGTTTAAGTTCAAGATACGTGTCCATGTCAAACTGTGATCTTTGGCAAGTTTCGCGACCTTTGAAGATGCTTTCTACATCTTCTTTATCAGTCATTGAAGGGCCACCAACAAGTCCAGGGCTCCAACTCCCACGACTGCTAGTGGAATAACTACTCGGATCATGTGTCGAGGTTGCATCCTATATAATCGTAATACTATGCAAATTAGAATTAAATTAACAAGGAAATATGACGAGAAATTCAAGCTCATGCAATCAATACCCTTTTAGAGACAATGGGGGCTTAAAAACACCTAGAGAGACCAAAACCATAAGACTACATGCATATATGTTATAGCAAGCCTTTGGCATGTATATATCAAAATCCTTAATAATAGTCTGGGATAAGTTGTATTGATGCAACAGAAAACAAAATTAATCATACGAACTAGAATAATCCCTAGATTAAGGCCTAAGAATCAAGTAAAGGGTTTCATAACAAATCAACCACCTATAAAGGTCCTCATAAGTTAAGCAGTGTCCCACTTTGTAAAATGAACTAGGCAGAATCCAATTTTAGAACTCACCAAAACAAACAAAGAAACTAAAGTACAATTTGGGGCCCTCAAGTTCCGTGTTAACTCATCAGTTTAAAAAACTCCTGAAATCGATTGAAAACAGGCCCAACAAATGAGAGTAGCCTTAATAGCTAACCAAAGAGGTGTACTGCCATCAGTATGTTCAAAGCCACACTGGACCAGGTGGTCAATCAACTTAGAAGGGTTAGCTACTCTCTCAAATCACCTTAGGAGTTTATCTTCTCTATCCATCTTTCTGTTTTTCCTTTTTTCCTATTCTGCACTGTGTAATATCTTTTACATTTTCTTGAGCAGATACTGAAGCAGCAATTGTTTCAAACTTGGAAAATGTTCTATGTTGAGTTCATTAGAAATCAAATCTAGAATTCTCATCAGATTTCTAGTCTAACAAAGGTATCAGCTGTGATTGTCTTCTCCTCCTCTGATTTTAATTAGATCAAGCCATAGAACCATAGTGCTTACACTTCATTCTATTTTCTTAAGTTTATCTTGAAGCGCCATGAATATTTTTTTAGAATTAGGTCATAAGCTGTGGTACATTGACTTGGGCACACAACTATATATTCATGTCATGCAATGTGCTTCTATTACTCCCAATAGGAAAAAAAGAATTGTCATAAACAGTGGTCGATATAGTGGTACTGACATGAGACCAATAATCAAGAGAGATTATATGCTGTGGTGGAACAAAGATCTACTCGAGTATTTCATTTATAAGATGCTTGCTAGTAAAGATGAAAAATTGTAGATGATGTTGAATTTTATCTCTAAAATTTATTTAAACGTATCAACACAAGTTTAAAATCTAGTCAGCTAATATAACATTGGTACTATACAACTCATTTCTTGCCAGCCAGAAAAGAAACCCGCTTATATAACTTAGAGATCTAAGAAATTATGTATGCAGTTAACTTCTTAAACCATTGTGCATCATCCATGCAAATAACTTCTTCGTCCATTGTGCATTGTTGAATATTAAGAAAGCAACACGAGATAAAAAAGTACTTATACTACAGAAATATGTCACAGGTAAAAAATTACCGGAGCTGCATCCCATAATATGGTTTTTGGAGTGACTGGAAACTGCCTCTTGCTCTTACATGGTAAAGCAGAACCATCATTACTAGCCTCCCATTGCAACCAAGGTAAAATTAGACCATCCATCTCAACAGGAAGAGAATTAGATGCTGCTGGACTTTGAAATGTCTCAGCTTCAACACAACGCACAGCAGCACCTTTTCGCTTTGTTGTTCCACCTAAAGTTGAACTTGTATCACTCTTCTCTCCATCAAACGAAGAAAGATCTGTGTCTTCAACATTTGAAATGAAATCCTCAAAATATTTCTCTGCCTCTTCAGTCAATCGCTTAGACATCCTATTTCTGTCATTACTCCTCTGAAAATATGCGAGAGCCTTGTGAGTAAAATGATTTATCACTGCTTCTTTCAGGTGAGAATGCCACAATTAAATGATCAAACTAAATGACAAGGATCAATACTAATACTGCTGGTGAACAGAAGTAAGAAGAGAGGAACACCTTTCTGGCTCGTGATGGCTTTGCTTCAAGTACCGGGCTTTTTGGAACAGGAATCAATTCTCTCACAATCTTAGAGAGCTCCCTACCATGTTGCTCCTCTAACAATATCTCTGCTAATAGATCTTGTTTACGCTTCTCTGACTGGAAATGTTAAGAAATTTGAATCACTATTTCAAGTTCTCAAAAGGAACAGAACTGATAGTAGTCACAAAAATGATGCATTATGTATTTCTCTCTCCCCAGTCAGCTGAATTCTCCTATGTTATGTAACTTACATGTGATCTTGGTAAGCAAACTATCCCCCCTTCATGTGGTCAAACTGCACTTTAAAATGCATTTCAACATGTTCGTTTTTCTTCATTAGTGTTAGTTTGTTAAATGCAATTTTAGCAACATATATTGCTTGTCATTTATTTATCAACATGTTTTCAACCCCAACATTGGTTCATGTTAAGAAAATAATAAAGCATAAATTGGTCAGATAAATTTTCAACCATGGGTTTCTCTAGGTTGTTGGTTGCAAAATGTAGGGGTTCGATTGTTGAGTATGATGAGAAATAGTTTCTTCGCTTGCCGATCTTTTGCAAGAAAATGACAACTTTATGGCTTTAACAGTGATTACAGAATTCTCAGGATAGAGAGAACAATAGTCTAGAAAGCAACAAGGATGCGTTTTTTCTCTCTCTAGCCTCTAAAATCTCCCCAAAATGTGGCCTTACTCCAGTATTTATAGGCATCATGATGACCATGGACTCATGGCATGTCATCCTCTCCTCGCGACCCCGTTTAGGGGCTCTCTCGACTGCTCAAGAACACATCGCAACATCATTCGCGAATTATGCTCGCGACCTTACTCACGAAATGTTCTTCCTGGGTATTACATACCACCTGAGGTCGTAGCGTTTCCCTAGATCATGACCTTCTGCATGCGTGCCTTTTCATGATCTTGAGTGTTGTTGACCTCTTTAAGATACTTCCTTGTAGAAAATGACAAGTGAGGTCGCGACCCACCACTTGTTCTCCCCATAGTTGTTAAAGGCGTGAGGCGACCCTAGGCGCTAGAGGCCTCCTATCGCCTAGGCGCTAGGCGAGGCGCTCGCCCGAGTGAAGCGAGGCGCTTTGTAATAAATTATTTTCACAATTAAATTAATAAATCACTTTTCATAAAAATAACAAATATAAGACATTTAAACTAATAAAACATTGCTAAGAAAGTTAAAAACCAATAAATTAAAATGTAGAAGTACAAAAATATCAAATATAAGACATTTAAAGTTTAAACTAATTAAACCACTGATTTTTCAACAAAAAAAATCTAAAAAACAAAAACAAAATGGTAAAAAAATAAAACAGATTGTGTTTTTTGTTTCTAAAAAATGAAACTGGTAAGGATGGATTTAAACCCTTTTCTCCACAAAGATATCTATTTCTATTTGGATTTAATACACTAGTTGATAATTTCACTAATTGTTCTATGGTTACTAAACCAATGTCAAATAAATTAATTAATAAAAGTGTACCAACTCCACAAAGCAAAAACTAAGTCCAAAATGGTCTCAAATCTTGAGTAATATGGGAGAAGAAGTAACAAGTTATTAAGTGCTAATAATGAGTGTTATAATTTCTCTCCATGGCAAAGGACACAATGGCTACTTAAGATTTGAATTTCATCAACTTCACTAAGCATAAAGACAATTGCATGAAATTTTGATTCCTCAAATCATTCGAGAGGAAAGAGAGTGTCTTACGGAGAACTAGAAAAAACAATATATTAAAATTCTCTCTAAGCCACCACCCACTCCCACTAATAAAAAAATCCCCACTATCTTCTCTTTAAGCCAAACCATCCCCACATGTATTAAAATATACTACATATATTATAAATTATATATATAATAGGTTAAAAGTTAAAGTTAAAGTTAATCAATTGTTAAACAATAAAAAAATCACAATAATACACAAAAACAAATAAACATGCCAAAAAGTCAAAGTTGTAAAGTTGCTAAAGTTTAAACATAAAAAATACATTCACCACAAAACAGAAAAATAAATAGGTGCGCCTAGGGTGAGGCGAGCGCCCAGGCGATGCCTTTCAAAGGTGGCCTCGCCCAGTTGCAGGCGAGGCGCTAAACCCGCGCCTAGCGTCGCCTAGCGCCTAGGCATGCTCGTGACAACACTGGTCCTCCCAAAGGGTTCTCCTAAAGCTCCGCTCAACACTCCCTATGCGAGCACCACATAGGGCCATGGGTTTCGGTTTCACTATGTTTCTCACCGAAGCCCGCAATGGTCACCTCTTTCCAGTGTTCCCCTCGCATATCCCAACATCTCATGCCAAGATATTCTGGGCCTATTCCCAAACCTGCCCTTCATATTTATTTAGGTTGCAAATCGGCTTCGCGACCCCCCAGTCATCTGTTAACAAAGTGCTGAAAATACTACAGTACCCTTCTCTTACTGAACCAAAAATCGCTAATAAAATCAGAAGAGAATAAGGGTTTATTATGGACACTTTTGAAAGAGAGTAACGATAATTTTGGGTTTTTATGTTGAATATGCCATGTGCGATACCAATGACTGCTTATCTGTCCTTTATTAACCGATTAATGACGGTTAGGGGTGTTAGTCATTCCAACCTTCATGTAAACACTTTTCATGAATGAAAACATATATTTTCTTTGAGATACAACATAGCACGTAATAATAGCCATATAGAACTAATCATATAAGACCACGTGAGACAATCTTTTGAAGATATACAGTGGTCAATCAATACCTGTTCCAATTTTGTTGCATAGTTTTCCCTAATCACTGAAACAGTTTGAAGAACATCAGAATTGTCTGACTGCAAACAATCACCGCCTGCTAAAGCAGACGTTTTCCCCACCATGGCCTGTATAAAAAAAAAGCAGTATCAGTAAATACAATATTTTATATACTAATTCCTACCATTTAAAAAGAATATAACAATCACTAAAGCACGTCTGCAGAACTAAATTGGAACATACTTGTTCAAGTTCCATCTTGATTTCGTCAACAGCATATCTAAGTTCTTTTCTCAACGCTTCATACAACCCACCGCTCACGTCATCGCCAGTAGGGTGCTCTGACTGAATAATAATAAAAGATGAGAACAAATCAGAAGTGTTAAAGGATTATAATTGCGACACCGCTCATGAAGCAATTAACTCTCTCTTTATACAATAAACCAACCTTCTTCTGCGCATAAACTGCTCGAATTGTCTTCTCAATCATATTTTTACTAGAGCGACAATCCCTTGCTTCATCATCAGTTAGGGCAGAAGACTGGGTCTGAAAAGTCTGGATATATTAGTCTAAAGTTGCATTGGCTTTTGAAAATGAGTAATAAATAAATAAAAAATCTACGGGTGATGAATAGTGATTGGACAAATAAAGGTATCCTGAGAATCCAGAGGCAACGTAATATCGTTAATTCAGTTGATTTTCCTACCTCAATTGCATGATTATAAACAGAAAGATTGACAACATAACAAAGCAACTCTTTCTAGAGGAAGAAGGGAAGGAAAACTTACAGAGTAGTCATCGTAAAAATTGGATAGATCTTTCTGACTAAGTGACCTCCCCAATCGTCGATGACTTGAGGCTGTTGGCTTCTGTGATGAAGGCATCTGATTATTTCCACTCTGGAAACTCTTCGTATCACTCTATTATTATAATATCTTATTTAGTTAACTAAACCAAGTGAAAATAACAACACTGTAGCCCAAATTAAGTGCAAGAAACCAGATAGACCAAAGAGAAGAAGTGGATTGTATGAGGGGTTTCATTAAACCCCAAGTAGTGGTATTAAAGCTCTGCAACAGTTGCCGTAGAATTGTTCAGAATTCATTGAAGGTCACCAAAAAATACAGCACTTTAAGGTGAAACTAATGATGACACCTCATTTAGGACCCACCCACGGTCATACTTCGAAAAACCAATTATATCCAACCCAACTGCCGAGCCTCAAATGGAAGAGGTGACACAAGGGAATATGAAACAGGTTCCCTGGAAAGACACTTATAACAGAGATGCCTCCCAAAAAACCAATAATTAGACAAGTAAATATCGATGTAAAAAATAAAAATAAAGATTCTGTGGGCTTAAATTAAATGCAAGAAGAGCAAGTTGGAGACTATCCAACTAATAGGTATGGATGCAGATAAGGGATTAAGATCCTAACAAATGAAAAACTGTTGCACTTTTTACTGCAAAACTGAAAAATAAATAATTTCAGTTGTAACAAGGAGAGAGTTTTGATATATTTTAAGCAAAATCAGTTTCAGAAGCTGCTATAAAACGAAAAAAAAATAATCACGATTGCGTGCAAATATATGATGCCCACATTATGGAAAAAAGAAACCTAAACCATTTTACCAAGCAATACTTCATACTCACAAGCACAATTTCAAGGAACAATCTGAAGGCAACATATGACTCTCGTTCTCCATTTTACATAACAATAAGCACAACCAGGATTTTCAAGGAACATTCTCAAAGAATTATTTTTGCGCAAAATAAGCACTACCAGAAATGTGCCAAAAGCAAATATCCTTGAGAACATGTTTAACAATTACATACATTTAACTCAGTATTGAAGTAATTCCCCAAATATATTTCAGATTCTCCATGAATAGATTGTTATTTTCAGTCTCTCAATGCCTTTTATATTGCTACTTGTACATTTTCACATATGGGATTACATTTCACCGACAGAAGCAATAGAGAGAAATCAACTTTTTCAACTGTAACATGATGAAAGCATGCATATGACAGTCTAAACATAACAAAATCATAGCCAACATTTGAGTCCATAATAAATGCCCCATCATTGCCATTAAAAATCTAAACTGAAATATAAACAGAATTTAAAACCTTCAGATTGCCATAAAATCCAACAGTGTCGGAAACACCAACACAATTAATTTATAAAAAGCCAAACGTGTACAAAATAATGACACAATAAAGACTTCCTCTCCTTACTCTCACAACCACTTATTAAACAAACTTTCTAAATCTTGTAATTTCTTAATATGGTCAAGCTTTGTATAATTAATGTTCCGAGTAAATACTATTTTGATTTTTCCAATAATAAAATATTTCCTTGTTTAAAGACAGTTGTCATTCTATATTTTAGGTTCACTAGTTACGTCATTAGACTCATTACAAGTAAATGAGGTTTGAGAAGTGCTGAGAATGTATCTAGAATTGAGAATTTTATTTTAAAACTAGATAGACATCCAAAAGTTTCTGACACACTACAGATAATTGTCCACAAGTGTTGTGTTAAACAAATTTTTGACACTGACAAGGCTCCTTAAAATTGTTAATGTTTCTTAGATATTCACTTCAATTAGAATTAATCACATGACACGGGCAGTACTAGAGACTAATGAGTTGAACAGACTACAGCTTACAACTTCATTGTTAACAATGAAACTTTCAAGCCGACAGACTCCACACAGATAAAGTAGAGTACTATCTGTAGAAAACTCCAAAGTTAGGTAAATTAAAATAAACTTTTATATTACATATATATGACTACATATCACGAAATGTGACATGAAGACCGTCACTCTACGAAAACACAGATTTAAAACTACAAAAGCACAAGTATACAATATATGTTGGCCATAGACATATCTCAAAGACTCAAACCCCTATTAACAACCAAGTATACCCCAAGATGAATACATTTTAGCAACAAACAAGCCCAAACAATATAGAAAATAATGTTGCACTTAATATCTTTAAAATCTTCTATGCGAAAAATGTTCAGTTTTCATAAGATCTTCTTTTGGGCTTTCCAACAAAAAAATCTTTCACACAACTGTATCCAACATACACAGTTGAGTCCATGTAACAGACACAAAAAACTAATTAGAACAACAAAGAAAAGAAATACTAAGTAGATATATAACTCTCCAATGCAGGATAGTTATGTAAATAAATATTTACTCTGTATGAAAATACACTTAAATCAATATGTGCATTGCCCTATTTGTCACACAGTAACACCAATTTGCTTAAAATAGACACAATTAACATTTCTGGGCTCACTTTATCTACTATGTTTGAAAGGTTCTGTATACGATTGTAAATATGCCTGTACATAAACTTTATATGGTATTATTCACTACTGAAAATAGATTCAAAAGAATTCTAACAAAGAGACCATTTGTTACATTACACTGTTGGATGGTGTGGACCCCACTAATCCAACAGCTAAAAATTTGATTAGGGCTTATACAACCAATGATCATCAGAACTCGAAGAACAATTTATCACACATTTCTACAAATGTTTTGACTAAAATATAAATTCAAGTTCAACAGAGAATGATTAAGTGAAGTAAATTAACCAATTTTACCTCAGAATCACTAATTCGACTCCGAACCGCCGACACCGACCTCCTCCGCCTCGAATTAGCATTCGCCACCACACTCCCACCACCACCAGAACCACCGCCAAAACCACTTCTTCCATCACCGGCAACAGAGCCCTGTCTCGACGCCGATCTCCCCCGTCTCTGCGCAGCCACAATCCCCGCCGTCGAAGGGCTAATTTCGGAACTCCGGCGAGACGACCGGCCTCTCTCGCTCTCTCTCTCACTCTTCGGGTCCTTGAACGGGAAGAACTCTATTGCGAGATCGTCGAGGCTGATTTCAGGAAAATCCGAACCCCTGACCGTGTTCACGAACCTGCCTTTCGGCGCCAAAACATCGCCGGAGTCCACCCCTGGCTCCTCCAGCCGCCGGGAGAACCGGCTGAGACTCCTCGACCGCCGGTGGTTTCTGGTGGAGGAGCTTGATTCCTCCACGCTTGACGGCGACCCCACCGGAGTTCTCTTCGTCGTCGATTTGAACGCCGATGTCGCCATTTCCAAACAATAGACAAACCACCAAACTACAGATATAGTTATATATACATATATATGTACGTGTATGTGAATATATATATATATATATGTATATATATATATATGTATATATACAGATAGATTAGGGTTTAAAGACTCTCGGAATGAGGATTCAAATTCTGAATCTAAAACGCACGGTCTAGAGAGGGAATTGTAGAGAGAGAAAGTATTTGAAGGGAGAGTTTTAGAGAGAGAGAGAGAGGTGAGTACACGGAGAAGAGGTGAAAGTGAGAGCGAAAGGGTAATTAAAATATTTGATTTTGCAGGTGAAGGAAGCGTTGGCGGAGAGATCGATTTTTTCGGAAATTTAAAAATGAGAAACGTTTGACGGACGGAAAAATGTCTATTTTTATTAATTAATTGAATAATTAATGTTGAGTATTTTTAAAGATTTTTTTGAATTCAAAAATAAATTTATAAAAATGGAAAAATCATTACTTGGACGGTTGGACCGAATACATAGTGGTTATTAGCATAGTTGTCAGAATACCGATTTTAACCGGTAAAATTTTATGATTCTACGATTAAATACAATTTTATCATGATTCTAATATATTAAAATAATTGTTGGACGATTAAATTCTCTATATGAAATGCTCAAAAATTTAATGATTTAGTCAAATATTTTAATATATGACCTAAATTTATGAAAAAAATATTTAAAAACCCAATGTATTAGAAAATTTTAAAAATTCTAATATGATTTAGATTTTTAAATTAAATATTTAATATTCAATATTTTTTTAAAAAAATAATTCCGATTCTACAAATCTCAAAACAATTCTACATATACTCCGGATTTTAACTACCTTGGTCCTTGGGCAAACTTGGATGTAAGGCCATGTTTGGTAGATAGTCTTGTCCGGTCTGGTCTGGTTTGTCTAGATCGGGAACTTAAAAGTCTGTTTGGTAAGAGGTCTGGTCTGATGGTCACGGTCTCCCAAACATTGAACCAAACCATACTTGGTAAAACGATCTAGTCTGATATTTTCGTTTTAAAAACATAAAATTATTTATTATTTTTATGTATTATTTACTTTAATTTACTATACTTATGATTTATTATTTATTCATTCATTTATTCTTTATTATTCTTTAATTATTTAATTCATTTAATTTACTATTATTTCATTATTTAATTCATTTCATTTATTATTATTTCATTATTTATTTATATTATTAATTTATTATTATCTATTCATTTTAAATCATTTATAAATATATTATATTAATTTATTATTTATTCATATATTAATTATTATTATTATTATGTATTATTTAATTCATTTTGTTTATTATTCATTATTTTTATTTTATTTTTAAATATGTTTTATTTTATTTCTTCTTTATATTATTCATTTATTAATTTATTATTATTATTATTATTTATTCATTGTTAATTATTTATAAATATATTTTATTAATTTATTATTTATTTATTAATTTATTATTATATTTATTTATTATTATTATATTCATTTTTATTATTATTATGTATTATTTAATTAATTTTGTTTATTATTCATTATTTTTATTTTATTTTAAAATATGTTTTATTTAATTTTTTATTTATATTATTATTATTTATTTATTATTTATTATTTATTCATTTATTTATTATTATATTCATTTATTATTATGTATTATTTAATTCATTTTGTTTATTATTCATTATTTTTATTTAATTTATTATTTATTCATTTTAATTATTTATAAATTTACTATCTATTCATTTATTTATTATTATATATTATTTAATTCGTTTATTATTATTTTTTTTTTATGTATTATTTAATTTATTTTGTTATTATTATTTATTTAATTTAATTTTGGTTTTTGGTGGTCTTAATCGTTGGTCTCAAAAATCTTATTTTGGTTACCAAGACCAGACGAGACCATGTAGAACCACCAAAATAGTGGTTCAAAAAATACCACATTTTGTTCAATTTGGTCTAGTTCCAAATTTTGAGACCAGTCCAAACAAACATGGTCTAGTCCCTGAAAACCAAGACCAGACCAGATTAGGTGGAACCATAATCATCTACCAAACATGGCCTAAGCCCTGTTTGTTTATCGGTTATGGTCTTATATTTCCGGTCTTGTCATGGTTTTTTAAGACCAGACCATGTTTGTTTTGCCTTTGTCTCAAAAAATATAACCAGACCAAATTGAACCAAAATGAACTTTTTTAGGACCATAATTTTTGGTGGTTCTATCTGCTCTAGTTATAAAATCTATCCAAAATCTAACCAAAATGTCATCCAATAATTGAACCACATCTAACCAATATATAACCAAAACACAAAAATAAAATAATGAATAATAAATAAAATGAATTAAATAATACATAAAAATAAAAATAAAAATAAATAAATAAAAATAAATAATAAATTAATAAAATATATTTATAAATTAATTAAAAATAAATAAATAATAATAAATGATAAATTAATAATATAAATAATAAATTAAATAAAGCATATTTATAAATAAAATAAAAATAATTAATAATAAACAAAATGAATTAAATAATACATAAAATAATAAAAAATAAATAAATAATAAGAAAATTGAATTAAAAAATTAAAAAATAATAATAATAAATGATTAAATATAATAATAATAATAATAAAAATATAAAAATATAAAAATAATAAATGAATAAAATATATTTATAAATTAATTAAAATAAATGAATAATTAATAATATAAATAATGAATTATATTTATAAAAAAAAAATGAATAATAAACAAAATGAAATAAATAATACATAATAATAATTAATAAATTAAATGAATTAAATACTGAACAAAATAAATAAAATTAAATGAATTAAATAATACATAATAATAATAATAATAAATAAATAAAATAATAAATAATAATATAAATAATAAATTAATAAAAATAATTTTAGAGACAAATAAAAATAAATGAATAAATAGTAATAAATAATAAACAAAATGAATTAAATAATATATAAAAATAAGAATAAATAAATAAATAATAATAAAAATGAATTAAATAATACATAAAAATAATAATAAATAAATAAATAATAAGAAAAATGAATTAAATAATACATAAAAATAATAATAAATGAATAAATATAATAATCAAAAATAAATAAATGAATAAATAATAATATAAATAATAAATGAATAAAATATATTTATAAATTAATTAAAATAAACGAATAAATAATAAACAAAATTTAAGATCAGACCAGTTTGCCAAATATGGTCTGGTTCAAAGAAGTTTGGAACTAGACAGTTTGTCAAACATGGTCTGGTTCCAGTTTTCTCAGACCAAGACCATTAGACCAGACCGCTTACCAAACAGAATTTCAGAACATCACCGAGACTAGACCGGACTGGACCAGAGGTAACCGGACCAAACTGGTTACCAAACGAGGCCTTAGTATTTGAAATTGGGCCAACCCATTAAAGTCGGGGAATACTTTTTCACCTTTTTGTTTCACGTTTTCACATATAACTAGGACAATAAATTCAAACTTTCGGTCACGCATATGTGTTTAGGTAAATATCACCTAGACCCCTTAAAGTTTGTGCATATCTCATCTAAACTCTTTTTTTTTTTTTTTATATTCCCATCCAGACCCCCTGAAGTTTGGCCCGTTGTATAATATAGACCCCCCTTGTGAATTGACCATCAAATTTTGCCCAAAAATATATATTTTGGACCATTTTGCCCTTAAAATAAGTGTGATATCAATTATGCCCCTCACTAACTAATGTTAAAGTACCAAATTACCCTTTACTTATGTTTACAAAATTTTTACATTATCCCCCCTTCCCCTTCTTACAAACCCATTTCATACAAGACACACAGTTCCACCATTTTGCAAGCACCTCTTCTTTATGTATCTTTCCATTGTTTTTTGTGTACATAAATTCTGTTAGAAATAGTTTGGAAAAAACAGTAATTAAACCCAATTTTGAGCTTAAATAATTATGGGACCCGAACTCCGATTTTAACGGGATCAAGCACTAATGTGTTTTCCTTGGTAAGGAGATCAAGTTGGTATAATTACATGTTTAAAACTATTCATTATTGAATGAGAAATTATCTCTCAAAGTGACCCACTTGAACTTGGGTAAGAATGTTTGTCCCACATTGGAAATAAAGTGAAGTGTAAAAGTGTTTATATATGGTTGCATTGAATGAGTGACTTGAATAACTAGAGGCATGAGAGGAGAGCTAGACCATGCATGAACCATGCAAACCTTAGCCTAACCACACACGCGTGCGCCGCTCGCCCGGTCCGGGCCGTGGCGCGGTGCGGGTGGGTCGGTTCTACCCATTTTAATTTTATTTTTTGCCAAAACTGCAAACATCTCTTCTGAAGAGATACGTATACAGTTTTGTATGCAACCAATGTATATACAGTTTATACACCTATTGGATTGGATACCTATACAGTTGAGATACCTCTCCATTCTCTATATGTATAGGCTATTGCAGTCTATTCAAAATACACTTTTTATTACGCTTTTTATTCTGCCAGAAAAATACTCTCGCATATACACATACATAGGTCTGTTTTGGGTTTGAGTACAAACACGGAACTTGAGTTCGCCGGTCTTCACCATTGCAGTGCTGCAACAGTGAAGGCGAAATCCGTTCTATCTTGGGAGGCATTTGTTCAGAATCCTTAAGCACCGTAGAGGGAGCAATTTCGCCTTAAGGAAACTGTGGTATCACACAGGGCTCGGATTATTTCTGTTCTTCTGCGATTATTGTATTTTCGGGTCAGTTTCCTTTAATTATTGCAATATATATATTTGTATGCGTGATATCTGTTTATATATAAATATATCAAAATAACATGTTTTTGTAACAATCTTAAGGCAAAATTGGTTTTCAATCATATATATTCTGTTATATTTGTATAAATATATTTCGTAAAAATATATAAACTATCTGCATATTATACAGTATATACATATATTACTGTTATTGCTCATACTTGTATATATATATAGTTCGAACATATAAAAATATATATATATATGTTTCTATGCAAGCATATTTATATATATTATTCGGTACATACATATATATTTGTTTTGTGACTATATATATATTTACGATCATTGGGTCGAATTGTACTGCAGTTTCAAATTTGTATGAAACTTGTATACTACTCTGTGTAAATTCTTTAATATAGAGTCCTGTATTAACACAATTTATATTACACAGTATCTCAATTAGGTTACATTTTCACAGTATTTCAATTAGGATACATCTTTTATATTGTTTATATATATAAGTGTTTAGTTTTAAAGATTTATATATATATATACTGGTGTACATTACCAAAATTTATTTTAAAGATAAGTTTGTCACATACTACTGTCTAGAGATTTATATTGCATATGTTGAAATTGGTTTAACTATACGTTAGTATTCAATTTCTGAAATTGCATGTTATATATATATATATGAATTGTTTATATTATTCTGATATATATAGATACTGAATAGCAATCTGGTATATATCTATATTTTGATACATATTATTCTGTTATATATATATATTCTGTTACATAGTATACTTTTAGATATATATATATATTCTGTGTATATATTTCGGAATTGATTTGTTGTAATTTGCATATATTACTTTCATTACATTCTGTTATATATACTAGCATTTGTAAATTCATTATATTCTGTTATATATATATATATATATATATATATATATATATATTCTGTTAACTTGTATATTCTGATTCTATATATATTCTGTGTATATTCTGGTTCTGTTCTATATATATTCTGATTTATTCTGTGTATATAATTTTATATTATATATTCGGTGTTTATATATATATATATATATATCATTCTTGTTTGTGTTATTATATTTGTGTGAGATTGTTATTATATTATTGTGTGAAAAAAAAAATTAAACAGTACATTAAGCAGATTTCTGTTTGTGTAACAGAAATGACTACTGGTAATCCAACCACAATCAATGTCCCACATGGGGAGAAGCCTGAAAAATTCAATGGCTCTGATTTTAAGCGTTGACAACAAAAGATGCTGTTTTATCTCACTACTTTGAATCTGGCCAAATTTTTAATGGAAGCACTTCCAACTGTGGCCGAGGGTGAAACTGATAAAGATAAACTGGCTGCAGTGGATGCATGGAAGCATTCAGATTTCTTTTGCAGGAACTATATCCTTAATGGATTAGATAACACACTGTATAATGTATACAGTGGTGTGAAAACTGCAAAGGAATTATGGGAATCATTGGATAAAAAGTATAAAACTGAGGATGCTGGCACGAAGAAATTTATTGTCGGTAAATTCTTAGATT
Organism: Cornus suecica; assembly: GCA_963922005.1. Lineage (NCBI taxonomy): Eukaryota > Viridiplantae > Streptophyta > Magnoliopsida > Cornales > Cornaceae > Cornus > Cornus suecica. The sequence goes on along the minus strand of OY998245.1, from coordinate 48,476,593 downwards.
TTAAAATGTTAGATTCCAAAACTGTACTCAGCCAAGTGCAACAGATTCAAGTGCTTCTTCATGACATTCATGCAGAAGGTATGTCTCTTAGTGAGTCATTCCAAGTGGCGGCTATAGTTGAAAAACTACCACCACTTTGGAAAGATTTTAAGAACTACCTGAAGCATAAACGCAAGGAGATGACTCTTGAAGAGTTGATAGTTCGCCTGAGGATTGAAGAGGACAATCGTAAGTCTGAAAAGAAAAGTAGTGCATGGCATCCTATGGAGTCAAAAGCAAATATTGTGGAGGAAAGATCATCTTCAAAGACTAAAAAGAGAAAGTTCAGTGATGAAGGTCCAAGTAAATGATCTAAGAAGTTCAAAGGCAAGTGCTTCAATTGTGGAAAGCTGGGACATCTCTCTAAAGACTGTCGAAAGCCAATGAACTTCAGGAACACTAGACCCCAAGCGAATGTGACTGAGGCAGATCGACTTGCAAATGATGTAGGCGATATGAATCTTGCTGATGTGGTTTCAGAGTGCAATTTGGTGGGCAATAACAAAGAGTGGTGGGTGGACACTGGTGCTACTCGTCACATCTGTGCCAATAGGTGGATGTTCACTGCTTATCAACCTATGAAAAATGGAGAACAACTCTTTATGGGTAATTCTTCATCTTCTAAGGTAGAAGGTAGTGGAAAAGTGATCCTGAAAATGACTTATGGAAAAGAGGTGACTCTGAATAATGTGCTACATGTGTCGGATATTCGCAAGAACCTGGTGTCTGGATCTCTGCTAAGCAAAAATGGATTTAAATTAGTCTTTGTATCTGATAAGTTTGTACTTACAAAGAATGAGATGTATGTAGGAAAATGATATCTCAGTGATGGGCTGTTTAAGCTAAATGTAATGACTGTTGTACCCACAGCTAATAAGATTAATAACACAGTTTCTTCTGCTTAGATGCTTGAGTCTTTTGATATTTGACATGCTAGATTAGGCCATGTTAATTATGATACTTTACGTAGATTAATTAATTTAAATGATTTGCCTAAGTATAAAATTGACCCAAATCATAAATGTGAGACTTGTGTAGAATCTAAATTAACAAGGAAATCCTTTCAAAAAGTTGAAAGATGTAGTGAGCCTCTAGAACTAGTGCATACTGATATATGTGATCTAAAGTTCTTGGAAACTAGAGGAGGAAAAAAGTATTTTATTACTTTTATAGATGATTGCACTCGATATTGCTATGTTTATTTACTAAGAAACAAGGATGAGGCTATTGATATTTTCAAACAATATAAAACTGAAGTTGAGAATCAACTTAGCAGAAAAATCAAAGCTATAAGAAGTGATAGGGGTGGTGAGTATGAATTTCCTTTTGAGGAGTTCTGTAAAGAACATGGAATTATTCACCAAACTACAGCTCCCTACTCACCTCAATCCAATGGTGTAGCTGAAAGGAAAAACCGAACTTTAAAAGAAATGATGAATGCTTTTCTGTTAAGTTCGGGAGTACCACAAAATTTATGGGGGGAAGCTATACTTTCTGCTAATTACATTCTTAATAAATTGTCTCAAAAGAAAACTTTTAAAACCCCATATGAGTTATGGAAAGGCTATAAGCCTTCCTATAAATACTTAAAAGTGTGGGGGTGCTTAGCAAAGGTGGCAATTTCCAAACCTAAAAAGGTGAAAATAGGACCTAAAATCGTGGATTGTGTATTCATTGGTTATGCCCACAATAGCAGTGCATATCGATTTCTTGTTAATAAATCTGAGATTTCTGATGTACATGTCAATACAATAATCGAATCAAGGAATGCTACATTCTTTGAAAATGTATTTCCATATAAAAGGACATCAGATTCAAGCTCACAGAAAAAGTCATTTGGTGATATGACTCAAGATAGTCAGGAACCTATAGACGAAGAGTCTATAGAACCTAGACGAAGCAAAAGAGCAAGATTCACTAAGTCTTTTAGGCCAGATTTTGTTATCAATCTGGTAGAGAATGAACCTCAAACTTATAAGGAGGCCATGTCTTCACCTGAAGCAGTTTATTGGAAAGAAGCTGTGAATAGTGAAATTGAGTCCATTATGCAAAATCATACATGGGAACTGATAGATCTTCCACCAGGCAATAAACCATTGGGATGTAAGTGGATCTTCAATAAGAAGATGAAGGCTGATGGATCAACTGACAAGTATAAGGCAAGACTTGTAGCTAAAGGCTATAAACAAAAGGAATGGTTGGATTATTTTGACACCTATTCACCAGTTACTAGAATAACGTCCATTCGCATGCTAATTGCGATAGCAGCGTTAAATGGTTTAGAAATACATCAAATGGATGTAAAAACAACATTTCTAAATGGTGAATTAGATGAAGAAATATACATGGAACAACCCGAGGGGTTCATTTCTCCTGGCCAAGAGAGACAAGTGTGTAGACTTGTAAAGTCATTGTAAGGACTAAAACAAGCACCAAAACAATGGCATGAGAAATTTGACAGTGTCATGATGTCAAATGGGTTCAAAATAAATGAATGTGACAAGTGTGTTTATGTCAGACTTATCATAATGCGTATGTCATATTATGTCTATATGTAGATGACATGCTTATTATATGCAGTAATAATGATGTAATCAATTCTACTAAGCAGATGCTAAAGAGTAGATTTGACATGAAAGATCTTGGCATATCTGATGTTATTTTAGGAATTAAAATTTCTAGAACATCAGAAGGACTTGTGTTATCCCAATCTCACTATATAGAGAAAATGTGTGATAAGTTTAAGACTTATGGGATAAGTCTAACACGAACACCTGTTGATGTAAACGTTAAACTTTCTACGAACAAAGATGAAGGTATTTCACAATTGGAATATGCTTGGATCATAGGAAGTTTAATGTATGTTATGAATTGTACTCGACCTGACATAGCATACTCGGTGAGTAAGCTGAGTCGATACACAAGTAACCCAGGTAAATGTCACTGGAATGCAATACTAAGAGTTTTGGGATACTTGAAGTATACTCAAAATTATGGTTTACATTATACTAGATATCCAGCTGTACTTGAATGATATAGTGATGCTAATTGGATTTCTGATTCCAATGATTCAAAATCCACTAGTGGATATATTTTTACTTTTGGAAGTGCAGCTGTGTCATGGAAGTCCTCAAAGCAAACATGTATTGCTCGGTCCACAATGGAATCTGAATTCATTGCATTGGACAAAGCTGGAGAAGAAGCAGAATGGCTTCGTAACTTTTTAGAGGACATTCCAAACTGGCAGAAACCAATGCCAGCTATTTGTATACATTGTGATAGTCAATCTACGATTGGAAGGGCTCAAAATCACATGTATAATGGTAAGTCTAGACATATCCGTCGTAGACATAATACCGTAAAACAATTGCTCTCAAATGGTATAATATCCATTGACTATGTAAAGTCTAATGATAATATAACGGATCCGTTAACTAAATGTTTAGCAAGAGAGCAAGTTGAAAGATCATCGAGGGGAATGGGCTTGAAGCCTCTGGGTTAAAAAAAACCATAATGGCAACCCAACCTAGTTGACTGGAGATCCCAAAATCTAGGTTCAAAGGGACAACTGAATTGTGCGTGATTTAGTTAAAAGCACTGTGGAGATTAAAACAAAACTCCTTCCCATTCCTATGATGAGACAATGCATATTTTAGGGTAAACTATGCTTTTAATGATGTCTATGACTTGGACAAATCCAAGTGAGGAAGAACTCCTAATAGAATCACCTATGTGAGTAGAAGGGGCCGCTTCTAGGAGAATTTTTTAAGGCGGAATTCTCTGACAAATACTCATGAAACCAAGTGGTGTCCAAGGCCAAAATGGAAACAAACGTGAGAACCAACTGTGTTCGAAGGGGAACTGTGTGAAGTCTATTGTCTTGGTTTACATAAACAGCTGACAGTTCAATGCATCACGTCCATTGATTAGCTAGTACATCCGATAGTCTTTCACAAGGGAAAGTTCATGGCTCTAAGGCTACTTATCCTGATACAGTAACCTTTCATTGTACTCAAACTAGTGTCTGCATATTCATCTGCATTTTGAACTGCTAATTTCCATTCATGTGGGGGATTGTTGGAAATAGTTTGGAAAAAAACAGTAATTAAACCCAACTTTGAGCTTAAATAATTATGGGACCCGAACTCCGATTTTAACGGGATCAAGCACTAATGTGTTCTCCTTGGTAAGGAGATCAAGTTGGTATAATTACATGTTTAAAACTATTCATTATTAAATAAGAAATTATCTCTCAAAGTGACCCACTTGAACTTGGGTAAGAATGTTTGTCCCACATTGGAAATAAAGTGAAGTGTAAAAGTGTTTATATATGGTTGCATTGAATGGGTGACTTAAATAACTAGAGGCATGAGAGGAGAGCTAGACCATGCATGAACCATGCAAACCTTAGCCTAACCACACACGCGTGCGCCGCTCGCCCGGTCCGGGCCGTGGCGCGGTGCGGGCGGGTGGGTCGGTTCTACCCATTTTAATTTTATTTTTTGCCAAAACTGCAAACATCTCTTCTGAAGAGATACGTATACAGTTTTGTATGCAACCAATGTATATACAGTTTATACACCTATTGGATTGGATACCTATACAGTTGAGATACCTCTCCATTCTCTATATGTATAGGCTATTGCAGTCTATTCAAAATACACTTTTTATTACGCTTTTTATTCTGCCAGAAAAATACTCTCGCATATACACATACATAGGTCTGTTTTGGGTTTGAGTACAAACACGGAACTTGAGTTCGCCGGTCTTCACCATTGCAGTGCTGCAACAGTGAAGGCGAAATCCGTTTTATCTTGGGAGACATTTGTTCAGAATCCTTAAGCACCGTAGAGGGAGCAATTTTGCCTTAAGGAAACTGTGGTATCACACAGGGCTCAGATTATTTCTGTTCTTCTGCGATTATTGTATTTTCGGGTCAGTTTCCTTTAATTATTGCAATATATATATTTGTATGCGTAATATCTGTTTATATATAAATATATCAAAATAGCATGTTTTTGTAACAAATTCTTGGTGTAGCCGGGCTATTAGAGAGAATTGGGTATAGATATATTTATTTATCATTTATTATTTTTTTGAATAGATGGGTATAGATAAATTTTGTTTACGTTTTTGTTGTACATAAATTATTGGTTACAATAACTAGTTACCATTTTTGTTTTTGTTGTTTTTGGACGGTTGTAGGAAGATATAGATATACATATAGATATATACAGATATTGATATGGAGAGAAACACAATCATTTTTAATTGTGTTAGAGGGGATTTTCCCAAAAAAGAAAGTGTTAACCCTTAGACCCTATAAGGGGTAATTGTGTCATTTTACCTCAGCAAAAGAAAATTAGTTTTTATTAATAAATTACTAGGGGCAGAAATGCCATTTCATTGTGTGTCGTTAGTAAATATGACGAAAGTTAGTACCGGGAGTCTGGGTGAGAATATGACAAAATGAGAGGGTTTTGGTCGGATATGAGCAAACTTTGGGCGGTCTAAGTGGTATTTACCCTATATGTTTTTAGACACTCTTATTAAGATTTTCTATTTTTCTTGATCATAATTATTGCTTAAATTTGATTAATCAGGGACAGATAATATAAGTTTGTTTTTTATTGAATTTGAAAGGTTGTTATGGCTACGATTATGAGCAGTCTATGGCATAAATTGTTGTCAATTTTCTAAGGCTATGTTTTTAGACACTCTTATTAAGATTTTCTATTTTTCTTGATCATAATTATTGCTTAAATTTGATTAATCAGGGACAGTTAATATAAGTTTTTTTTTTATTGAATTTGAAAGGTTGTTATGGCTACGATTATGAGCAGTCTATGGCATAAATTGTTGTCAATTTTCTAAGGCTATGTTTGATACTCGTGAATGGAATAGAATGAAAGTGAGAATGAAATGAGAATAAAAATATTATTCTCATTCTATTGTTTGGTTGTAATTATGAAACTCTTAAGAAATGAAATGAACTTAAAATAAAATTTCTCAAAAATATCCCTCTTAGTGATAAATACATAATTTAATCAAATAATATTACTTCGTAATTTTTTACAAAAAATGGTGAAAGATAACCGAAATAGTAGTGACGAACTATGGAGGTGGTGGTGGTGGTCGCGACGGCGGAAGGTGATGGTGGTGGGAATGGTTTGTTTACTTGAAATGTGAAATAGTTGTTTTAGTCATTTTATATTTTAAAATCATTCCTTAAGGAATGGAAGGACCATTCCATAGGTTTACTGATGGAATGAATTTTCATTATTTGAAAATATCCATTCTCATTCAATAAGACATATCAAATAAATGAATGAAATAAATAAGCATTTCATTTCATTCCATTATATTTCTTTCCTGCGTACCAAACATAACATAAAAGTTTAGAAATTTTACATTCAAATTGAATATATATATATATATATATATATGGACATGAAAAGAGCAAGTGGGGGTGGAATTCCAATGAAGCATGGCAAAGATGACAAGTATGGTTGAGTTTTATCCTAGATTTCAGGTCTAATGCGGTCAATCGATCTTGAATTGATAATTGGAATTCAAGTAAATGCGTTAGAGAATTAGTATATATAGTAAAAAATACGTGTGTTGCACGTAAGCAAATAAAAAAAATATTTGAACAATTCTAAAATAATATGCCAGAATATATATATATATATATATAAAAATTAATTTTGGCTCTTTTCTCTCACTCTCCTGAAATAAATAAAAATACAAAAATATGATAAATATATATAACTATATATGAAAAATTAAAATTAACGTAACAATAAAAATGCAATAATAACAAACAACAAAAATATATAACCAAAATTAATCATAGCAATAAAAAATGGACTCCCGCCGAGTGAAAAGTGGAATAAGAAGGAATGGAGCAATAAAAGGGAGAAGAAGAAAAAAAGAAAAAAATATTCTCAATATTTTGTACCATAATTATTAACTTCATTGTAAATTCAACAATTTGAACTCAAACTAATACTTATAAAACATAAACTGTAAACTCAGCCTAATATAGTGAAAATCGAAGAGAAGAATATTTAATTTTTTTAAAAAGTAGGATATTAAAAAAAATAGAGGAAACATACCTATAGAAATATGAAGACAGTTGTTGGAATTATAACTTCCTCGATCAAATTAGATTCACTGAATACTACACCTAAATTATCTTGAATTTGGGTTTAGAGAGTCACTCTTATTAATGAATTGAAATTCTTAGTGACAAAACACTTCTTTTAATTATGAGGTTTCTATAAAGAAAACAATATGTCTTTTGCCAGAGGCATACTCAAATTCTTATTGACAATACAATTTTTTTGAACTATGAGGTTTTTAACAAGGAAAAAATATATCTCTTGCAGAGAGGTATTAAAAAGTTACAAGGAAAGATGTGTCTCTAGCAAGAGACATTCATAAATATAATGATCCAAATAATTAAATAAATATAATGAAAAGACATGTATTTTAAGTAATTAATATATAATTCTTTTTATTTAAAAAATATTTAGAAAAAATAAAAGAGCCTTGTATTTTGATAAGTAGTATAGATTTAGATATAGATATAGATATATTTGAGTGTAGAAAGAGCTCGTGAACTGATGTTATCAAATAGAAGTGGAGTACTTTTGGCTCACATGAAAGGTTGAGTTGTCGCTAACGAAACAAAAGAAGTGCCAATAAATGAAGGTCCTTTTTTGTGCATTTGATTTTGCATGTGTGGGCTATTAATTTTTGCGAGTATTGTGATTAATTGTTGATGTACATAAACTTGAATTAACATTTGTGGTCTAACTAAAGTGAAGCCAACCTCATAATAAATTTCTTACCTACCCACAAAAATAAGAATTAAAACAATTTATTTTACAATTTTGTTGATGAGATTGAAATTGGAAAGTCTAGTTTGAATGTTTGATACAATTCAAGTTTAATGGACATCAACGAGGCTTGTGAGAAGTTGGTGTAAAGAATCTAAAGTGATTATATGTATAATATTTATTGTTTAACGAAAAATTCTCATGATAAGATTGAACTAATTTTCTTTCATTTCCTAAAAATTTTAGATGATTTTTTACCAATATAATCTAAACATTTGGTTTAATTTAAACTTTTTATGAAAAAATACGGATGAAAAGACAAAGAAAATTTTATTTTTCTCCCAATTCCATTTTTAAATTTATTTAATTAAATATCTTAATTGTATTAAAGTACATCAAGATAAATTTTAGGCAAAAGTGCAAAATACCCCCATGAACTTGTTTGCACAAAAATTGGTATCTTCTGGTAGAAGTGTGGGCGTGCCAGACTCTGGAAGAGTTAAAGAGAATTTCAAAAGAATGTGCAACTCTTCTTTTGGAAGTGATTGTTATCAAACGATTGTGAAATAAAGAAATTTGTGAATATCTATTTCTAGGGTTCTTTTTGTTATATAAATAAGGGTGACTCCTTTGTCAAAATGATTGAAAGTTATCCCACATCGACTAAAGACAAAACCACCTCTATATCCTTCCATATAAATATAGGGCCTCTCCTATTATATTGTGTGCACAAATAGAGAGAGAGAGAGAGAATAGAAGAGATACATGCTAGTATTCTTCTTGGTGAGAGTTAGGATTATTCCGGTGAAACAGACGTAAGTATACACTGTGTGTGTGCATGTGTTTGATTTGCTGATCAACCCCTTGTAATCCTCTATTTGATCGTTAATGAAACAGTACTCTAAGTGGACGTAGGCTTATTTTGGCTGAACCACTATGAATCTTTATATCCATTGTTTGGTGTGTTTTTTGTGTGTGTTTTCTGATTTGCACGTATACATGGCTTCGAACAGTGTTTTCGGGCCGGCGTAAAAACCCTACCAATTGGTATCAGAGCTCCAGGTTGGAGATATTCCCGAAGCCGTAAGTTCTGGTCCATATTCGTAGGATCAAAGTGCCCAAAATCAGAAACCAACCATACCAGGAGATTTGCCTCGATGAGATGAAGCGAATCGCGTCGGCCGCGCAACCACCGGAGCCTCAACGCACCGCCGCAAATTCTGGACATATTTTTTTGCTACAAAGCACAACAGTTTCATTTCGGGGTTATTTAATGGAGAATCATTGATCGAAACAAATCATATAATATATCAATGGAAAGCTCTTTCGAAGATGAACGTTTCAGCATAAAAATCACCCCCATCAGAGCTTGCATGCGCGGTTGGAAGATTTTCCCGGTTTGTTCACCTTTCGGTGACTGAAAAATTCAGTCCGGCGACGCGCCTCACCGGAGAAGACGCTGACATTAGCATTGACTTTGACCGTTGACCGCCACGTCAGCACCAGATTTGTCTTTAGTGCAGAAATTTGTTTTGGCTCGTTTGGAGTCATTTTTTACGTGGTCAGTGGCGGTGTTAAGGTTTTGGATTGCTCCGGACACAACCGTATGATCGATTTTGCGTAATTTGACTTCGAGCACCTCGAATAGTCTCAGTGGGAGCTGGGAGGAGAAAATACAGCAATGATCGATAAGTTTAACGGTACAAACTTTGGTTATTGGAAGATGCAAGTTGAGGATGTGTTATTCTAGAAATATTTGTTCTTGCCATTATAAAGGAAGAAACCAGAATTGATGAAAGATGAGGATTGAACAATCCTACATCGAAAGACTCTCGGTAATTAGACTGATGTTGTCAAAGTCCGTCGCCTTCAACATCAAGAATGAGAATACAACAAAGTCTCTCATGGATACTCTTTCGAAAATGTACGAACAACTGTCTGGAGCGAATATGGTACATCTCATCACTAGATTGGAAAATCTGAAGATGTCTGAGAATGGGAAGGTTAGTGAGCACATTAGTGTTCTTAATGAAATTGTTGAACAGTTGGAATCAGTTGAGATGCCAATCACTAGTAAAATAAAAGTGGTTTTCCTTATAAGCCAATTGCCAGAGAGTTGGAGCACCACAAAGGTTGCAATCAGTAATTGTTTAGGGGTAGAACCGTTATAGTATGATTCTGTAGTGAATATGATACTGATAGAAGAGATCAGAAGACAATTAGACTCTTCTAACAGTGGCTCAACATTGAATGTCAACAACAGAGGCAGATGTTCGAACATGAAGAAAGGGGGAAACCAAAGGAGTGGTTGTTCCAAGTCGAGACAAGGAAGACCACATGGAAGATCATAGTCTTGAGGTCCCAGAAATTCCAACGAGATTGAGTGTTGGAATTGTGACAAAACTGGTCACCTCAAGAACCAGTGTAGAAGGTAGCAGGGAACAAGACTGAGGTAAACATTGTCTTAGAAGAAGTTGATGATGTGTTGATATGCTCTTTGGAGAGCAAAACAGAGTTTTGGGTTTTGGACTCTGGAGCATCATTCCATGCCACCTCAAGTCGAGAGCTCTTCGAGAGCTATACACCTGGAAACCTTGGCAAGGTTTATCTAGATGATGATTAACCCTGTAGTGTAGTTGGCAAGGGTGAAGTACATATTAGACTTAATGGATCAATATGGAAGTTGAAGGATGTTAGACACATTCTAGACTTGAGGAAGAACCTGATCTCAGTAGGCCAGTTGGCGAGTGAAGATTATGTGACCACTTTCAGTGAAAGAGAGTGGAAAGTTTCCAGAGGGGCTATGACTATAACACGAGGAAAGAAGAGCGGTACGCTGTACACTACCACTAAAGCTAGCACATTGATAGCAGTTGCAAAAAGTAAGGAGGATCACAATTTGTGGCACTAGAGGCTAAGTCACATGAGTGAAAAGGGGCTCAAATTTATGCTCGCAAAGGGAAATCTACCAGGCCTAAATTTGATTGATATCGACTTCTGTGAGGATTGCATATTCGGTAAGCAGAAGAGATTTAGTTTTCAGATAATGGCAGAGATCTCGGAAAGGAAAAGCTTGAGCTAGTTCACACTGATGTTTGGGGGCTAGAAAATGTCTCATCTATTGGCGAAAAGTCCTATTTTGTCATATTCATCGATGATCATTCCAGGAAGATATGGGTTTACTTCTTGAAATATAAATCTGAGATGTATGATGTGTTCAAGAAATGGAAGGCTATGATAGAGAATGAGACATGTTTGAAGATAAAAAGGTTAAGATCCGACAATGGTGGAGAATATCAGGACATCGGGTTCAAAAAATTTGGCTATAAGAACTGTATCGGATTAGAGAAGACTGTTCCACGTACACCACAGTAGAATGGCATAGCAGAACATATGAACCAAACATTGACTAAGAGAGCCAGAATCATGCGCATTCAGGCAGAGTTGCCGAAATAGTTCTGGGCAGAAGAGGTATAGAGCGGTAAAGAGGTAACACTTTCACATTTAAAAGTTTTTGGTTGTGTTGCATATGTACATGTTAGTGATAATGTGAGGGATAAACTTGATCCCAAGTCACAGAAGTGTACTTTCATTAGCTACAATGGTGATGAGTATGGTTACCGCATGTGGGATGATCAGAACTGAAAGATGATCCGAAGCAGAGATGTAGTGTTCAATGAAAAAGTGATGTACAAGGATAGACACACAACTACCTCAGAGCCTACAACACAGAGTGATCCTATGTGTGTTGAGTTAGATGATGTTTAAGATAGAGAGAGTATTAAGTCAGAAGAACATATTAAAGATGACACTACTCAACAGGATGATACACCGCAGTCTCCGACTCCTATTCCTGTACCTAGGAGGAATTCACGGTCGCATGTGCCGAACAGGAGATATATGAATTATTTGTTGCTCAAAGATGGAGGTGAACCAGAATACTACGATGAAACATGCAGTGCAGCAGATGCGAGCCAGTGGGAGCTTGCGATGAAAGATGAGATGAAGTCTCTTATCTCTAACAAGACATGGAAGCTAACCAAGCTGCCAATGGGAAAGAAAGCTCTCCATAACAAATGGGTCTACAGGATCAAAGAGGAACATGATGGTTCTAAGAGGTACCAGGCGAGACTTGTAGTAAAATGCTTTCAGCATAAAGCAGGAATCGACTACACCGACATATTTTCTCCAGTTGTGAAACTGAATACCATTCATTCAGTTCTTAGCATTGTTGTAGCAGGGGGTTTGCACATAGAGCAGTTAGATGTTAAAATTGATTTCCTCCATGGTGACCTAAAAGAGGAGATCTATATGTAGCAGCCGGAAGGTTTCTCAGTGAAAGGTAAAGAGAAACTTGTGTGTAAGTTGGAAAAGAACTTGTATGGTTTGAAACAATCTCCAAGACAGTGGTACAAGAAGTTTGATGGATTTATGCAGAGACATGGTTACAACAAGTGCAACGCTAACCATTGTTGCTACTTCAAGAGGTTTGACACGAGTTACATCATCCTCTTACTTTATGTTGACGACATGTTAATAGCTAGGTCTGATTTTGCGGAAATCAGCAAATTGAAGAAGCAGTTGGCAAATGAGTTCGAGATGAAGGACACAGGCGCAATGAAGCAGATTCTTGGTATGAGAATTAACAGAGACAAGTACAAGGGTACTTTACAGTTATTTCAGGTTGATTACGTTGAACGGGTTCTGAAGATGTTCAACATGAGTGATGCTAAGCTGGTTAGCACACATTTGGCTAGTCACTTTCAATTATCCAAAGAATAGTCTCCTGAGTCAGAAGCAGAGAGGAACAACATGGCTAGTGTTCCATACGCTTTAGCCATTGGTAGCTTGATGTATGCGATGGCTTGTACAAGACCAGATATTACATATACAGTGGGAGCAGTCAGTAGGTTCATGTCTAATCCAGGGAAGACTCACTCGGAAGTAGTGAAGTGGATATTGCGATATCTACGAGGTACCACCGACAGATACCTTTGTTTTGGTAAAGGCAAAGTGAATTTACATGGCTATGTGGATTCAGATTTTGCTGGTGAGATAGACGGCAGAAGAAGCACTACGGGTTATGTCTTTACAGTAGGTATTACATCAGTTAGTTGAGTTTCGTAGTTACAAAAAATCATAGCGTTATCTACTATAGAGGCTGAGTATGTAGCCGTGACAGAGGCTAGCAAAGAAATGATTTGGTTACATGGATTGTTGGCAGAGTTGGGATTTGAGCAAGAAAAGAATGTTTTGCACAGTGACAGTTAGAGTGCCATATATCTGGCAAATAATTCAATATTTCATTCAAGGATCAAGCATATAGATCTTCGTTATCATTTTATCAGATCTCTACTAGAGGATGAAGTGTTAACATTTGAGAAGATTCAAGGAAGCAAGAATCCGGCCGACATGTTGACCAAAGTGGTGATAACAGAGAAACTGAAATTGTGCTCAACTTCAGTGGGTCTTCAAACTTGAAGACAGAAATGAGGGCACCGTACTGCACTGATCATTGATGGAGTTGATTGATGTTGGCAAAGTCGTTAAGTGGGAGATTGTTATATATATAAGGGTGACTCCTTTATTAAAAGGATTGAAAGTTGTCCCACATCGACTAAAAGACAAAACCACTTCTATATCCTTCCCTATAAATATAGGGTCTCTCATATTATATTGTGTGCACAAATAGAGAGAGAGAATATAAAAGATACATGCTAGTATTCTTCTTGGTGAAAGTTAGGAATAATATAAGTTTATATTATTCCGGTGATATAGACGTGAGTATACACTGTGTGCGCGCGTGTGTTTGATCTGCTGATCAACCCCTTGTAATCTTCTCTTTGATCGTTAGTGAAATGGTGCTCTAAGTGGACGTAGGCTTATTTTGGTAGAACCACTATAAATTTTTGTGTCCATTATTTAGTGTGTGTTTTCTGATTTGCAGGTACACACGGCTTGTAACAGTGTTCTTGGGCGGCTATAAAAACACAAACAATTTTTGCCTTAGTAAAAAAGACTTAAGTGTCAAAGTTTAAAAAGATAGCAGAAATGCTAAAGTAAAGGAAATTGAAGTGAACAAGAATTGAAATTGCATGTAAATGAAATTACAGGAATTCAAATGACATGAACCGGAAGGAAACTAAAATATCACTACTTGCAATGAGGATTGCAAGATAATGATTCAAAGTATGATAAAATAAAGAATTTGGACTGACATTACTGGAATAAAAGTACAAATTGTGGATAAAGTTGGATTACAATAGTAAGAATTGCAATTGTTGGTGTTTTATTGTGTGTTGCAGGAGAGCCAAGTAAATGTTACATTAAGTGTTCTATTTATACTAATCCTAAACACCAGTGCAAATGAGTGCCTAATCTTCATTCTTGATTTAGATAATGACAAATGTACACTCCAACTACCCATGGCTTTTTTAGATAAGCTTAGCATTTGCCACTTGTCTTTGATAACGGCCTTCTTCCAACTACTATGTAACTTCCGGGAAAAAATATCATGTCCAATCCTTCTCTGACTGGCCTGCTTCCATTCACACATGGCGACTTCTCATTGGCTCAACTTTCCACCTCAGCAATCAAGTCTCCACATCAACATATATCATTATATATATAATTCACTCTGTATATCATATATTTTATACGGAACTATTTTTATATACGGAACTGTAGAAAGTTTGACTCCTAAATAATTTGGCTCCAACACGTGGTGAATTTCAAAATTGGTCCAAAAGTTTGGTTTGAAATTGAAATTGAACACTGTAGCAATCACTTGTGCTTTCTTTCCCTTGAGAACTTCGTCTAAGTGTTGCTTCTTCTTTGAGATCTCCAAACTGAAATTGAATACTGTAGCAATCACTTGTGCCTTCTTCCCCTTGAGAATTCCGTCTAAGTTTTGCTTCTTCCCCTTGAGATCTCCAAACTGATTCATCAACCATCAAAACCTAACCCTAAAAAGCACGCGATCTAAACCCACTAGAAATGGTCGATAAGGGTAAAGGCAAGGATGTTGGCGTACACGAAGGAAAAACTTCATCCAAGACGAAGCGGAAGAGAGCCGCGAAAAAATGAGTAAAATCGGTGAAAGAAAGAGCATCATCTTCTTTTGGACGGACCGTCCCTCCTTATCCATCGTCCATCAATATTTTGGTGGAAAATTTGCATAAACTTAGGTATGTTATTTTTTACTCTGGGTTATTGTCAAATGAAATGTAATTCAAGGTCTCTATTTAGAGTTTAGAGGTGTCAATTTTTAGTTGAGTTTAGAGCTTTCAATTTAGGGTTGTATTTTAGAGGGGTTTAATTTAGGGTTCAGTTTAGCTTTGCAACTTAAAAAGGATTTTCAATTTGGAGTTTCTGTCACGCCCCTAAATTACCAAAGACTCTCGAACTGGAACATCCGAGGAATCTGGGGTATGATCCATACAAAGAGCGACCAATTAAGATCCTAAACAACCATAAAACGAATGAAATGTTCTTAATCACAATAATTCCATACAAAACCAAGTGGAAGCTAAACCAAATGATACTCAAGGCACATTGAGGTGTCGAAAGAATACTGATAAGTGCATAATTCATACACGATTAACCTCCAAAAATATATTTTTTAGTCATTTATTTTAAATTATTTTAATTAATATTTTTGTTTTTATATTTTTATAGGTTATTGGTGATTTCTGGTACAAATGGGTTAAATCCATCTAAACAAGCCCAAAATCTATTTAGACCACGTCTTAGTATTTGGGCCATATATTTCAGTCCGTTTTTCGGATTTGTGTGAGCCTAGTGTTCCTAGAAAGCTGATTCAATTTAAAGAATATTGGTATTTCACATAGAAACCCTAATTCTGAAGTTTAGAGGGCGAAAAAGACATTTTAAATCTGGCATACTATTTTGTGCGAAAATCAGCATCAACTTGGTAATATAATCACAGATTTTGAAGGAACGATCAGAATGTAGTGAAATACAGGGCTGTGGGAAGATGACTTGATTAACAAGAAAAGAGTATCTCACCAATATCTTCCAAATTTACTCTCCAAATTGGTCAAAAGTGGGCTGCAAGATATCACCAATTAGGAAAAGAAATATGAGAATATTGTATTCTCTTATTTACTTTCCTAGATGAAACCTTGAGGACCCCTATAAATAGGGCATATGTGGATGCACAAAGGATCATCAAGAGCCAAAGGAACAGAAGAGAAGACTGGTACAATTCACGGAGAAAGCAAAGACGTTATTCCATCTTCAATTTCGGTTTGGTTGTTGTTTTATTATTTTATCCTTTATGTCTAGCTAATTCTCTCAGCCAAGGCTGAGAGGAAGCCCTTTTCATGTACAATTCCATGATTTTTAATTGAATAATTGAATATTTCATTTAATAAATTCTTCTTCTAGTATTTTGATGTTTTCCTATACTTTCGATTTTATGTGTTTTAATCAAGACCCTAATCGAATGTATTAGAATTCTAGCATATAGGTTACTTGTGTCTGACCATGAACTGGTAATCTTATTTGACAATTTAAGAAGAAGAAAGTAATGAATAACTGTTTATGCTTGACCACGGATAGATAGTTAGGATTTGCACTTTATTTCAATTAGGTGTTTATTATTCATGAACAAAATAATAAATATTTGATTGAATCTATGCCTTAACACGGATTGACCATCCATATATTTGATTCTACTTATTTTTATTGGATGTGTGAATATTATTTGGATATTTAAGAATTTCAATTGAAAATCGGAATTGTCTTGATTGGTGGTGGAATCGAAGCTTTGGTATTTTCTTTATCATTGTTCTTTTATCTCTTTTGCAATTATTCTTTTTTTTTTAAACAATCATCAATAATTTGTTGAATTAGTTATATAGTAGTTTTTAGATTTAATTTATCTTAATCAATCCTCATGGGAATGACCTCACAATACTTGTACTCTTTACTACTATGATTCGTATACTTGCGAGTAAATTTTGGTTTGGGTTAATCTAAATTTCACATCAAGTTTTTGGCACCGCTGCCGGGGATTGTATTTGATACAATTAAATTTGAAGATTATTATTTATCATAATTCTTAGTTTAGGTTTATTTTATTTTTTTATTTATTTTTTTTCATTCCAAATTTCTGCGATTCCTTTAATTCCAAGCAACATCCAAGTCATTGTCATCCTTTTACAGGTTTGATATTGATACTTCCTCAACTGCAGGACGCTTGGTACAGAAAAGGGGCGTAAAGTAAAAAAAAAAAAAAAAGAGAAAAGAAAAAAAGAAAAAAATCGCACTATTGCATAATTTTGCAATTCAGGTAAGTGACTCTAACCTTATTTTTTATTTTATTATTATTTATTATTTTTTTTAGGTTAGAATAACATAGGATTTTTTTTTCTTGGAGCACACTTTCTTCATTCATATTTATTTTTAATTTTGTTTTTCTCTTCTTTTCTTTTATTATTGTTAGTACACTTATTTTTGAAAAAACAAAAAAAGAGGAAGAAAGTTCACACACTCACTCCTTTGTATTTATTCTTTTGTATTTTTTTTTCTCTCATTTATTTCTTACTTGTTTTATTTGTGCATTTTAATTTAGCATTTTGCATAAAATTTTAGTAAGGGCACTAACCCCTAACTATATAATGATTGGATTTCATCACCAATTCCTTGCCCACCTAGGTTAAAAACCTCCTTGCATTTGTCAAACCCAAGCCTAAATTTTTTAATCTAAAATCAAGTAGACGTTGGCCCTAGGATTTTCATATAGCTCATAGGACCCTCTTGGAAAAAGATAATCTTTGGTAACTCCAGTGAGCACCTTCCAACTTAACAATGTCTAGAAAGGTTCTGTCAAGCGGCGACTCTGTTGCTTAAGGTTGTGTGGACGTACCGTCATTAAGCAGGCCTAGTGCCTCTCCACCTACCTGGGAACTCACCTAGTTGTTTAGTTGACGGGCCTTAATTGGTCATCCTTTGATTTACTTTGGAAAAGAGTAGGAGCTCTAATTAGGAGAGAATTATTGTGGCTATTCCTGATAATTCTCTACAATATTAGAAAATAAACATTAACATTGCCCTTGAATTAATTCTCACAAAGAAAATTAGAAAACAAAATAATAATAAAAAAATAAATAATAATAATAATAATAAAAATACTTGTTTGGCTTGTTTGGTTGCTAGGTATATCCTTGTTAACTTTCTTGAGTGTGTGTTTAGTATATGCAAGGTTGTCGATCTCAAAATCCAAAATTAGTATCCTTTGATCCAGAAATTGAAAGAACATTTAGGAAAAGATCTAAAGGTAAAAATAAATTGGATAAACCTTTAATTGAGATGGGAGAAGAGGTTGCGCCTAAAACACTTATGGAATACTAAGCCCCTGTCCAATGTAGTACACCTTCATGTATAGTGTTGCCAGCCACAACGGCCACACACTTTGAACTTAAACCAAGTGTCATCCAACTTCTGCCCACATTCCATGGTCTAAATAGTGAGGATCCATATTATCATGTCAAGGACTTTTTAGACATTTGTTCCACATTCAAGTTCCAAAACTTCTCTGATGAGTCCATTCGTCTACGTCTCTTTCCCTTTTCTTTAAAAGATAAGGCGAAGACATGGTTGAATTCTTTAGAATTAGGATCTATCTCTACTTAGGATGTTTTGTCAAAACAATTCTTGAACAAGTTCTTCCCTGTTCATAAAACCAATTCCCTTCGGAGAGAAATTTCAAATTTTACACAAAAAGAGGTTGAACAATTTTATGAATGTTGGGAGAGATGGAAAGATTTAATTCTTAAGTGTCCCCACCATGGATATGAGAAGTGGCGACTAGTTCAATATTTCTACGATGGTTTAACACCCCAAAACCGTCGCATGGTTGATGCCACTAGTGGAGGAACATTTGTGGATAAAAGTGACATCGAAGCTTGGGACTTTTTTGAAACTTTGTGTGAAAATTCCCAACAATGGGATTATTCAACTATGGTGGAAAGGAATACTCATCTTCAACAGAAGGGTGGCATATATGAGATAGGAAGTACTGTAGACCTTAATGCAAAAAATGATTCCTTGGCTCAAAAAGTCGATGCTTTGATGTTAGCTAGTGGGCCCTTATTGACACCTAAATCTGAGGTGTGTTCCATATGTTCAAGCCCAACCCACCTCACAATGTCTTGTCCATCTAATATGACATTTTCTGAACATGCATCTGAGCAAGCCCATGCCTTGAATGCTTTTAGGAGACCAGACAATGATCCTTATTCACAAACTTATAATTCTGGTTGGGCTAAACATCCAAATTTATCATGGTCCAAAGGGTCAAATCAAGGAGTTCCATATGGGAATTCCAACACTCATTCTTATCCTCAAGCTTCCGGTCAGTCATCAACTCAACAGTTTTCACCATATCCTACACAAACTAGGAAGCCATCCATTGAGGACACTCTCCATCTTTTCATGCAAAGTTCACTTCAATTCCAAAAAGATACCCAACAAAGCTTGCATTCTAATTCTCAATCCATTGCTAAATTGGAAGTTCAAATGGGTCAAATTGCCTCTACCTTAACTGAGAGAGAGAAGGGAAGGTTTCCTAGTAAACCCATAACTAATCCAAAGGGTCAACATGAGGTGAACTCTAGTTCTAAGCATGAACAATACGAGGAAGTGAAGTCCATCACTACCCTTAGAAGTGGCAAACTAATTGATAACAAAGTAGAAATACCTAGGCATGAACCAAAAGTTGTGTCCAAAGAGTGTGATGTAGAAGAAGGGAACAATAAGCAATTCAAAGAAAATGATGCTTCACCAGAGTGTCAAAAATCATCCACCTCTTCTGAGTCCAATCCTATGGAAGTTTATATACCCAAGGCCCCTTTTCCTCAATGTTTGACCCCAGTCAAGAAAGGGACGAATTATAGTGAAATGATGGACTTGTTTAGGAGAGTCCAAGTAAACATTCCCGTACTCACTCTTGTCGATCAAGTTCCCGCTTATGCCAAAATTTTGAAAGATCTTTGCACTCAGAAACGAAAGTTAAATGTGCACAAGAAAGTCTTCCTCACAGAGCAAGTAAGCTCAATCATCCGTCACAACACCCCACCTAAGTTTAAAGATCCTGGATACCCTACCATTTCTTGTGTCATTGGTGATCATATGATTGAGAATGCATTACTCGACTTAGGGTCTAGTGTGAATCTATTGCCATATTCTGTGTATGTGCAATTAGGTCTTGGTGAGTTAAAATCGACCCCTATAACACTGCAATTGGCTGATAGATCTATGAAAATTCCTCGTGGTGTTATTGAAGATGTTCTAATCAAGGTTGACAAGTTTATTTTTCCAGTGGACTTTATCGTCTTAGATACCCAACTTGTCCAAAATCCCAGTAACCACATTCCGATCATCTTAGGTCGCCCATTTTTAGCCACATCCAATGCTGTCATAAATTGTAGAAATGGGGTTATGCAACTATCTTTTGGCAACATGAATGTTAAACTCAATGTGTTTAATGTGGAAAAACAACCTCCAGATTTAGAGGATACTTTTGAGATTAACATGATTGAAAGCCTTGTTCATGACTCATTTCCAAAATTATCTTCTCATGACCCCCTCGAGACTTGTTTAGCCCATTTTGGCTTAGATTTTGACATAGATAGCTCCATCGCTGAAGTCAATTCATTGCTTGATTCTACCCCTGTTATGGACACAACTAAATGGAAAGCCATGGTAGAACCTCTTTACCATCCAAGTCTAAACTTGTCCCATCTGTTGAAGAGTCACCCGAACTTGATCTTAAACCTTTGCCCGAGCATCTCAAGTATGCATTCTTAGGTCCTTCTAATAAGTTACCTGTCATCATTGCCTCTAATCTTGATAGTGCACAAGAGAAAAAGTTGTTTAATGTTCTTAGAGAACATAAAACAGCTTTAGGGTGGACAATAGCAGATATCAAGGGTATAAGCCCCACTAGGTGTATGCATCGTATTCATCTTGAGGAAAACTCAAAGGCAACTCGTGAAATACAACGTAGGCTTAACCCTAACATGAGAGAAGTTGTCCGAGCCGAAGTGCTCAAATTGTTAGATGCGGGAATCATCTATCCTATTTCTGATAGTACTTGGGTTAGTCCTGTCCAAGTAGTGCCTAAAAAGTCTGGGATTACGGTTGTCAAAAATACTAATGACGAGTTAATATCTACGAGAATGATGACTAGGTGGCATGTGTGCATTGATTATCGTAAACTGAATCTAGTCACAAGGAAGGACCATTTTCCTCTCCCTTTCATAGATCAAATGCTTGAAAGACTAGCCAGACATAGCCATTATTGCTTTTTGGATGGTTATTCTGGTTACAACCAGATTCCTATTGCTCTTGAAGATTAAGAAAAAACCATATTTACCTGTCCCTTCGGTACCTATGCTTATAGACGCATGCCTTTTGGGCTATGCAATGCACCTGTTACCTTTCAGCGGTGTATGTTGAGCATCTTTTCTGATATGGTTGAGCGCTTTCTTGAGGTATTCATAGATGATTTCTCAATATTTGGATCTTCTTTCGATGAGTGTTTACACCACCTATCCCTTGTGTTGGAAAGATGTCAAGAAACAAATCTCGTGTTAAATTGGGAAAAGTGTCATTTTATGGTACAACAAGGCATTGTACTTGGGCACCTCATTTCTCATAGGGGAATAGAAGTCGATAAGGCTAAAATTGATCTGATTTCACACCTTCCTCCACCACGGACAGTGAAGGAAATTCGATCTTTCCTTGGTCATGCTGGATTTTATAGGAGATTCATTAAAGACTTTAGCAAAATCTCTCGTCCCTTATGCAACCTACTTGCTAAGGAAGCCACTTTTGTCTTTAATGATGAATGTTCACAAGCATTTGAAAAGCTCAAACTCTTATTAACTTCTGCTCCCATCATACAACCCCCCAATTGGTCTCTACCTTTCGAGCTCATGTGTGATGCATCTGACTATGCTGTTGGAGTTGTCTAAGGGCAACGAGTAGATAAGATGCCCCATGTCATCTATTATGCTAGTAGGACTCTGAATGATGCCCAACTCAATTACTCCACCACAGAAAAAGAGCTACTGGCCATTGTATTTACTGTAAATAAGTTTAGATCATACCTCTTAGGGTCTGACGTGTCTAGAAATGTATTCCACATTACAATACCCAAGTATAGGTAGTCAAGTTATAATATAGTCTTGGTGAGTCCAAGTGTCGAACCTCAAGGAGAGTCGGAAAGATGTATGAAAAATGAATTTTATTTTTGTCCTTGAATTGATTTGATTGATTGATTTTGATTGTTTTCTTGAATTAAATTAAATACTAAGGCATTGGGAATTCCTTTACAATGTCGAAACCAAGTGTACCACATATCCAAATAAGTAATAAAAATTAACCAATACAATCATCATATGTTAATTATATTTGCATGACAAGAAAGGGGTCGCTTGGTAGGATAATCCATACTAACAACGCAACTCTCCAAATCATGCCTATAAGCAATAAATAATTAACATACTAAATGAATTATATAAGTTAACTAATAGAATCATTATATGTTCATTATAAATGCTATGGCAAGAAAGTGGTTGCTAATGAAGCAACTCTACAAATCATTCCTATATTAGCAATAATAATAAATATACTAATGATCTAGTAAATCCCATTAAATAAGTAGTATTATTAATTATATATGAATCATAAGAATTGTGAACTATAAAGATGTAATTACATTCAAAGTATTCATTATACCTATGTAAGATCATAAGAAATCAATAACACCACATAAAGTGAGTTGAACATTACTTATATCATTGTATGGCATAATGAATCTTAGATGTAATTACCTAAGTGTATTCATTGATTCAAAGAACTCAATATACATGGCATAAAGATGCAAAGAATCATTGAATAAAAATTATTAGATTCATATATTATCAATAATACTAACCTTGAAGCATTAAATACTTGGATATGCAAACATTTGGTTCTTCATTTTAAATTCATTCCCTAGCCTTAGCTAGAGAATTACTTTTCCATTACAAATATATAAATCATTATGTTTCTCTTCACTCCTATTCCTCCTCCATTAAAAATGAAAGACTACCTCTATTTATAGGGAAAATATGGAATCAAATGACAACTAGAAAAGAGAAATTGGATTTCTTTTTGTTTGAATATTCATTACTTTCCACCCCATTGTCTTCTTTTCACATGTGCCTTTGTTTCTTCCATGTGCCTTTGTTTCTTGACATGGATCAGATTTACTCTTGTAAAATCATAATCCAATGAATGTGGTAAAGTTTCAAGAAAATGTAAAATTCACATCACCATTCGGTAAACCCGAACCCGTATTGATTTCTGCACAATTCTGCAGTTTTGAAGCTGACTTGCAACTGCCATAACGCCTTCATTTCAAATCGAAATAAGGTCATTCTTGTGCTCAAATTGAAGGTCTCTGAATCAACTTTCCAATGGTACCAATATCATTTCCAGAATCAAAACACAGAATTATTTATAGGCATTTAAGTAAAGGGTGGTCAGGATGAATATATTTCATGCATAGTTGATGACCCAATTTGCATGGAATTGATTGAAAGACCTAGAAAATAAGATAAACACAAAAATATCATAAAACTTGAATAAAAGATATCACTATAGAACTAAAATATGTAAATTAAGGGGTTTAAATATATAATATTTGACACTTACCAACACCCCCAAACTTACATATTACTAGTCCCTAGTAATACCAACATAAATTAAAAAGAGTAAAATTAAAATTGATAAGTCTTTTAAACCCCTAGGCATTCCTAGTAGGACGAGTGAAGTCTCGTGAGGGTTTAACAGAAATGGTACCCACAAACATTGTTTGTTTTTTTTTTTTTCATTCTCCATTCTTGTATGCTCATGAAACAAATACTCATTAATCATGTAATGCTATGATGTCGTAAGAATAAAATGCATACAAATTATCCCCACTCACTCATAAATAAAAGTTTTCATGAATTAAATTTAAAAGAATAGTCCCCACAGTGGTGAAATAAACTTGCTAATTTCTACAGCCGATCCACATAGTTTTTCGTGTTTTTGTGAACATTCTCTATAGTAGACTAATCTCCCTTCTTCTAATTCATTGATCAAGTTTTGCCATGACACAACTTCAATATCACTTTTGCATTTTTATCCCTTTTTGTCTTTCTAAGTCTCCTGACTTTCCAGCGAGGATTTTTTTAATCCCAACCAACTGGCCCAGAGCTTCTTCCATGGGATTTATGCTCATTAGTTTTCTCCCCTTTTTACGCGAACAATGATATTGGTGATACCAATGGCCGGTTACTCAGATCGAAGAACTACTTTTTGCATTTTCATTTTTTTTCTTTTTAGATTTTTCCCTTTATCATTGAAACAAAACTATTTTTTCAACTACATAGTCAAAAATCAATTAATCATCCCATAGAGAATATGTGCAAGTGCTTATAGGTCAAAACTATATTTCTCGGTTTCAATTTCACTCATCTATTCACCCATGTGGACCACATCTTAAAAATTAATTTAGTCAAACTATTACATACTCATGAGTGGGGTAATTGTATAAAACTATCTTCCTAGTCATAACATGTTCACAAATTTACTTATACTTGACCTCAAGCACATATTTCGAATGAAGAACTTAATAAAATTTTCAATTTTTTTTTTTTTTTTTTTAAAACATCACAAATTGAAAAAATTGAAAACAAAATAAAAACAAAATATAATCCAAAATAATAAAACAAAATATAAACAAAATATAAACAAAATAAAAACAAAATATAATCACCTTACCCCCAAACTTGAAACGGACATTGTCCTCAATGTATAAAGAGAATGTAAGGTTGAAATCTTACCAATTCTGTGATGAGAAAAGAGGAAACAAATCTGCAAAACAAAATAATAAATATACACACACTCTAAAGAACAACCAATGTTTTTACACATAGGTTGGGTCTTCTAAAGACATGGATTCTTCCAGAGTTGGAATTTCAAAGAATGACTTCAATCGTTGTACGTTAACTTTAAAAACAAAGCCATTACTTGGATCCTCCACATCCACGGTGCCATATGGATACACATGTTTGATTAAAAAGGGACCTTTCCATTTTGATTTTAGTTTTCCGGGAAAAAGATGTAAACGAGAATCATATACAAGAACTTTTTGCCCAATTTCAAAATCTTTTCTCAAAATCTTTTTCTCATGAAATGCTTTTGCCCTTTCCTTATATATCTTGGCATTGTCATATGCATCCCTCCTTAATTCCTCCAGTTCTTCGAGTTGCAATTTTCGATTTTCACCTGCCTTAACAAAATCAAAGTTCATTATTTTAGCTGCCCAAAAAGATTTATGTTCTAATTCTACAGGCAAATGACAACTCTTACCATAAACTAGCCGATAGGGAGACATTCCAAGATTGGTTTTAAAAGCAGTACGGTAAGCCCAAAGTGCATCATTTAAACGTAATGACCAATCTTTACGATTTGGATTTACCGTTTTTTCTAAAATTTATTTTATCTCCCTATTAGCCAATTCGGCTTGCCCATTTGTTTGAGGATGGTAGGCGGTCGAAACTTTGTGTGTAACACCATATTTTTGCATAAGTTTCTCAATTGTACGATTGCAAAAGTACAACCCTCTATCACTAATGATTGCTTTGGGAATGCCAAACCTTGCAAGGATATTTTCTTTTAAGAATTTCACGACAGTTTTGTGAGTATTATCCTTGCAAGTTTTAGCCTCCACCCATTTTGAAACATAATCAACTGCAAATAAAATATACAAATTACCAGATGAAGATGGGAATGGTCCCATGAAATCGATGCCCCAACAGTAAAATATCTCAAGGATTAAGATTGGGTTCAATGGCATCATGTTCCGTCTTGTAATTCCCCCTAGCATTTGACATCTTGGGCAGGCTTTGCAAAAGTTGTGGGTGTCTCTGAAAATGGAAGGCCAATAAAGTCCGCATTGAAGAATTTTTGCGGTTGTTTTCTTTGAAGAAAAATGACCTCCACAAGCCTCATTATGACAAAAAGACATCACACTTTCAATTTCTTCATCTGGGATGCATCGTCGAATGATTTGATCGGCGCCATACTTGTAAAGGTATGGTTCATCCCAGTAGAACCTTTTAGCTTCTTGGACAAATCGCCTCCGATCTTGAGCACACCATGATATTGGCATCTTACCTGAAACAAGATAATTCACAATATCAGCATACCAAGGTAAAGATGAAATAGAAAATAAATTCTCATATGGAAATGAATCTTTAATAGGACAGGGTTCTAAAGATTCATTAAAAGTAAGGCGGGACAAATGGTCTGCCACCACATTTTCTACTCCCTTTTTGTCTTTGATGTGGATGTTGAATTCTTGAAGTAGAAGGATCCATCTTAATAGTCTTGGCTTAGAATCTTTCTTTGTAAGAAAATACTTAAGTGCAACATGATCGGTGAAAACAACAATTGGGGAACCAATTAGGTATGACCTGAATTTGTCAAGTGCAAATACTATAGCAAGAAGCTCTTTTTCTGTGGTGGTGTAGTTGATTTGAGCATCATTGAGCGTTCTACTTGCATAATATATAACACATGGTTTCTTTTCCTTTCTTTGGCCAAGTACCGCCCCCACAGCATAGTCACTGGCATCACACATTAGTTCAAAT
Source organism: Cornus suecica (assembly GCA_963922005.1). Taxonomy (NCBI): domain Eukaryota; kingdom Viridiplantae; phylum Streptophyta; class Magnoliopsida; order Cornales; family Cornaceae; genus Cornus; species Cornus suecica. The sequence continues at coordinate 48,449,994 of OY998245.1, read as the reverse complement.
CGTAGGCTCCAATCTGGTGATTGCATAATGGGTGTAGTAGTGAGCATTTCTTTGAGTTTGACAAAGGCTTTATCACATTTTTCATTCCACTCAAATGGTGTATCTTTGGCTAGAAGGTTGCATAAGGGTTTTGCAATAAGACTAAAATCCTTAATAAACCTCCTATAGAAACCAGCATACCCAAGAAAGGATCGGATGTCTTTTACCGTTTTTGGAATTGGCAATTTGGTAATGACATCAATTTTGGCTTTGTCTACCTCAATTCCTTCTGATGATATAATATGACCCAACACAATTCCACGTGTCACCATGAAGTGACATTTCTCCCAATTGAGTACTAAATTCTTCTCCACGCACCTGCACAAGACTTTCTCAAGATTTGTAAGACATTTATCAAATGAGGATCCATAAACAGTAAAATCATCCATAAAAATTTCAAGATCACGTTCCACCATGTCACTAAAAATGCTAAGCATACACCTTTGAAAAGTGGCTGGTGCATTGCACAAACCAAAGGGCATTCTTCTATATGCAAATGTTCCAAAAGGACATGTGAAAGTGGTCTTTTCTTGATCCTCTAAATCAATTTCAATTTGATTATACCCCGAGTAGCCATCTAAGAAACAGTAAAAACTATGACCTGCTACCCTTTCAAGCATTTGATCTAGGGATGACAAGGGAAAATGATCTTTCCGGGTCACAGAATTTAGTTTCCTATAGTCAATGCACATTCGCCACCCTGAAGTGACTCTTTGGGGTATAAGTTCATTATGCTCATTTCTTACTACAGTTAATCCAGATTTCTTGGGCACTACTTGTGCAAGACTTACCCATTTACTATCTGAGATTGGGTAGATGATTTTTGCATCAAGTAATTTTAAAACTTCATTTCTTACAACCTCTTGCAAATGTACATTTAATCTTCTTTGAGGTTGCCTTGTTGCTTTAGCCTCTTCCTCAAGATAAATTTTGTGTGTACATACCAAAGGGCTTATACCTTGGAGGTCGGCTAAAGTCCACCCAATTGCCTTTTTATATTTTTCAACAATTTTAATCAATCTTACCTCTTGCTTACCATCGAGTTTGGATGAAATTACCACGGGGTAAGTATTGTTGCTTCCCAAAAAGGCATACTTCAAGTCACTCGGTAATGGCTTGAGTTCCAAGTTTTGCTCTTCTCTTGTGATGACAATATCTTCATGTACCATGTGTATCCCCATTGCAATATTTTGTTCCTGTGGATCATCAAGTAATGAGTCAATGTTGTGTAAATAAATATTAGATTCATTTAAACATTTTTTTAATGGATCTAATACAAAAGACTTTTCAAAATATTCTTCCACAACTGTTTCAATGAAGTTAACCCCCTCGACTTCTTCCTCATTATACTCCTTATGTTGATTACTTAAGCAGAAAACATTAAGTTCAAGAGTCATATTCCCAAAAGTTAATTTCACAATTCCAATTTTGCAATTGATGACAACATTTGAGGTTGCAAGAAATGGTCTTCCCAAAATCACTGGGATTTGACTCGAGGGGTTGGACACTGGTTGGGTGTCGAGCACAATGAAATCCACAGGAAAATAAAATTTATCCACCTGAACAAGAACATCTTCCACAACTCCTCTAGGGACTTTCACTGAACGGTCGGCTAGTTGTAATGTCACATTAGTTGCCTTAAGTTCCCCCAAACCCAATTGTTCGTATACCGAAAATGGAAGTAAGTTTACACTTGCTCCAAGATCAAGCAACGCTCATTTTATATGACAATTCCCGATGATACAAGAGATTGTGGGACAACCAGGATCTTTGAATTTTAAAGGTCTCTTGTTTTGTAAAATGGAACTTACTTGTTCAGTCATAAAAGCCTTTTTTCTTACATTCATCTTCCTCTTCGTTGTGCACATGTCCTTTAAAAATTTCGCATAAGAAGGGATTTGCTTGATAGCATCAAGCAATGGAATGTTGACTTTTACTTGCTTAAAGACTTCAAGAATTTCAGCATTGGAACTTACCGACAAAGATTGATTTAATCTTTGTGGGAATGGAACAGTGACACTATTTTTGATTTTTTCAATTTCCTCATTTTCTTGCTCATTCTCGCTCTTTTTCTCAGCTTCCTTTGAAGGTTCCAATTCCTCGGGCTTTTGGGCCTTTGAAATAGTTTTATCAACCACCTTTCCACTTCTTAAGATAGAGATTGACTTGGCATGTTCCATGTTGACTTGGGAAGGTTCTCCACTTTGGATCATAAATTGGCCTTGTGGATTAGGAAGAGGTTGGGCAGGAAATTTACCTTTTTCTTGAGGTGAAAGCATGGGGGTTAATTTTGATATGTGAGACCTTATATCATCAATGGATCGGTCAGTCTTTTGCATGTGTTGCATGAATTGGTTGGTACACTGCACAATTTGGTCAAACTTTTGATCATTTTTTTTGAATGAATTGTGCAAGAATATCTTCCAAATCTCTTTTGGGAGGTGGAACATAAGGAGCTTGTGGCCTTGGTTGGGGTTGACTTTGTTAAAAATTAGAATTACTCCAACTAAAGTTGGGGTGATTCCGCCATTCTCTATTGTATGTCTCAGAGTAAGGAGAATTATGTGGTTTTTTGAAAGTATTGAAAGCATTGACTTCGACCGGAGCATTAAGGACTTCCTTAAATGCAGGGATTGTCGGACATTCATTTGTCAAATGTCCAAGTTCATCACAAATTCCACACACTACTTCTCCTATTGCATTAACCCCATTCACATTTTTGGACTCTAAGGCTTCCAATTTCTTAGTTAAATGCATTACTCTTGCTCCTAAATCATCATCACTTTTTAAATGATAAATTCCACTCCTTCTCGGAAGTTTAGTTCTTTCATCAAGATGACAAGTGTCCCAAGTTTGGGCACTTTCGGCTATTTGGTCAAAAAACAAAAAGGCTTCCTCGGGATCTTTGTTTAAAAAGTCTCCATTACACATGGTTTTGACAAATTGGCACATATGAGCCGGTAGAGATTCATAAAAGAAACTCACTATAATCCAATTCTCATACCCATGATGTGGACAAACATTTAAAAGTTCTTTGAAACGCTCCCAACATTCATAAAAAGTTTCATTATTTTTGGGAGAAAAATTTGAAATTTGTCGTCTCAAAGCATTGGTTCTATGAACCGGAAAAAACATTTTCAAAAATTCCGCTTGTAAGTCTTGCCATGATCTAATGGAGCGAGGCCTTTGTGCATTTAACCAAATTTTGCCTTTGTCTTTTAAAGAAAAGGGAAACAATTTAAGCCTTACAACTTCTTCAATAGTCTCCCGATCTCGGAAAGTAGAACATACCTCTTCGAATTCTTTTAGATGAAGATAAGGATTTTCAGATTCCATACCATGAAAGCTAGGTAATAATTGAATCATACCTGGCTTGAAGGAAAAAGTATTGGCATGAAGAGGAAGAATAATACATGATGGTGCAGTGCTTTGCGGTGGTTGGAGATAATCCCTCATAGTTCGAACATGAGGACCGGGAGGAACTTCCACTCCTCTTGGGATTTGATGTTCTTCATTATCTCCATGCACACTTTGATCGTCCTCCATTGAACACGATGATCCTGAATACAAAGGATTACAAAAAGATGTACCTACTACAAGATTTCTTTCAACACGTCCTACAGAATTTCGTGTCCAAACAATCATAAACAAAATGAAAAAAATAAAAGAAAATAAAATAAAATAAATTTATTACAAAACTGAAATTTCTTCTTTCGCCGTCTCCCCGGCAACGGCGCCAAAAACTTGACATGTCTAGAAATGTGTTCCACGTTACAATACCCAAGTATAGGTAGTCAAGTTATAATATAGTCTTGGTGAGTCCAAGTGTCGAACCTCAAGGAGAGTCGGAAAGATGTATGAAAAATGAATTTTATTTTTGTCCTTGAATTGATTTGATTGATTGATTTTGATTGTTTTCTTGAATTAAATTAAATACTAAGGCATTGGGAATTCCTTTACAATGTCGAAACCAAGTATACCACATATCCAAATAAGTAATAAAAATTAACCAATACAATCATCATATGTTAATTATATTTGTATGGCAAGAAAGTGGTCGCTTGGTAGGATAATCCATACTAACAACGCAACTCTCCAAATCATGCCTATAAACAATAAATAATTAACATACTAAATGAATTATATAAATTAACTAATAGAATCATTATATGTTCATTATAAATGCTATGGCAAGAAAGTGGTCGCTAATGAAGCAACTCTACAAATCATGCCTATATTATCAATAATAATAAATATACTAATGATCTAGTAAATCCCATTAAATAAGTAGTATTATTAATTATATATGAATCATAAGAATTGTGAACTATAAAGATGTAATTACATTCAAAGTATTCATTATACCTATGTAAGATCATAAGAAATCAATAACACCACATAAAGTGGGTTGAACATTACTTATATCATTGTATGGCATAATGAATCTTAGATGTAATTACCTAAGTGTATTCATTGATTCAAAGAACTCAATATACATGGCATAAAGATGCAAAGAATCATTGAATAAAAATTATTAGATTCATATATTATCAATAATACTAACCTTGAAGCATTAAATACTTGGATATGCAAACATTTGGTTCTTCATTTTAAATTCATTCCCTAGCCTTAGCTAGAGAATTACTTTTCCATTACAAATATATAAATCACTATGTTTCTCTTCACTCCTATTCCTCCTCCATTAAAAATGAAAGACTACCTCTATTTATAGGGAAAATATGGAATCAAATGACAACTAGAAAAAAGAAATTGGATTTCTTTTTGTTTGAATATTCATTACTTTCCACCCCATTGTCTTCTTTTCACATGTGCCTTTGTTTCTTCCATGGATCAGATTTACTCTTGTAAAATCATAATCCAATGAATGTGGTAAATTTTCAAGAAAATTTAAAATTCACATCACCATTCGGTAAACCCGAACCCGTATTGATTTCTGCACAATTCTGCAGTTTTGAAGCTGACTTGCAACTGCCATAACGCCTTCATTTCAAATCGAAATAAGGTCATTCTGTGCTCAAATTGAAGGTCTCTGAATCAACTTTCCAATGGTACCAATACCATTTCCAGAATCAAAACACAGAATTATTTATAGGTATTTAAGTAAAGGGTGGTCAGGATGAATATATTTCATGCATAGTTGATGACCCAATTTGCATGGAATTGATTGAATTCTTCATAAAGACCTAGAAAATAAGATAAACACAAAAATATCATAAAACTTGAATAAAAGATATCACTATAGAACTAAAATATGTAAATTAAGGGGTTTAAATATATAATATTTGACACTTATCAGGGTCCAAGGTTATTGTGTTATCTGACCATGCTGCTTTGAGATACCTTTTCTCAAAGAAAGATGCTAAACCTCGTTTGATTCATTGGGTCTTACTATTACAAGAGTTTGATATTGAGGTTCGTGATAAGAAAGGTTCTGAGAATGTCGTAGTTGATCACTTGTCTAGGATTGTCTCGGAATGCATTAAGGATTTATCACCCTTGAATGATTCTTTTCCTGATGAACAACTTTTAGCTGTCTCCCAGTTACCTTGGTATGCTGACATTGTCAATTATCTTGTTACTGGTCAACTCCCTGAACACTGGACAAAACAGGATAGATCTAGGTTCCTTGCTGAGGTTAAACATTTTTTTTGGGATGATCCTTATTTGTTCAAGTACTGCCCTGATCAAATCATTAGGAGATGTGTTCCTGAAAATGAGTTCAATAGTATTATCTCCTTTTGTCATGACCATGCATGTGGTGGTCATTTTGGTTCTAAGAAAACAACCACAAAGATTTTACAATGTGGATTCTATTGGCCAACACTCTTTCGTGATACACATGCATTTTGCTCCACTTGTGATCGATGCCAACGTATGGGTAGTATTTCTCGTAGGAACATGATGCCCCTCACTAACATCCTTATCGTAGAGATTTTTGATGTTTGGGGTATTGATTTCATGGGTCCATTTCCTCCCTCATTTGGTTACCTATACATACTTGTAGCTGTTGACTATGTGTCTAAGTGGGTGGAGGCTGTACCTTGTAGGAAAAATGATCATAGGATCGTGATTCAATTCTTAAAAGATAACATATTTTCTCGTTTTGGGTCACCTCGTGCAATTATAAGTGATGGTGGTAAATATTTTTGCAATAAACCATTTGAAATTGTCATGAAAAAGTACCTCATCACTCATAAAGTTGACACTTCTTATCACCCACAGACAAGTGGACAAGTGGAAATTTCCAATCGGGAGATCAAAACTATTTTAGAAGAAACGGTTCGACCCGATCGTAAGGACTAGTCGCAACGGTTGAACGACGCTCTTTGGGCTTATCGGACTGTATTTAAAACCCCGATTGGAATGTCCCCTTATCGACGTGTCTTTGGAAAAACATGTCACTTGGCTGTAGAATTAAAACATCGTGCTTATTGGGCTATCAAAACCTTCAACTTTGATATGGGTAAGGCTAGGTCACATCGTAAACTCCAACTCAATGAGTTAGAAGAGATTCGTAAGGATGCATATGAGAATGCCAAGATTTATAAAGAGCGGACTAAAATGTTTCATGACAAATTTATTCTTAGGAAGTCCTTCGAGCCCAACCAAAAAGTTTTGTTATTGAACTCTAGATTACGTCTCTTTCCTGGAAAGTTACGTTCTAGATGGACTGGTCCATTCACTGTGACAAATGTTTTTTCTCATGGGGCAGTCGAGATTCAAAACCCTAAGGATGGTAGTATTTTCAAAGTGAATGGGCAGAGGTTGAAACCGTACTTAGATGGGTTGGTAGATAGAGATGTGGAGTGTATTCATCTAGAGGACCCCATTTATCAAAATTGTTGAGTTTAAAAAAAAAAAAGAAAAAGAAAAAAAAAAGATTTTTGTGGATACTTATAATCCAAGTTTGGGGGTGGCATACTTGTGATTCCTTCTGATCCATATTTTTTTTTCATTTATTTATTATTTTTTTTCTCCTTGTTCTTGCTCGCAGTTGGATAGTACGTCATCCAAGGTAATTCTCAAACTTGCCCTTGTGACTTTCATTTTAAAATATTGAGGAAAATATTTGATCTAAGTTTGGGGGTAAAGAGAATTTTTTTTATATTTTTATATAGATATATGTATATATTTTCATATTTAAAAAAAAAGAAAAAAAAAAGAGGTTTCAAAGCCTATGCAATATGTTCAGTATTTCTATTGAGTATTGAATTGTCATAAGTTTGGTTGAGATTTGAAAATCATTAGTATATTTGAGACTAAAATACTTAATCTAGTCAGAATGAATGATAGTCATTAGTCTTTTATACTTATCATTATTTAGTTGATGACCCTTATAGTTAAACCTTGAAACATATTTCACGAGCACTGTCAGCTTACATTTTTTAGAAAATGTTTGAAATTTAGTGATATTGTTCTATTATCTTAGAAAAAAAATCGGTAGACCAGGATGAGATTTAATCAGGACTCTTGTGATGAAAAAAAAAATAATAATAAAAAATCCAAAGGGTTGGCTTGAGGTTGTGAGTAAATTAAGCTCCTCTTGGGTAAACAATTCCTTGTGAAAGTATGTCAAAAAAAAATAAAAAATTGGATACATTCATTCTACAATCATCAAAGAAAAAAAAAATCACTTGAGTTACCAATGTAAAATTGTTCTTTTTCTGGAAACCCGATGATTTTTGAGATTTTGGAGTTATGTCATGAGGTTTTGACCAATTCTGAATTAGTGTTTAGTTGTTGCACTTTACAACAAGGATAGACAATTTGGGTCTTCAACTAAATTTTGATAAGTGAATTAGACTTAGCTTAAATTTAATTTAGACGGAGAATATGGGTTTGACATCTCAAATAAATTAATGATTCGAAAATCTCAAGTTGATGACAATTTACTATTCAAGGTTACATATGTGATTGTATATTGCTTTGAAACTTATTTTTCGGATGTTTGTGGGTATCATCACTAGAAACCCTCACGAGACTATAACTCGTCCACTAGGGGTTCAAAGGCTTATTGCATATGCTAAATGCAATCGAGAGTTCCTGCGAAAGTGGTATAGTTAGTTTTTTTTGTTTTTATTTTTTGTTTTGCTTGAGGACTAGTAAAATATAAGTTTGGGGGTATTTGATAAGTGCATAATTCATACACGATTAACCTCCAAAAATATAGTTTTAGTCATTTATTTTAAATTATTTTAATTAATATTTGTGTTTTTATATTTTTATAGGTTATTGGTGATTTCTGGTACAAATGGGTTAAATCCATCTAAACAAGCCCAAAATCTATTTAAACCACGTCTTAGTATTTGGGTCATATATTTTAGTCCGTTTTTCGGATTTGTGTGAGCCCAGTGTTCCTAGAAAGCTGATTCAATTTAAAGAATATTGGTATTTCACATAGAAACCCTAATTCTGAAGTTTAGAGGGCGAAAAAGACATTTTAAATCTGACATACTATTTTGTGCGAAAATCAGCATCAACTTGGTAATATAATCACATATTTTGAAGGAACGATCAGAATGGAGTGAAATCAAGGGCTGTGGGAAGAGGACTTGATTAACAAGAAAAGAGTATCTCACCAATATCTTCCAAATTTACTCTCCAAATTTGTCAAAAGTGGGCTGCAAGATATCACCAATTAGGAAAAGAAATATGGGAATATTGTATTCTCTTATTTACTTTCCTAGATGAAACCTTGAGGACCCCTATAAATAGGGCATATGTGGATGCACAAAGGATCATCAAGAGCCAAAGGAATAGAAGAGAAGACTGATACAATTCACGGAGAAAGCAAAGACGTTCTTCCATCTTCAATTTCGGTTTGGTTGTTGTTTTATTATTTTATCCTTTATGTCTAGCTAATTCTCTCAGCCAAGGCTGAGAGGAAGCCCTTTTCATGTACAATTCCATGATTTTTAATTGAATAATTGAATATTTCATTTAATAAATTCTTCTTCTAGTATTTTGATGTTTTCCTATACTTTCGATTTTATGTGTTTTAATCAAGACCCTAATCGAATGTATTAGAATTCTAGCATATAGGTTACTTGTGTCTGACCATGAACTGGTAATCTTATTTGACAATTTAAGAAGAAGAAAGTAATGAATAACTGTTTATGCTTGACCACGGATAGATAGTTAGGATTTGCACTTTCTTTCAATTAGGTGTTTATTATTCATGAACAAAATAATAAATATTTGATTGAATCTATGCCTTAACACGGATTGGCCATCCATATATTTGATCCTACTTATTTTTATTGGATGTGTGAATATTATTTGGATATTTAAGAATTTCAATTGAAAATCGGAATTGTCTTGATTGGTGGTGGAATCGAAGCTTTGGTATTTTCTTTATCATTGTTCTTTCATCTCTTTTGCAATTATTATTATTTTTTTTCACAATCATCAATAATTTGTTGAATTAGTTAGATCGTAGTTTTTAGATTTAATTTGTCTTAATCAATCCTTGTGGGAATGACCTCGCAATACTTGTACTCTTTACTATTATGATTCGTATACTTGCGAGTAAATTTTGGTTTGGGTTAATCTATCTTTTGTGTTACTCTAAATTTCACATCAAATACATCTATACAATGATGTACTGATACCGAATACAAGAAATGGATATGCCAACAGACTGGCTCCCAAGAAAATACAACAACAGTCCCAATACAGGGGACAAATAAAGGAAAACAAAATGAACAACTCTATATACGAACGTCCCAAATCCCGTAACAACATTCGTGCCATGAGCCATCCTATAACGAGGAAATAAAAGAAAGTGTCGTTGCACCCCATGTTGTCCGTAGCCGAAACCTTTCTTACAAGCTGACATTTGGGATGCCAGACAAAAGAACATTGGGGTGAGTTCATCGAAGCCCCGTAGGAGAAAGGAATCGTAATTGTCACATCCTACAACCGTTCAAGTCGAGTGTGAACCAACTCGTGTACATGCATCTACCCTAGGTCAGTCAAATGTCCCATATGACACTCACGCCAATATGAGATCTCGGAAACCCATCCCCCTAGTCCCCTACCATGCATCAACAAATAGGACAGCTAACACGTAGTGAAACCATATAACAACAACATATAATAACACACACCTATAGATACATACACGTATATATATATATATATATATATATATATATATATAAAGAGATATACCACCAATACTAACCACATAGTCCAGACCACCTCATAAATCACTATGACTCGTACCCGTCAGTCCTACACTGACAATCAACACAACATCTATCACAAAAACACGAAAACAACACTCCTATTCATAACACTCCAGGAAGAATAACACTCACATTTCCTATATCATGAGCATATCGAGCTCCAAAACCTCAAATCAGTATCAACTCATACTATCAATCACCTCACATGTCACTACCGACATCTGTAAACCCAACACAGGGTTAAAATAGTCACTTCAACCTAAGAAAAGTCACAAAGGTTGCTGGACACCAAAATGAAGTGAAAGGGATTGAATAACCCATCACATCGACCACTCAAAGGTCATATGTTCACCCAAAGGTAAAATGGTCATTTCAGGGGAAAAATATACTTTTAAAGGTTACCCCACCTATTTGGACATAGTTTAAACCATAGAAACAAACGGAACCGAATTCAAAGCCCTAACATGAGAGATATGAATTATTGAAAATGGCATCGGATAACGCCGACCCAAATAGAAAGTTAAAGTACCCCTCTTTTACCAAGGGTAAAATAGTCATTTCAATTTCCAATAAATGATTCTAAATTTTGTATCTAATATTTGGACATAGGACATGCCCTAGAAACAAACGGGACCTAAATCAAAGCCACGGGGTGAGAGATATGCATTTTTGAAAATGGTATTGGATAATCCGACAAAAATGAAAAGCTAAAGTACCCCACTTTCACTAAGGGTAAAACAATTGTTTAAAGTACAAACAAATGATTTCAAGTTTCAAATACAAATTTTTTACCTATCACAAGCCATAGGAATACACGGGACCTCAATCATAGCCACAAGACGAGAGATATAAATTTTTGAAAATGACATCGGACAACGCCGACCCAAACAGAAAGTTTAAGTACCCTTCTTTCACCGAGGGTAAAACAGTCATTTTAGGGGTAAACAGGTCATTTAAAAGTACAAATACAAAGTTTGTAAAATAATTTTTGAAAATCGGACATTGCATACCGCAGCAGCAGCCCAGCACTAAAATTTTTGAAAATTCTGAAAAATTTTATAAGTGTTGGGAGGCTGAGTTATTGATTTTTCAGCTTTCTTTGGAATGTTCAAATATGCAAAAACGCGAGATTTTGCAATATGGCTCCATTTTTCGCGCCGTCGGTCTCAAAAAATCACAAATATTGGAAAAGTGAATGTTTCATTGACATAACTCAAAAATAGTCACCGAGACCTCGGGAAACGCATAAAATGTAAACTTTGTATAAAAGTGATTCTTTAAAGTTTCGTAAAATCTTCCGTCTTTCCCCCGGTTTCTGTTTTGGCATACCACCGACGTTTAAAGTGTCAAATTCTTTTCAAATGAATTTAAAACCATTTCAAAACTCAAAATTTTAGTCTGATCACGGGGGTGAGCGAAAACCGATTTTTCACTTAAAGACCGAATAAACTTAAATATAAGTCTTATGAAAAATTCTTTTTCGGGAAAACAAACCGAAACACCAACGGAAAAATCAAAGCGAATTTAGAGACGCTCAAATGGAGCAAAAGTATGAAGAACCGAGGTAAAAGGCAACTCGAAGGGAAGACAAGTAACCATATGCAAATGCATTAACTCTAACCCAACCATACCTAGTTCGACGTCCAAATATCTAAACTCCACATTGACTTATTCAAGAATATCCACAACTTCAATGACATTCCTATCCTTAAGATCGCTAAAGGGAACATAGTGGCCGTTGCCACGGAACTAACTAGTTTCAAATCAAAACCTTTTTCGATTCTTTCAAACCTCAATTTCACATTTGAAACCACATCACTTAAGTTTCTAACAATATCATATGTTCATCACTACATAATCAACCAAGATCATAAACTATCACCCGCCTTCTCAAGGTCTTAACTCACATTCAACTCCATAGTCTACTACCGACTTTACTTATCACAAGAAAGTCCATAAACCAACTCATATCACCCCTTAAGGTATATGAGCACATATCAACAAGTATAACCATTTATCTCATATTATACTTTAAAACAAGACATGCAAATCATAATTTCACATCCTTCCATTTCATTTTAACATTTTAATAACATGTGAATTATATATCTCAAAATCCATATTAAACATGCTCATCAACCACATACGATAATATCGTGATCCATATAGAGATAATCACATAATAGCAGCTCAAATGTAATGTGACTCACACACCTCCTGATACACGTAGCGCCCATCACAGGTTAAGGGATATATACTCTGTCCAGTTACTTTTGAGGATACATGCTCATCAAGTAATGTAGAGTACTGCACCGACTCTTCCCAAGTGATTTTTCTCTCTATCACTTCAACAAGGAAGACTATTGCATGAAAGCCCGACTTGCAACTCCGTGCACCAAGACTACCACAGTCAAGAATACGAGCTTCTCTTACGACTCTTAAACCAATTTCACTTTTCGGCTTATTAGTTCCGTAGGGGTGAACTCCTCCTAGCCAGTTGTTGTGACGATCCGACACAAGACTACCCATACATGATTACACAACCCGCATATACCAACACCGTGATTTGACACTACACGATGTACTCAATATGCATCCAGGTTCTCAATAACAATCATGTCCCATTACAATATATATGTTTTTATCATTTGCAAAATATTGTACTCAATAAAACTATAATGCTTACAATTTCACATTTATAAATAATGGTCCACAACATGTTAAATCACAATACATGCTTTTCTTATTTGCAATATATTGGACTCTATTTATTACAAAGCTAACAATTTCACATTTATAAACAATAATAAACAAGAATGATTTCTCATGCACCATTCATGATCTCAAATCATCAAGTTATCCTTTAATTCACAACGATAACCTTACCTTTCATTTAACATGCTTTTATCTCCATTAAAACAATTATACACATTAACTCATTTTCATACACAAGTTTAATGACGAGATAATAACTTTAAGATTAACAAGAATGAGAGAACTAGAATAACGCTCTAAGTTCATAATCCCATAATCCACCAATCATCTATATCCGCATCCCAAGTCACTAACCAAGGTAGCTAGCTTACTTACACTATCACGACTACACTACCAATACTGTAATACCCCGTGATTTTTGGGACAAATAAATTAAAAATATATATATATATATATATATATTTATATAAATTAAGTTGGATAAATTATATTTATTTAATTAAATAATATAAGTTGGGCTTATAAGCCCAATGAATCACTATTTAATTACTTTTGGGCTATTACATATATATATAAATTATTTTTGGGCCCATGGGAATTATGTAATATATATATATATATATATATATATATATATATATATATATATATATATATATATATAAAGAAAACCCTAAGTTAGTCCTACGTTTATGTCAGACAAATAGAGGAGAGAACAGAATCGCAGTCGCGTAGAAGAGAGAGGAGAACATCGATCGGCCTACACTTCGCGTGTGATTTAACCCAACGATCAGGAAAGTAGAATGTTTTTCTTTTCCCCTTTGGACCCGTAATCGTATCATCTATATAGTGCAATTTTTATTAAATCCGTGTATATATATGATTATATATTTATATTCTGATTGTGTTTCAAGAATTTGTACATGTATATAAACTGTGCTATTATATATACCTGTTTTGTGTACTAAAAGTGTGCTATATGTTTTTGCGGCGCTTTAGTGTCTACCCATATATCAGTTTTCTTTCCTGCACAATGAACTGGTGCACGTTTTTAATGGGACAACTTATGTAGTTCATGGGAATTGTAATTAGGATTCATAGTCCTTTTTAATGAATAGATTGGTGTAGATATAATCCAATATATATATATATATATATGTGTGTGTGTGTGTGTGTGTGTCTATGCTTATACATTCGTGTGTGTATGTAGTGTCATGTGGAGTTGGTACTCTTATTCAAAGTTGTGTACTTGTAATGTGGAATTGGTGTTGTTACTCAAAGTAATAAAAAAAAAATGAAGCAAAATAATATATATATATATATGATAGTAAATAGAAGCTGAGGACCCAATAAGTCATTAGATCTAGTATAGTCCTTTATGTGGATGTGTAGTTTTCTTTAGAGGAGTGCTGATGTGTACCAATAGATACTTGTATATTCGGGGAGCTGGGATGATGATTAATAATAATAATAATAATATGCCTAAAGATATAGTATTACCAATAAAATAATATTATTATAAATAAAGCAATGTAAAATAAAACGGAAATGCATGATCTCATAACTTTTCATAATATGTGTCATTTTGAATACACTGGCTAGGAAAAGGCAATTGAAACTAATTTTATTAAATCAATTAAATATACATGGAAATATACTTATGTTGCGCGTATATTTTTGATGGATGAAATCTATTTTCTAAAGACGAAATAATAAGGTTTTGAAATAGTGACTCGGTGTATAGTGTGAAAGAATTAATAAGTTCTTTCATGCACAATATAAATAGTGTTCATGTTTTTATTATTAATGTGTCATTTTGAAATGGGAGGAACCACGATTGGCTGACTATTAACGCAGTCGCATATGTACCATGGTTGACTAGTCACGACATGGATGGGTTGTCGGGTACGTGGTTATGGTTTAGCATGGTTAAGTTGTTTATTGAAATGTGATTTAATTACGGTTGCACTTTATTTGCTTTACCTATTGACTCGTGATTTGATTTTTGTTGCGCTTGATTGGTTTTGTTTCCCGACTTATTATTTAATTATGATTGCATCCTTTTGGTTTTTTTTTTTCCTATTTTCTCGAGGATATTTATTTAAGCGTGGTACTTAAAAGTCATAGGAATTATATTATTACTCTTATTTATTTTGGTTGGGTTAGATGATAGGATTATTGGTACTCTGTTTGGGATCATGTAGAGTCTACTTTGCTCGTGGGTCTGACCCACCATTGTTAACATTTCAGGTCCTCGACACTTTCAGCGACAGGGTTGAGGGTTTTATCTCGTTTCTTCTTGAGATATTCAGTTTTCCATTTTGTTTCAGAGTAGGGACTCTATATTAGTATTTTCTTTCGGACTTACATTTTCGTTTATGGTTTTAGGGGTCCATAGATATGGGATTCCCGAGTTGTACCCCTTTGGGGATTTAGATTTCTGAATTTGTTTATTCATGAGAATTAAACTTTGAGACTCTGTTATTTCTTAAATATGTCTTTTGCTTCCGTGCTTGTTTATTATTGAGTGTTGATGCACCTTAGTTTTCGGTATAGGCCTGGCCAACCTATGCATGAAAATTAAGGGGTATCACAGTTGGTATCAGAGCACTCCGGGTTGAAGTGTCCTAGGGATGTTTTCGCTAGGTTTTTCGCGTTGCGTATTCTGATATTTATAGAGCCTAAATTTAGGATTCGTTGTACTTTTTTAAGTTTGTTGTTGTGGTATTAACGATTTGTATTACCGTTATTTCAGTATGACACCTCGTAGGAGAAGGAATGTGAGTCAGGGTCAGGGCAATGCTCAGGAAGGCAATGCTGAACTTCCTCCTAATCTCGCAACTATCATTGCTCAGGCTGTTGCTGCAGGGGTGGCGATTGCTCTTCAAAATCAGCAGCCTCATCCTCCGCCTCCTCAGCAAGCTCCCGTTGTTGAGCAGGCAGTACAGCCTGTTACATGGGAGAAAGTTCGGAACACTTTCACAAAAGGTCATCCACCAGAGTTTTCAGGGTCCACTGATGTAAAAGTATCTCACAAGTGGCGGAAGGATATTGAGCGTCATCTCCGTATGGTTGAGTGTACAGAGGTCCAAAAGCAGATGCTTGCTACTTTTAAGTTAGTTGGTGATGCTTTGCAGTGGTGGGAGTCAGTTACCACCTCAGAGGAGAGGGCCACATTGACCTATGCTCAGTTCCAGGCTCGCTTTGACGATAAATATTTCCCTTTTACAGTAAGGGCAACTAAGAAAAGAGAATTTCTTGATTTACAGCAGGGAGATAAGACTGTAGCGGAGTATGAGTAGGAGTTCACTAGTTTATCATTGTTTGCACCTGAGGAGGTCAACACAGAGGAGAAAAAGAATAATTGCTTTATGCACAGTTTGACATGGCGCATTCAGCAGGTGATTGTGGGTAATCCAGCTTACATCACTTATGCTCAAGTGGTGGATGCAGCACTACAACATTGTCAGATCAAGAGGGACTACCAGAAAAATAAGGGGGAGAAGCGCAGTGACAAGGACTCTACTAGTCAGACAGGGAATAGTCAGAGTGGCAGACACAGTGATAGGGGCAGATTTCAGGGGTATCAGCCTTGGAAAAAGCAGAAGGGTAGCAATGATACTAGTAAGGAGATGTCTTCTCATCAGGGGCAGTAGGGTGGAGCACCTCAGATTGGACAGGGTCAACAACAGGGAAAATACCAGAGGAGATTTTCGGGTCCTTTCAAAGGACATTGTTATGGTTGTGGGGAGTTTGGGCACTCTGCTAAGAGATGTCCCAAGGCTACTCAAGGTCAGCACGGCCAGCAGGGTCAGATTGGTCAGCAGGGGCAGAGGCAGCCACCATCATTACCGTCACCACATATTCCACGTATTTAGGGCCTGGCGTACCCAGCTTTACCAGCACCCCCACCACCACAGGGGCAGCCACAACAGCAGTTGCATTATGGCAGGGTGTATAACATCATGCCTTGCGATCCTCGGGCACCTCAAGCTATTGAGGGTATGTTTCCTATTTATGGTAGACTCGGTCGAGTTCTTTTTGATACTGGTGCATCACATTCTTTTGTGTCTCGGTCGTTTGTCTCTTTATCTGGATTATTGACTCAGTCTTGTAATCGACCCCTCAGTATTTCCACGCCAGTAGGTGTTGATGCGATTTTACGGGAGAGTTGTGGACAGGTCCCTATTGATATTGGCAGGCTTAGATTTCTAGCTGATTTGTTAGTACTTGATATGCACTCTTATGATGTGATACTTGGGATGGACTGGTTATCTCACTACCATGCTCAGTTGGACTGTCATGGTAAAAAGATAGTCTTTGCGATATCGGGTCAGGAGATGTACTTGATTTCTATGCTTCGTTCACATGGAGGGTCTAGTACACATTTATTTTATATTGATACAGAGACCGAGGAGGAGATCACTGTATCCATGGATAGTATTCCCGTAGTGCGTGATTTTCAGGACGTGTTTCATGAGATTCCAGGGTTACCACCGAGTTGTGATATTGACTTTGTTATTGACTTAGCTACAGGCACCAGGCCTATTGCTAAGGCACCAGATAGGATGGCACCGATGGAGATGTGGGAGTTAAAGGAACAGATTCAGCAACTTCTCAGCCAGGGTTTCATTCGGAGGAGTACTTCACCCTGGGGAGCACCGGTGTTGTTTGTGAAGAAGAAGGATGGTTCTCTTCGTCTTTGTATCGATTACAAGGAGCTGAATAAAGTCACAATCCGTAACAAGTATCCATTGCCTAGGATTGATGATTTATTTGATCAGTTGAGGGGAGCCACCTACTTCTCGAAGATAGATTTGAGGTATGGTTATCATCAACTTCGTGTTAGGGAGCATGATGTACCCAAGACAACATTTCTCACCAGATATGGGTCGTATGAGTTCCGTGTTATGCCTTTCGGGTTGACCAACGCTCCAGCTGTCTTTATGGATCTGATGAATAGAGTATTCAGGCCATTTTTAGATCAATTTGCTATTGTATTTATTGATGACATATTGGTCTACTCTCGGTTTGAGGAGGAGCATGCCAAACATCTACAGACAGTGCTACAAACCCTTAAAGAGCACCAGTTGTATGCAAAGTTTGAGAAATGTGCATTATGGCATAGATAGGTGAAGTTTTTGGGTCATGTGGTGTCAGAGAAGGGGATTGCAGTGGACCCAGCGAAGGTCTCAGCGGTTATGGAATGGGGACAACCTACCTCACCTTCAGAAGTCCGTAGTTTTCTAGGATTAGCAGGTTATTATCGTAGATTCATTCAGGGTTTTTCTAAGATCGCCGGTCCGCTCACCAACTTGACTAGAAAGGGTGTGCCATTTGTTTGGGATGATCACTGTCAGACAACTTTTGATGAACTGAAGACTAAGTTGACTTCTGCACCTGTTTTGGCCACTCCACAGAGTGGGGTTCAGTATCTTGTCTACACTGATACATCGTTACAGGGTCTGGGTTGTGTGTTGATGCAGGAGGAGAGACCAGTATCTTATGGTTCACGTAAGCTCAAGCCACATGAGCTTAATTACCCTACCCATGATTTGGAGTTGGCAGCGATGGTGTTTGCATTGAGGATCTGGAGACATTACCTCTTAGGTGAGGCTTTCAGATTATTCAGTGATCACAAAAGTTTGCAGTACCTGTTTACACAGAGGGAGTTGAATATGAGGCAGCGCAGATGGCTGGAATTTGTGAAGGACTATCATTTTTCCATTCAGTATCATCCAGGGAAGGCTACTGTAGTGGCTGACGCCCTCAGTCGTCGACCCTATGCTAGTCTTTCAGCCTTGTTCGAGACTGAGTGGAATGCGTTGAGTTCCGTTGATGAGTTAGCTGACGTTTTTGCGGCATGTGTTATGGTGACACCTGTCATCATTCGGAGAGTGATTGAGGCCGAACAGGCGGACCAACAGTGAATAGATAGAGTTGCAGAGTTGACATCAGGAGAGATTCCCTTTTACTTAGTTGGTTCAGATGGGGGGTTGAGGTACAATAGTCGATTAGTTGTTCCTCCTATCGATGACTTGAGGAGAGATGTGATGAGAGAGGCTCATAACTGTCACGCCCCGAATTCCTAGGACTCCGAAACCCGAGCCTAAGAGTTAAGGGAGTGATTGCGGAAGTAAAAAGAAACGAGAACCAAAAGACATTCAGTCATCAAACACCCATAAAGGGTTGCAATGAATGCCCAGATACCATGTTGTCACGCTCCTAAAGGGTGACGCAACCCAAGCGACTACTAGAGTCAACAATAACAAAGAAGTACATGGAATAACAATAAGAATATACTCCATGCCAACCCGAATACTAAAAACACAAGAGTATCCTCAGATACCAACAGACACGCTCCTAAATCCCTAAGACTCCCGAACTGGGACATCCAAGGAATCCAAGATGCGATCCTTAATACGAATGACCAACTAAGACATCATTAACCAAGAAAACACATGGGTTAATGATAGAAATGGTATATTCCATACCCAAATGACTAATAAAACTAAGCAGCGGAATCTAACGAAAATCCGGCAGAGTTCCGTTTGTAAATGGAACATCCGGACAACAACCACAACACAAGAACTTGCCAATAGCAATTCAATAATCACAATGGCTTCCAAGCCCCACATTCATCAATCCTACTAGGGCCGAGATAATGGAAAAAAACCAAAACCCCTCCAGACCCTCTAATAATCAACAGAGCCACAAATGCTCGAATAAGAATACAAGAAATGCACATAGCTGTGCAAAATAAATACAATAACCATCAGAAAGAATAAATACAGGAACTAAATGATACATCAACAGGGATATGCCAACAAACTGGCTCCCAAAAGAGAATACATGACAATC
Organism: Cornus suecica; assembly: GCA_963922005.1. NCBI lineage: Eukaryota > Viridiplantae > Streptophyta > Magnoliopsida > Cornales > Cornaceae > Cornus > Cornus suecica. The sequence goes on along the minus strand of OY998245.1, from coordinate 48,430,168 downwards.
CCATAACAATGGGTAGAGAAACTGAAAGCGGATACCTATCGTCCCCAAACCCAGTCGTGCTGCAACCGTAACCGCATCACCCAACACAACTCCAAAACCTGTAACAAGGAAACAAAAGAAAGCTGTCGTTGCACTGCATCCTGCTCATAGCCGTATGTTTCCTGCAACCTGGCGTGGAATACCAGGGGGCGAATGAAATTCCCCTGTGAGCAAATAAGCTCAGTGGGAAAAGATATCCTAACTACCACATCCTCTGATAGTTTAGGTAAAGCTAAACCGTCTAATAAGATATAAATATAGCCCAACTAGTCCCATCCACGCAAACCCAAGTCAACACGCTCATATACTATCGTAAACGAGTATACATAAGTATATAGGGAATATATATATATATATATATAAATACACAACATGAGTCTCTAAAACTCGTACTCCAAGTACCCAACACCAGTAGTCTACACTACTCTCACCAACGTGCACTAGGTACACGATACTAAGGTCCAGTCTAAAAAATCACCAATTACTCACAACACAATTCAGAAGATCCAACCGAGGAGATCACACTCACCTCTAATATCCACAAGGAAACAAAATCCACCAATAGTACCAAGGAAGGCTCAAATCCTACACCCCGATAACACAGGAAGGAAAATACCCACGTCCTTGCGTACTAACACAACCATCATCAATATATATATATATATAACAAATCTCATCCCAGTCCTAGAGAAAGTCTACCTCTCAAGGGCTAGATCACCTCGATCATATCTCCACATAAACACCTCAATTGCTATCTCCAACAATGTCAATAAATCACCAACACTCTCACTAAGGATAAGAAAAACCCCGTAAGAGTCAAGAACCCAATCACAGGAAAAGAAATACCAATGCTAACCAACAGATAACCGAGACAACAATGTCAAGGTTAAAACACCAAGAGGGAACAAGGAAATAACACCAAGAGGGAACAAGGAAACCAAAAACGAATGGCCGAGAGTGGGAGTAATAAAAAGATGAATCCCAGAGATTCAATAGTTTTTAAGAAAAAGGTTTTCAAACTCGAACCAATCCATTCGGTATCCATGCCCCTAACGTAAGAAAAACTCCTATCACCTAGGTGGTGACATCAACAACCAAGAAGAAGTGAGAGGCAACACTATATGTGTGCACTGAACAACACCAAGCCTCGTAACCGAGACTTAGAATGATCCGAAGAAAGGTGAAACAAGAAACCACCTTTCAAAATACTACAAGTCGATATTTTGAGAAAGAAATCTCAAAATCTCAGAATCTCGAGACAAGTGACAAGATAGTTTTCTTTTAGAAAATCACACAATAAAAATGACCGTCTTGCCCCCGGTCTCCGTCAATTGCCATCACCAGCTTTTAAAGTTGAAATCATTTTAAAGAAAATCCCAAGATCATTTTATAAAGTGTCAAAACTTTTCATTTTTACGGGGGTAGGCGAAAACGGATTTTTCCTTTTAAATACAAAGAGTTTATTTAAAAACATTAGAAAACACCGTTTTCGAAATGACAGCCAAACAAGAGGGAACATAACTCCACAGATTTCTATAATGTCCGATAGGACAAGGAAAGGACGAACAACACGTTGGACTCACGGAAGACAAATATCCGTTCCAACTCCACCAACTCAAATGACACCACAAGGAAGAGGTTCGGCACCACACCGTAACCAACGACTCAAGGAATGACATACAAGTCAACGACTACGTGCTAGTGTACAAAACACAGTACAAGGAATGCTTAGGGAAATGAACTAAGCATGAGGAACCACCCTACAGTACTCCAAGTACTTAATGAAATCACTTCAATCATAACCTCTACCCATTCCTCAAAAGAATGAAAAACACTTAAGGGTCTATACTACCCCATCCACTAAGACCACAATCACATCAACCACCTTATCTAAGGCCTCAATTACAATTGATACTAAATCAATTACTGATCTCAAATCTCTAAGGATATCACACAACTAACTACAATCACAAAACAATTAACAGTCCTCTCTAAAGTCTCAACTCAACCTCAATTCTACAATCCATTTCTAACTTCAACTAATCACAACCACAAGACTACTAACCACATCTCTGAGGCTACGAACCACAATCTCTAAGGCCTCAACTCAAGGTCAAGCATACGGTCCACCACTAGCCTCAACTAGCCACATAGATCACTATGCCAATACATAACCTCCCCTACGGGCACAAAGTATACAACGCAAGTATAAGGATATACGCCTCGTTTATACTTTAATAATTACTGCTTTTAATTCCCGTTTTCACATTTATCACTTTCAACTGAGCATTTTATAAAATGAATTCATTTTGCATATTCATAAATAATCATGCTCCAACATATATATATACATATCAATAAATCACATGATGATATGCAACGCATCGTACTCACAGACCGCCTGTGGTACACACACACAAAAACACACCCTACCAAAGGGTCCTGGATCATTCTCCACCATTCCCCTAAGTCTGCAGGCTCACTAGGGAATGTGGACTCATCGTACCGTTCTTCCCAAGTGCTTTTGACACTTCACACTTTTAACCAAGGAAGACGTCCTCCACGACGCGGTCGTGCGCATAGGCTTTGGACGATATGTCCTCCCCCTATCATCTGCGTTTCTCAGCTTTTTAGTTATGTGGGAGCAAGAAGCACCCCCTGTCCAGTTGTTTCGACGATCCAAACACAAACGTCTACTCGTGCACCACGCACAAAGGAAGTAGACCACACCAAATGAATCTCTGCAAATGGTGAACACATGCACTACATGCACCAACACCCATGTCTCACAATACATGGTGTACACAAATAAATCATGTCCAACATAAATATGTAATGCACCATATTTATAAAAATACCCACATGGTAATATCAACATAAATCTCAAATCTCTGTACATGCTTTTAAAAATATATTAAAGCATTTAAATCGTGAGAAAATAGATTCATGTTCTAAACAATATATTTTCTTTAATTCTTTAGAAAATATTTCAATTTCAATTAACATGTCTTTTTAAAATAATTTACACAGATCATCCACGTAATAAAAGGGGACCTAGAATAGCGTCTAAGTCTCTCACGTCCAACGTTTACAAAATCTTCTAGCTCATTTAATTCTCAAGAGAATTTCTAAGCCACATATTCCTATTCAATTAAAATAGGAATTAATATAATCACATAGGGAATAATTTAATTAATTTTCTTAAATTAATCCCTAAGTCCAATTCCGATTCTAAACGAATTATAGATATTTAAATTAGCGATTTAAAATATCTATATTAAATTAAATAAGGGTTTTACACCCCTAAACTACTTCAATAATGCGGAGTGAGAAATATAATTTCCCACCTAATTATACGTTACCGAACAGCCCGAAACAGCACAGTACCGGCGCCCGAATATGAAGCCCGCCGACCAAAATCGTCCAAAAATCATTTCGAATATATCGAAATGTCCGTCTCGACAACCTATACGATATATATTAAGCCCATTAATAATCGGTTAATTAATTGGGTTAAATCTAAAATAACCCAAACGAAATCTATAACCTATAAATGCGATTTCCGGGAAAATCGTTCATCGTAAATTCACGAAATTAATATATGACGAATACTACGTAGGTACGAAACTACTCACCGAAAATCGGATCAAACCGATCATCAGAAGGTCGCCGAAAAATTGGCCGAAGCCTGGCCGAACCACCCCTGCCGTGCAGACTGCTCCGCCCCTTCACGACTGCGCCACCAACCGCAGCTCCTCCCCGACCCTGTGCCGCCGTTCAGCCCAACCGACGGCCACCGCCAGCTCGGTCGCCGCCGCTCCAGCTGCGCAGCCGCGTCTGCCATGGAGAACAACCCGAGCTCTCTCTCTCTAGCCGCTTCTCTCTCTCTCTCTCTCGCCGGCAACCATGGTGGCCGCCGCCCGTGGAGAAGATGAAGTCCGTGTGAAGGAGAGGAGCAGAGGTCTGATGTTGGCGTGAAGGAGAAGAGAATGAGACTGTAGCAGGTTTCGTGTACGCATATACATATATATATGCTTTATTGCACAACCAACCCTCTAATTCTCCTTAATTGCGAAATGACCCCACTCCAATATATATATATATAATTAAATATATATATATATATATATATATATACAGTAAATCCAAATTTATTACGGGCCAAACCCCCAGTGTGATTACACAAACTGGTAATTACACGGGACACCAATTAATTAAAATAGTCCGAAATAAATACACCGGGTTAGGAACCCAAACGTCGGAACACCGAACGAGCCCGATAATTTACAACGTGTCGTCGTCCAGTCGAAGTACTAAACGTTTAAATGTCAAAACGATACCGTGTAATCAACAACAAGAACTCGCGTAGTTGTCAAAGAGAAACCGTAAAGTCATCCGGTCAACTTTAAAAGTAAACGCGAAAAATTTACAGGTACCAAATACCAAGAATAAACAATACGTCATAACAAGTGACGTCATTATTGAAATTAAATTAAAATTAATTTCAGGAAAAAGGAATATAACACGGGGTGTTACAATAACTCTCCATTTGCAGTTCATCCTAGAGAGGATAAGATGTACCAGGATATGAAATGGCAATTTTGGTGGGCTGGTATGAGGAGAGACATAGCTGTTTTTGTCTCCATGTGTAGTATTTGTCAAATGGTTAAAATCGATCACCAGAAACCACCAGGAGCATTGCAGCCACTTCTAGTGCCTGAGTGGAAATGGGAGAACATTTCTATGGATTTCATTGAGGGGTTACCTACCTCACATCGGAACCATAACTCCATTTGGGTGATAGTTGATAAACTTACAAAGTCTGCCCATTTTCTACCTGTTCGCTCAGATTACACTTCGGAATAGTTGGCAAAACTTTACATTGCAGAGATAGTGAAGCTTCATGGGATTCCATTGTCTATTATATCGGATAGAGATCCGAACTTTGTATTTGGGTTTTGGGCGAGCTTTCAGCAAGCTTTGGGTACAGAGTTGCACCTTAGTACAACTTATCATCCACAGACAGATGGTCAAACTGAGAGGGTTAACCAGATTTTGGAGGATATGCTTCGAGCTTGTGTACTTGATTTCAAGGGCAATTGGGAGTTCTATTTGCCACTTTCAGAGTTTTCCTATAACAATAGTTATCAAAAGACTATTGGTATGGCACCATTTGAGGCATTGTACGGTTGACCCTGTAGATCTCTGGTGTGTTGGCTGGAGCTGGAGAGAACAAATTATTAGGTCCTGAGTTCATCAAGGACACCTCAGAAAAGATTCCTCTTATTCGGGACTGTATGAGGACTGCCCAGAGTAGGCAGAATAGTTATGCTGATCGGCAAACTCGAGCTTTGGAGTTCAGAGTGGGGGATCAAGTTTTACTCAAGGTGTCTCCCATGAAGGGGGTAATGCGGTTCGGAAAGAAGGGGAAATTGTCACCTCGTTTTGTGGGTCCTTTTATGATTACTGACAGGATTGGACCGGTGGCGTACCGTTTAGCACTGCCAGATTTTATGCACAGGGTTCATAATGTATTCCATGTTTCAATGTTGCGGAAATTCTTACGAGATGAGGATGTATATCAACATATTGATGTGGGAGAGATCGATTTGGAGCCGGATGTGACTTATGTGGAGCAACCTTATCGCATTATCGATCGAAATGAGCATGTACTTCGTAAGAAGATCATTCCTCTGGTGCGTGTTCAGTGGAGCCATCACAATGAGGCAGAGTCCACTTGGGAAAGAGAGGATGAAATTCATGCAAAGTATCCAGAGCTATTTAGTTCAGGTATGTGGTGAATTTCGGGGACGAAATTCCTTTAATAGGGGGGGAGAATGTAATACCCCGTGATTTTTTGGACAAAGAAATTAAATATATATATATATATATATATATTTATATAAATTAAGTTGGATAAATTATATTTATTTAATTAAATAATATAAGTTGGGCTTATAAGCCCAATGAATCACTATTTAATTACTTTTGGGCTATTACATATATATATATAAATTATTTTTGGGCCCATGAGAATTATGTAAAATAGAGGAGAGAATAGAATCGCAGTCGCGTAGAAGAGAGAGGAGAACATCGATCGGCCTACACTTCGCGTGTGATTTAACCCAACGATCAAGAAAGTAGAATGTTCTTCTTTTCCCCTTTGGACCCGTAATCGTATCATCTATATAGTGCAATTTTTATTAAATCCGTGTATATATATGATTATATATTTATATTCTGATTGTGTTTCAAGAATTTGTACATGTATATAAACTGTGCTATTATATATACCTGTTTTGTGTACTAAAAGTGTGCTATATGTTTTTGCGGCGCTTTAGTGTCTACCCATATATCAGTTTTCTTTCCTGCACAATGAACTGGTGCACGTTTTTAATGGGACAACTTATGTAGTTCATGGGAATTGTAATTAGGTTTCATAGTCCTTTTTAATGAATAGATTGGTGTAGATATAATCCCATATATATATATATATATATATATATGTGTGTGTGTGTGTGTGTGTGTGTCTATGCTTATACATTCGTGTGTGTATGTAGTGTAATGTGGAGTTGGTACTCTTATTCAAAGTTGTGTACTTGTAATGTGGAATTGGTGTTGTTACTCAAAGTAATAAAAACAAAATGAAGCAAAATAATATATATATATATATAGATAGTAAATAGAAGCTGAGGACCCAATAAGTCATTAGATCTAGTATAGTCCTTTATGTGGATGTGCAGTTTTCTTTAGAGGAGTGCTGATGTGTACGAATAGATACTTGTATATTCGGGGTGCTGGGATGATGATTAATAATAATAATAATAATATGCCTAAAGATATAGTATTACCAATAAAATAATATTATTATAAATAAAGCAATGTAAAATAAAACGGAAATGCATGATCTCATAACTTTTCATAATAAGTGTCATTTTGAATACACTCGCTAGGAAAAGGCAATTGAAACTAATTTTATTAAATCAATTAAATATACATGGAAATATACTTATGTTGCGCGTATATTTTTGATGGATGAAATCTATTTTCTAAAGACGAAATAATAAGGTTTTGAAATAGTGAATCGATGTATAGTGTGAAAGAATTAATAAGTTCTTTCATGCACAATATAAATAGTGTTCATGTTTTTATTATTAATGTGTCATTTTGAAATGGGAGGAACCACGATGGGCTGACTATTAACGCAGTCGCATATATACCATGGTTGACTAGTCATGACATGGATGAGTTGTCGGGTACGTGGTTATGGTTTAGTATGGTTAAGTTGTTTATTGAAATGTGATTTAATTACGGTTGCACTTTATTTGCTTTACCTATTGACTCGTGATTTTATTTTGGTTGCGCTTGATTGGTTTTGTTTCCCGACTTATTATTTAATTATGATTGCACCCTTTTTGTTTTTTTTTTCCTATTTTCTGGAGGATATTTATTTAAGCGTGGTACTTAAAATTCATAGGAATTATATTATTACTCTTATTTATTTTGGTTGGGTTAGATGATAGGATTATTGGTACTCTGTTTGGGATCATGTAGAGTCTACTTTGCTCGTGGGTCTGACCCACCATTGTTAACATTTCAGGTCCTCGACAGTTTCAGCCACAGGGTTGAGGGTTCATCTCATTTCTTCTTGAGATATTCAGTTTTCCGTTTTGTTTCAGAGTAGGGACTCTATATTAGTATTTTCTTTCGGACTTACATTTTCGTTTATGGTTTTAGGGGTCCATAGATATGGGATTCCCGAGTTGTACCCCTTTGGGGATTTAGATTTCTGAATTTGTTTATTCATGAGAATTAAACTTTTGAGACTCTGTTATTTCTTAAATATGTCTTTTGCTTCCGTGCTTGTTTATTATTGAGTGTTGATGCACCTTAGTTTTCGGTATAGGCCTGACCAACCTATGCATGAAAATTAAGGGGTATCACAAATACCCATAATCATGTACGTATAGTTACACTTATACATATATACCTCAATACTCATATACATATATATAGGCATACAAGCATACATCAATCTCAAAAGTCCAAGAATCATAACTCATCTAGCATGCATCACATATCTATCTCAAGTACACCATACACATGGATTATAGCACATAAATACATACAAACCCAAGTCCATATTTCTCAAGTATACAACTTACCAAATATATCCAAGGTTAGGAACCCTATAATCTAATTTGCACACCTACACAATCATAAGATGAGATAGTTAAGAAATTTTCTCCTACCTCAAGTGAAGAGCAACACAAACCACTAAGCAAGGTCAATGAAACCCTAGCTCTTCCCCAACCAAAATCCAAGGAGCAAACTGGTGGAAAGCTTCACCATAGCCTCCTAACCTTGAATCAAACTCCAACACAAGAGGGAAACAAGAATCATCAAGTGGTTTAACAAGAACCCCAAAACTAGGGTTTGAAAGGAAAACACAAGGAAGGAAAATGAAAGTCCAGGACGTCGTCCCGCTAAGTCCAAAACATAAACGAGAAAAATTTACACGTACCAAGATTACATAAGACGTCATGAATAAGTGACGTCACAAATGTTAACACTTGGAAAAGAATTCCAGAAAATAGAAAGGAAAATGCGGGGCGTTATAGTTTCATTTTAGAGGGGTTTTATTTAGGGATTTAGGGTGATTTTAGGGTATATATTTGCAATTATATGTGCTATTGTAGGTGCTTTATTCCATGATTGATATGTATGTTACTATGCTCCTCTAGTTGAAATCATCAATAATTAATATGTTTAGAGTTTTCAATTTAGGGTTGCATTTTAGAGGGGTTTAATTTAGGATTGCTATCATATTTGTCCACATATTTAAACATTTGTACAAATATATATATGTTAGCTATTGCCCCAAATCAAAATAAGAGATAATTGTTTAGTTTCGAAGATTGTATAGGAACGTTTAGATCGATATTTCCAAACAAACAAAAACAAATAGCGAAGGTGAAAATATTCATCAATTTATTTTTCTCATCTTTAATCTTCAAACTATCAACCGTTGTAAATTTCTTATGTGCAATGTTACTGGAAACAAATTAACTTTGTAACAAACAAATTTTGTGCATTGTAGTCGAATATATACTCCAACCTTACAAGTCATAGGAAATATACATCTAATGAAATGTGGCAAAACAACTATAGAAGAGTGGTAAAAATGCTCCTCACAGTTTGATAATTCAAATATGTTGAATCAAAAACTTCATTTCGTATTTTTCCACATTTTTAAACCATCAGTACAAATATATATATGTTAACGCTTGCCCCACATCAAAATAAGAGATAATCGTTTAGTTCCGAAGATTGTAGAGGAACGTTTAGATTGAAATTTCCCAACAAACAAAAACAAAAAGTGAAACTGAAATTATTGGTCATTTTTTTATTTCTCATCCTAAATCTTAAAACTATTAATCGTTGTAAATTTTTTTATGTGCAATATAACTAGAAAGAAATTAACTTTGGAAGAAACAAATGTTGTGCATTGTAGTGGAGTATATACTCCAACCTTGCAAGTCATATAGATTATACATCTAGTGAAATGTGCCAAAGCAAGTATATAAGAGTGGTAAAAATACTCGTCACAATTTGATAAGCTATGACGAATATGCACACTTCAATCCTCATCCTCTTTGGGATTTTTTCTTGTGTAGGTAATTTAGAAAGGTATATCTACAGGGATTAATTAATAAATGGAGATAGGATAGGAGGAATAAGATAGAAGGGTACAATTTGAATGATAACTGTACACCTGTTAATTGATGTTGGCTAATATTGACTGTTCCTATTGCCATGAATTTTTTCTCAATTGATTTTTGATTTTTGCCTTATTATGGAGAAGAGTAGTAGTTCAAAATTGAGGAAAAAAATCAGTGGGAGGAGTTGGCCTTTTGTTTAAATGGTTAATTTATATTTAGGATTATAGAAATTTAAATTCCAAATTCTTGCACCTTATCAATTGATAATTGGTTATTGTGAGGTATTTGTGACACTGTTGAGCATCGACAGCGAAAGGGAGAGGGAGATGAACCTCCAAGAAATGATGTCTGAAATGGTTGTTGGCAAATTTCCCTATATTAAGAATTTGTAGGATCCGTGTCCCGATTATCCCCGGATTAGTGATAGAGCAATTGAGCAAAAATTGAGGTCTGAAAGCTGGTTCAATTGGAGTGTGACATGTCCGAAATCAGTTGAGCATATAACACATTTCAATTTAATAAGATTTTGTCCGTCAAAGAGCTCATCTGTTTGACGGACATTGAAAAACATGGAGGCTTGGGACGGTGAATGCTTGTCCGTAGACTTTATCTTGGTGAGTTCATTAATACACATTTACAGTCTTACATCACACGTCTGTTTTTCCTTTCTATTACAGCCAACTTAACTTATATATTCCCAATGAATACAGACCGATCCATCGGCTTTCTGTTCAGAGTTTTTGCTGAAATTGATGGATGACCCCAACAATGAAAAACTAGAATATTTAATGACGAAATTAAAGGAAATGGATTGATTTGAATTTGAAATAATTATTTTTTGCGAGCTTGGATGATATTGTAATGTGATTGAAAAGTTTACAATGTGGTTTTGGAATTATGTTAAGGGTGGTTGTAAAACTTTGGGGGGTCCTTTTTTGTGACCATAATGTGCATTATTGGTATAATTTTGGTTCGGAAAGTAATTTAGGTCTTACCATTTGAACCAAAAACTTTGTTAGCCATTCGATATATGTTGGTTTACAATATTGTGCTTGAATTTTAAGACGGGGTGTTTATAAAACAACAATTCATTCATTTCTTGCTCTAATGTGTAATGTTTAGGGTTTCGATAATTGTTGGTTTATAGTGCGGTTCTGGTATATGTTATGTTGGATGAATGTTGTTTGTGGAAGTAATTTAGGTGTTGCCATTTGAATCAAAATCTTGTTTGCGCTATCGATATTTAGTACTTGCGAAATATTTGTCATTTGTGAATTCTCTGGGTATTACCCATTCATTGGTCCACGTATTTCAATAATTCTTTTAATTACTTTAATAGGTGCAATTGCTGTAGCCCAGCAATAATTCATTTTTAGAACTAGGAATCCAAATCCAATTTTCTTCTAGGTTGACATATTCATTTCCCTTCAATTCTATTTGAAGTCGTGTATAGAATGGAAATGCTTTTGGTTTGATCTATTTTTAAGATCTAAGCGATTACCAGACTTGTTATATTCGAGTCAATCGAATCGGTTGAATTGTTGTTCATATTGAAATAAATTGAAATATCGAGCTAAGGAGTTGGTTGATGATGCTTGAACATGTACTTGTTTTGAGTGTTTATTTATTTTCTATTAGTATCTATGAATTGATTACGAGTCGAAATATGATTAGAGCCCTTATGTGTCTTGAATTTATATTGAATGCAGTTAAAATATATTTTTTAATATTTTTTGTTTTTTTATAGTCGTCAATTAAACGAACCATTTTTGCAATTTTTGTTATAACTATTGTTGCCGCTGAAGCAACTATTATTTTGTCAATTTACCGTAATCGAAAATCAACTCGTATCAACCAATCGAATTTATTGAATAAGTAAAGTAATATTAATAATATTAATTATATAAATTATAATTGATTAATTTAACATGTCTGCCACATAAGGTATAATCATGTTTGCAAAAACACGTGAGAAATTCTAGTATCTCGTTTCTCTTTCATAAATCAATCCAGAAGTAAACTAATTATTAAAATAACAGGTAAATCATTAATTCGTCTAGTATATAAATATATGTTTCGGTTAGAAGTTTACTAGATCGAAAATTTATTATGTTAAAAAGTTTATAAATACCATGTCATATTCAGTAAAGATTTATGATACATGTATAGGGTGTACTAAATGTGTCCGAGCTTTCCTCATAGATGTATTAGAAATGATAAGACTGTGTCGTTTGTAAGAGATGTGAATTCGTTTGTCCAACAAATATTTTTAGTGTTAGAGTTTATTTATGGCATGAAACAACTCGCAACATGGGACTAGCTTATTGATATGTTCCATAAAACTCCACTTGAATCCATTTTTTTTTACCGATAAAAACCCAAACTAGAAAATAACATATTTTTTATTTTTTCGAGTACGGTTTTTTTTATCCATATGTACACTTGTCTGCTCCAAATGTACACCTGTATATTTGTAAATTCGAGTATGTGAAAAAAGATGAAATAAAAATCTTTAACATATTTGAATTATTAATTAAAAATTGTCACGAATATTTTTACCTACTCTTCTATAGTTGCTTTGACACATTTGTGCAACATAGAAACAGAACAATGCTTGATAGTTTAAATTTTTTTTATGATAAATAAAAAATCTCAGAATAATTTTACCTTATAAGGTTTGAAATATCGAGGTAAACGTTGTTATACAATTTTCAGAACCAAAAATTTATCTTTAAATTTTTTGTGCCAAAAGTTAACATATATTTGTACTAATGGTTTAGGCGCATACATATGTGAAAAAAGATGAAATAAAAATCTAGTTTGATAAAAATTATTAGTTAAAAATTATCACGAGTATTTTTACCTACTCTTCTAGGGGCTACTCACATTTGTGCTTTGTGGTACACTTGTATATGTGTATATATTCGATTAAATTGTGCATAATCTTTTAATGTTATAAATTTATGTTTTTTCCATTACATTGCACGTAGAAATAGAACAATGCTTGATAGTTTAAAGATGTTTGATGACAAATGATGGGTGAAATTAGGGTTAAAAATATTGATTAAGAATAAACCCTTGTAGTGCCCTAGTTTTATCAATCGCAAGTGCATGAATCGTATTATAGTACAGTTCGGCTTGAGAACGGGAATATCGATCTCACAAATACTTGGATTTATTCACTTTAGCAATCTAAAAGTACTGAATTATGGTTTTGAAAAAGGTTTTGTTTGGTTTGAAATCTATGATTTAATTAAACTAACTAAAAGCAAGAAGTAAATTGTGTTTGTGATTCAGAGCAGAGAAAAACTAGGGTTCTCATGCTCCACCACTAACCGCATAATATAGCTATCTACTTGATTAATTGCAATGGGGTGATCCATCAGCCGTGAATTAGATTATATAGCAAATAGTCGAATATATCCCAAAAAAGATACCGTCAACTGGATTCGCTACAACTCATCTCCGTACAGAGTGTGATTAGTGCATGTCATCTACTTTACTCTAATCTACTCCTACAACATGAAATTACACTAAAGCATGTCTATATCACCTCGTCGAGGCATGACCTGTCTAAACCTAGGGTTTCGGGTGTTAAATAACATTGTGTAGAAAACTATGATATGCTAGAGAACACCAAATAAACATGATTGATTGAGAAAATGCATTCATTCAATCTAAGAAAAGAGTATAATAAATATAAAACCCCTTATATTAAATAATTATGGTCTCTCATCTACACAATCATCACATATGTAGTATTCAGTTTCCCCTCATTATAAGTGAAACAAATAAATAAACAACATTACTTGGTTAGAGTTTTGCTACAAAACCCTAAATACCGATTTTTGTAAATAAAATTTTTAACTATCAATCGTTGTTATATGTCCATGTGCAGAGTCATGGAAACAAAATATGCAGTATAACAGTACAATATTGTGCTACATATATAAATGTACCACTAAGCACAAAAAATATAAGAAATATATTTTTGGTTCCACTAAGCACAAACAATATAACAAAATATGCAGTATAACAGTAAAATATGTTTGAAAAATTTTCAAACCTTATAAGGTAAAATTGTTATGAGATTTTGTATTTGTAAATAAAATTTTTAAACTATCGACCATTATTATTTGTCTATGTGCAGAGTCATTGAAACAAAATATGCAATGTAATAATAAAATATTGTGCCACATATACAAGTGTACCACTAATCACAAAAAATGTAAGAAATATATTTTTGGTTCTAATTTGGGTATAAAAATGTTTGACGAATATTTCAAACCTTATAAGGTAAAATTGTTCTAAGATTTTGTATTTGTAAATACAAAATTTTAAACTATCAACCGTTGTTCTATGTTTATGTGCAAAGTTATGGAAACAAAATATGCAGTATAACAGTACAATATTGTGCCAAGTGTACCACTAAGCACAAATGTGTGTAAATTGTAAGAACATTTATAGTAGTATTTGTGTTTGACATGTTTTAGACAATAACCGTGTTAAGTGAATTGTCATGTTGAGAGTTTTGTGTTTTAACAATTGAGTTGTTAGTAGGATCGTTTCTATCTCGAGAAAGAATTCAAGGAGTGTGTCAAAGCAAATAAATCTACCGAAGGGTAAAATTATCATTTCCAGACATCGTCATTTCACCGGAGGGCAAAAATGTCATTTTCAGACATCATGACTTCAACCAAAAGCATCGAGAGTTCGAGATGACAAGTCTAGCTCAAATATGAAAAAAATGCAAAAGATGAAACATACCTATGTTGTCAGAGGCTGAAACATGACAAATTGGCTCTGACCTACGCTATGGTTTTTGAGCTGGGAGGGGACCCTATGCCCTAGACCTACTTCCAAGCATATGTCCCAAACATAGGTTCAAATAAGGTGATTCTTGAGCCTATCATCAAGAGCTTGAACTCAGTTTTCCAACAATATATTACACGTGTCAATCCAATGTGTGTAGCTCCAAATATGATCAAAAGAGTGAGAGGTATCTTGCATAAAAAATTGAAAATTTTATAATCGGGCTGAAATTTTATTTTGACTCAAATTGATTCGTGTTGACCCGGATAACCTTGAGTTTGACCCAAATACCTATAAGAACGTATATATCACATATTATACACAAAAGGGTAAGATTAGGGTTTCTCCTCAGCATGATCTATAAATACCAAGTTCTACAAGAAATGAGGTAACGTCTTGGAGAGATCTCTGCAGTATTTTATCATTCATATTCTTCTACAAAGATATTGATATATAGAGAGAAAATATCATTGAGTGATTCTTCTAGTTCTCTCTTGTTTTGGAGTTGATTCTATCGTGTTTCTACATTGACGATCTTATGCACGATTGAATCATATATATTCTGAAAAATCTACACACCACTGATTCCAACGAGGTTGCTTTGATCCATTGAAGAACGG
Source organism: Cornus suecica (assembly GCA_963922005.1). Taxonomy (NCBI): domain Eukaryota; kingdom Viridiplantae; phylum Streptophyta; class Magnoliopsida; order Cornales; family Cornaceae; genus Cornus; species Cornus suecica. Next base: position 48,414,975 of record OY998245.1, on the reverse strand, counting down.
AGCCGTCTTAGTGTGGAGATCGGAGCAAGAAGCTACGTGGTTATTTGATATGTTGAGAAATAGAGCCGTCATTGTACGAAGCGGAGCGAGAGCTTCGTGAGGTGCGAGTGAATCTAGACTTTTAGATGTCGAGTGAAGAACAACAGATTACATTGGTTGTAAGTACTATTTTCATAGAGTCTATACAAATTCTCTGATTCATAGTGCATCGATACCCGAGCATATTCGTGGTTTTTACTTGGAGTCTTTCCAAGGTTTCCCATATAAAAATATCGTGTGTCTATCTTGCTTTATTTTTTGCACTATATTAATGTTTGTTTAATATTGCTTGAATGATGTGATTAGATTAAAATTGACTTTTCCGCAATTAAATATTATTTTGTTAATAAATCCACAAAAAGCCTATTCAGTCCCACTCTAAGCTATTTTCACCATCGTCTAGGTAATTTCAATTAGTATCAAAGTGTGGTTGCCCCGATTTAGGTTAACTACCTAGGGTTAGATCTTGAACTTAGACGATGGACGTACCTCGTGAAGGAGGTTCTATATCTAGGTCCCCTTGGTTTGATGACTCAAATTACACGTATTGGAAAGCAAGTATGAGAGCGTTTTTGAAGTCTTTATGTCACGCCCCAAATTCCTAGGACTCCGAAACCCGAGCCTAAGAGCTAAGGGAGTGAATGTGGAAGTAAAAAGAAACGAGAACAAATGAAAACCAATGACTGAAGGTCATCAAACACCCACAAAAGGGTAAAAGTGCTCTAATATCATGCTGACACGTCCCTAAATTCCTAAGACTCCCGAACTGGGACATCCAAGGGATCCAGAATGTGATCATTATAATGAGCAACAAGATATCATTAACCATGAAAATGTATGGAATAATGATAGAACGGTATATTTCATTCCCAAATGAATAATAAACAAAGCAGTGGAATCTAACGAAAATCCGGCAGAGTTCCATTTGTAAATGGAACATCCGAACAACCAACCACAACACAATAACCTGCCAATAGCAATTCGATAATAACAATGGCTTCCAAGCCCCACATTCATCAATCCTACTAGGGACGAGGTAGTGGAAAGAAACCAAGACCTCTCCAAACCCTCTAAAATCAACAGAGCCACAAATGCTCGAATAAGAATACAGATCCCATGTAGCAGTGCCGAATAAATACAACGACATCCTGAAATAATAAATACAGGAAATAAAAGATACATCAACAGGGATATGCCAACAGGCTGGCTCCCAAAAGAAATATATAACAATCCTATAACCAATGGGTAAGGACACTGACAGCGGAGATCTAGCGTCCCCAAACCCAGTCATGCTACATCCGTAACCACATCACCCTGCGCAACTCCAAAACCTGTAACAAGAAACTAAAGAAAACTGCCGTTGCACTACATCCTGCTCATAGCCGTATATTTCCTGCAACCAAGCGTGGGAATACCATGGGGCAAATGAAATACCCCTGTGAGCAAATAAGCTCAGTGGGAAAGGATACTCTAACTACCACATCCTCTAATAGTTTAGGTAATGCTAAACCACCCAGTGAGATACATAGCCCACAACATAACCCAGCCACGAAAACCCAAGGTACGTGCTCATATACTACCGTACGTGAGTATATAGGGGATATATATATATATAAGATACAACTAAGACTCATACTCCCAGTACCAACGTACATTAGGTACACGACACCCAAGTCAAACCTAACCAATCATCAAGCGTTCACGACGCTAACAAGAAACTCCAAATAGAGGGAATCACACTCACCTCTAATATCCACATGGATCGAAATCCACCACTAGTACCAAGGAATATTCATAACTCACTCCCTGAGAACACAGGAGGAAAAGTACTCACGTCCTTGCGTACTAACACAATCATCGTCTATATATATATATGTACAATATATATATATATATATAACAAACCTCATCCCATTCCTAAGGAAAATCTACCTCTCAAAGGCTAGATCACCTCAATCATATCACCATACCATAAATCATATCGAACTCATGATACTATCCTCAATAGGGTCAATCACATCACTAACACTCTCACTGTAGGCAAGGAAAACCACCCAATCAAATCACTAAGAGTACACGAACTCAACTCACAAGAACGACCACCTCAGGGTCACCAAAGCAAGGCGAAGGAAAAGACTTCCCAATGCTAAACCAACAAATAACCAAGACAACAATGTCAAGGTTAAAACACCACAAGTGTTTAGTGAGAACACCCAGACAAAAGAAACCAATCCACTCGGTATCCATGCCCCTAACACGTGTGACAACTCAAATCACCTAAGTGGTGACATCAACAATAAAGAAAGTGAAAGGCAACACTATATGTGTGCACTGAACAACATAAAGCCTCATACAGAGACCTGGAAATGATAGGAAACAAAGGTGAAACAATGGAACACCTTTCAAAACTCTACAGGATGAGATATTGAGAAAGAAGTCTCGAAATCTCGAAATCCCAAGAAAAGTAATAAAATAGTTTTTCTTTAAGAAACCACATAGTAAAAATGACCGTCTTGCCCCCGGTCTCCGTCAGTTGCCATCATCGGCTTTTAGAGTTAAAATTCTTTTCAAAGAAGATCCTAAGATCAGTTTATAAGTGTTAAAACTTTTCATTTCCACGGGGGTAGGCGAAAACGGGTTTTTCCTTTTAAATATAAAGAGTTTGTTTCAAGGTTTAGAAAACACCGTTTTCAAAATGACAGCCACATAAGAATGAACAACTCCACAGATTCCTATAATGCCCAAAAGGATAGTAAAGGAAGAACAACACGTTAGACTCATGGAAGACAACCATCCGTTTCCAACTCCACCAAATCAAATGATAACATATGGAAGAGGTTCGGCACCACGCCGTAACCAACAAATCTAGGAATGACATACAAGTCAACGACCACGTTCCAATAATTGTATAACAATATTTAACAAATATTTCAAACCTTATGAGGTAAAATTATTCTTAGATTTTGTATTTGTAAGCAAAAAAATTTTAGACTATCAACCGTTATTCTTTGGTTGTGTGCAGAGTCATGGAAACAAAATATATATTGTAACAGTACAATATTGTGCCATATACTTGAATATATACACATATACAAGTGTACCACTAACCAAAAATGTGCATAAATCTTACAAGAGTAGGTAAAAATACTCGTGACAATAGTTGACTAATAAGTCAAATATATTGTAGATTTTTACTTCATCGTTTTTCCCATATATATGCGCATTATACCATTAGTTCAGCAAAATATGTAACTCTTGGAACAAAAAATTTAAGAAATATATTTTTGGTTCCAATAATTGTATAACATGTTTAACGAATGTTTCAAACCTTATAAGATAAAATTATTATGAGATTTTGTATTTGTAAGCAAATATTTTTTGATTATCAACCGTTGTTCTATGTCTATGTGCATAGTGAAGGAAATAAAATATGCATTGTAATATTTTTATAGTGTTACCTATTCGGATAAGAAACCGCTCTTAATTCAGTTCGGTAGAACATGTGTCTCCAAAACCTGATGTCGTAGGTAAAATTAGTCAAAAAGTAACATGACATATATTGTTGGTTTCATTAATTGTATAACAATATTTAACAAATAATTAAAACCTTATAGGGTTAACAGTACTAGAGATTTTTTATTTATAGCTATTGGGTAAGTTTCAGGTGTGATTGAAATGTATTCATTCATTCGCCGACTGTTCAAATGAATGGGTGAATAAATGATGCGCAAACATTGCGCACAAGATGTATGCAATAATAGTAACCTAGGGACATTATAGTGCACAATAAAATCTTACAATAGAACTACTATATATTTATATGTATTTTACTATTATATATTCATACTTATTAGGTAAGTTTACACGATTGAAAATTATTCATACATGCACCCACTCTTCGAATGAATGCGTCAATAAGTTATAAGTACTTGCGCGTCATTTGTATGCATATATCGATACCCTAGAAAACATTTTAGTGCACAATAAAATCATAAAGATTATAGACATATCTATGAACGAAAACTTTATATCCTATAATTATGATCCTTTTCTCAAAGGAGATAGAGTATAACACTTGCACTCAAATATTAATAAGTGAAATATTTATTCTATCTATATCAAAGGACTAAACATCTCTAAAAGCACCGTAGTCGGATACCATCTTCGAATATGCCCAGAATATATTGGTTATCATGTCGTCCATATCTAGCTGGATAGCGTGCATAAAACTAAGATCAATAACAAGTTGTTTTTCAAAATACTGCATAAGCCAACCGAGTTCCCCGCTGTCCAGATCCTTCGGTCTCCTTGTCCTTAAATGGTTTTGGACATCAACCCTGGAAAGCCCCACAAAGTCTTTCCCACCCTATTGCCTGAATGATAATTCAAAAGATTGTTATACGGGTATACCACAGTCTGCAACCATCTCAATTTGAATTGCCTACACGCTATTGATTTTGCTCTGAGAGGGCAACATGTGGCTCAAATTGCTGGATATGAGGTCGTAGTTGTGCTTTTCAATGAATTTACAGACCACATACTTCCTTAAACTACTATCCCAACTTATACTCATGCATACAGGGCATTCGGTGCATGTATCAGCTCTGAGATTCTTCTTTCGTGCCTTCTTCGAACTTCTTACTCCCTCATTTGAACATACAAATAACCTTGACGTCAGTTTCCTTTCCGATTTCGGCTCCTGATGGAATCGAAGCACATTCTGATGCATGGTTTACCGTCCAGCAGATTAGCCTCATTGACTTGTTCAACAACATTTACCCCGCTGTTGATTTCTTTATCCATTATCTAACTCTTATCTCCCAAAACAATACTCGACTAAATTAGGAGCTGAAACAACCAAATATAACCGTATTAGTTAAAACTAAAACTGCAATAAATTTTTATGTCTAATATTGTCAACATATATTGAATAATGAGAAAGAAAGATGGGAGACAACAGTCCCTGCAGCGAATATAAGAGGCCAAAACAAAAAATTAGAGATACGAGATTCTGAATCTAAAACCATGAAGAGATTCTGTTGATTTCTTCATCCATTATCCAATTCTTATCGCCCACAATAATACTCGACTAATTAACTTAGGAGCAAGAACAATCAAATATAACCGTATTAGTTAAAACTAAGTAAAAATTTTATGTCTAATATTCTCAATATTGTTAACATATATTGAACAATTTTATATGGAACATATGAGCAATATTTACAATAACAAAGCGAGGTAGGTAAATGAGAGGTTAAATAAAAGTAAAATATCTCTCTCTCGTGAGAGCGAGAAAAAAAATCAAATATCTATGAAAGTAAAGTTAGTAGTAAGGAAAAAGAATTAACAGAAAACCAAAACCATAAACACAATTGTGAGAGAAAATGGGGACACAACAATACCACCTGCAAGGCTGTAACGAATATGGGAGGCACAAACAAAAAAATTAGAGTTACAAGATTCAGAATCTAAAACAACAATTATTGGCGTTAAATCAAGTACAGAAAAAACATTAACATAAAACCATCAACAACAATGTCAAAGACAAATGAGACTCAACAGTACCGGGAACAAATCTAAATATCTCAAAGAACAAAATGCAGGTCCTAAATGCTTAATTTATTATATACAAGACCAATTTTTAACGCTAAAGTAAGGAAAGAGAATGCTAAATTCTAACGCTAAGGGTCCGTTTGGTTAGATGGAAATATGATGGAAAGTAAAAGTGAAAGAAAATGAAATGAAAGAAATGAAAAACTAACTTTCCACCATGTATTTGGTTAAATGGAAAAAAAATCAAGAAACAAGTAGGAAACTATTGTTTTCTTCGATAGCATGAAAGCGAAAAGAAAGTGATTATACTTACTAAAAAGACCATTTAAATTACGCACTATCTTTTTTCAAAAAATTTCAAGAAAGAATTTTATTCAATGATCAATTAATTAATTTAGTCATTAATTTTCCTACATATATTTAGTAATCACATATATATGATAAGAAAGTATGAGTGATAAAAACAATTTGCTCAAAAACCAAGACGATAAAAGCTTTATATAAATTTGTAGATGAAAGAAACATATAAATAAACTTTATAGAGGAAAGAAATAACAATAAGAGAAAAAATTGTGTGTATTACAAAATTTTAAGTAATGTGATGGAGGCATGAAATTGCTAAAAATAAAATACAATATAACTAAAAAATTGAGCATAGAAGTTACTATATGTCTTTTAATGTCGAAAAGTGTACTAAAGAGATCAAATACCTAAAATAAAATAATATTGGTACGTTGTACATAATCCTAAATTCAATAAACTCTATTTATAAAAATTGTATATAAGAATCATTTTTATCCATCTATAATATAATGAGGTATTAGTCTTTTTCATCTTCATGATGTTGTACAATTGAATGAATCCAAGATTGTATAAATAAGTAACTAGGATCACAAGAGTAACTTCATTTTAAAAATGGATAACTTTTACGGGAAATTAAAATTTTCTAGCGTTTTAAACGTGAAAAGTTTTCAAGAAAATTTAGGAGATTAGGAAGATTACTTTCCCCAAACATTTTCCCTTTCCATCAAACCAAACTCTAAATTTTTTTTATAAACTTTCCATGTCCTTTCTTTTCTAGTTAGTTCACGTTAACCAAACGAACCCTAAAGTAAGGAAAAAGCATAAAAACACATAACATTTAACAAATCCAAATCAACAGCCAAACAACATCGTTTTTAAATTATGTAAAGATTTTTTTTCAAGAATTAGATTGTGTAAAGTTGTAATAGAAAATTAAAAACTTCTATAAATTATACGTGCAATGTTATAAGGCATCGATAATATTCATATTCAATAACAACCATAGACAGAACGACGATCATCAATAATATTCATATTCAACAATAACCATAGACAGAAAAACAAAAACCTATACTGATCAAATAAACAAACAGAAATACTTCAATTACCAGGACAAAAAATCTTAACCATATAAACCAAACGGACAAAGAAAGAGGAGTAAAGGGTACCTGGAAAGAATCTGAAAACCACAACTTCAAGTTTCTATACTCTGAATCAAAATTAGACAAGACCAATCTGAAAGGAAGAACGAAATAATTAGGGGTGAAGAGTTCATGAACGACAACCCAATTTGCAAGAAAACCCTAAACCACAATAAGAAGGAATTAATTGCACTACAAAAATAAAGAAACATAAATTAATTACATTTGAGCTTCATTCATGATGGTTCATGATTTTTTAGAGATGAACACTAACCTAGGTTGATACTTATCTACAACCTACCTATTTTTCTACATTTTTGCAAAAATGTATATTTATTTTTGCATCTGTTCGGGAGTTGGAATTTATGGTGAATTTATGGCAGTAGATAGAAGAGAAACCAACCACATTTGAGCTTCATTAATGATTCCTCAAAGATGAACAGAGCCTGAGACGGATCTCATCTGCAACCTGTATCTTTTTCCTCCTTGTTTTGCAATATTGTATCTAGATTCTACTGAATCTGGTGAATTTATGGGGGTAGATCAACCTTGATGAAGCTCGGATTAGATTGGATTGGATTGGATTTGATTATTTAGTGGATTGGATTTCACTTGGGAGAGTGTTTTCCTTCAATTTACCAAAAATTTATATATATTTTTTGCCCTCTATCACTGTTGACCTAATATCAATTTAGGGGGATTTTTAATTTTTCCCAAAATTTAAATTTGAAATTGATGAAAGGTTTGGCGGTGGGCTTATGTTGACTTTTACTGTTGCTTTATACGCTCATTGTTCATCCATACTAAAGCAATCAAAATACACCCAAATGGGACTCACTAGTGCTGACTGGGCTGAATGGCCATTTCCAGTCAGAGAGTAACATGACTTAATGTATATTCGTATACAACTGCCAAGTTAACCACCCACATTCTTCTGTTTGTTAGTTGTCACTCTTTCGGATTGTCATGTGTCCCATGATTATTTAGTGGTTACAACAACAACTTCCCACTAATTGTAGGTTAAGTAGACTAAAGAATCTAACCTTAATTAAGGTGAGATTGTTACCTTGAATATAACACATTATCTCCTTTAAAAGTGTAACCACCTCCACTAATCCCTTAATTATAGGAATTACATGACAACTCCTTCTTCCACCATACTTTGCATCTGTCACGTCATAAGATGTTTGGCAGATGTCATTATTCAAAATTTGAATTTCTTCCGTCTTCCACCAGATTGATACCAAGTGGTGGCAGATTTGTTTCTTTCGACTATGTCACATGTTGCTTAATAATTGGTCTTCGCATTTATCAAAATGCATCAATGGTAGGACGCCACGTGACCAGATTTTTTGGGCGTCAACAGAATTATGCCCAAGTGAGCAAAATACTCCCATGTACTACAAAAGTGAGCAAATCAGCCCCTCAAGTTCTCAAAATTGAGCAAGTTCCCCACCTGGACTTACTTTTTGAATGTCAAATTACAATTGTACCCATGTTTTAACTTTTTGTAAAAAATAAAAATAAATATAATATGTAAAAAGATTAAGATGCCCTCATTAATCCTATATTCATATGTTACCCAAACACCACACTTCAAGGGTGTATTTTTCAATTTTGTTTGTGTAATATTCTTTTTTTTTTTTGGATAGATTAAGATTTTTAAAAAAAAATTAGTTCTATTTCATCCGTGCTAAACATGAATAATTTATTTTTATAATTTTTTATTTTTAATTTATCTACTAGTCATTCGTACACTTTAAAAACAAATCAATTATAAAATAAATTCAAACATTTATCCAAATAGACAATGAGGGATCTAAAACAATATTTTAGGGTGACAACAAAAATAATTTTATTTTAGAGGGAGTTGAGAAAAAATAATAACTTTTTTGAACCATCACAATAAATAATTAAATTCATTTATAATTAATTATTTTTTTAAATAAAGTAAAAATAGAATTCAAAGATTATAAGAATTAATTTCTAATTGATTTTTTTTGTATTTGATTTGTTTGAATTTGTTTTGTAATTGATTTTTTTTAAAAGTGTACGAATTACTATTAGATAAATTAAAAATAAATTATTCATGTTTAGCATGGATAAAATAGAACTATTTTTTTTAATCTTAATCAATCCAAAAAATAGAATATTACATAGGTAAAATTGCAAAATACACCTTTGAAGTGTGGTGTTTGAGTAATGAATGAATATAAGACTAATGAGGATATCTTAGTGTTTTTACATATTATATTTATTAGAGTATTATTTTTTTACAAAAGGTTAAAATATGGGTACAATTGTAATTTGATATTCAAAAAGTAGGTACAAGGGGGCAACTTGTTCAATTTTGAGAACTTGAAGGACTGATTTGCTCACTTTTGTAGTACATAGAGTATTTTGCTCACTTGGAGATAGTTCATAAGGGTATTTTGCACTTTTGCCTAAAATCTAAACGTTTTTCAATTTAAAATTTTTGAATCACTAAAGTCATATGACAAAATTGCAACTCTGTTTGGATTGACTTTTCAAAATTTATATTTGGTCTTTTGGATTGAAATTTTTTTCTAAACTTGGCAAAATTTTTAAAAGAGTTTTTTGGAATCGAAAGAGCATTGTGAAGAAGTTAGGGGTACCACATTCTCAAAATGTTTTTACTTTCCTTTTTCTCATTTGTAAAAGTAGAATCAGAAACTCTGCTAAACAAGATCAGAAAAATCTAAACAATAGTGAAGTAATACTTATCAAAGCTAAACATGAAGGAAAAAAATAAGAAATATTATCTTCAATAGTTATCAGCTACTTTGTGCAAAATTAATAAGAAACATGTATATGCATAAGGTCGGTTAAAATATATATATATATATAAGGTCAGCTACTTTTGTTTTACTTGTTGTCAATTTAATAAATATTTGGAAAATTAGGTTCTAGTGACCGCAAACATAATTCTTTTAAAGTGACCTAAAATAAGAAAAATTTAAATAATGACCAAATTTAAAACTTAAATCCTAATAAGTGACTATTTTAGGGTAATCGGGTAAAAAAACACACACATATTTTTATTAAAATCAACTTTAGAGATTCAATATAATTAATTACGACAGGTTGATTCATCTTTCGCTCCCTTCGTCATTCATCTAGCTCTTTTTTTTTTCTTTTTATTAATTGTTTAAATTAAGTTACAAAATATTTGAGTGAATGAAGAATAGAGAATTTATAGTATTAAGATTTATTTTTATTATGCTTTGGGAATCCAATAAGTTGGATTAATCAAATGTTTACTAAAATTATGATTAGAAAAGCGAAAAAAACTTAATAAAAAAATAATAATAATAAAAAGACACAAAAATAAAATGTATCCACAATCTCAGAGGCAATGTTGTATAAGTTTTAATATATAAAGTAAACTAACCTAATTATAAATAATCAATTATTTAAATGACATCTATGTAATAAATCATCAAATCATCACTTTTTAGCATTTAACCCGACCACAAAATTGAAATTACAAAAATAACACTAAATTTGGGTTCAATAAGATTGGTTTATACTTCATACTATGTTCACCCACGTAACATAAACTCGGCCACAAATCAACATCTATATCTATATCTATACTACTTATAAATTAGACTTTTTTTATTTCTAACATTTTTAAAATTTTAATTTTATTATTAAATACACATGGCTTTCATAGGGGTGCATGTCTATATAAAATAAACAAACATGTTTATGTTGGAAATAGTTTTAGAAAAAATAGTAATTAAACCCAACTTTGAGCTTAAATAATTATGGGACCCGGACTCCGAATTTAACGGGACCAAGCACTAATGTGTTTTCCTTGGTGAGGAGATCGAGTTGGTATAATTACATGTTCAAAAATATTGAATATTGAATGAGAAATTATCTTTCAAAGAGACCCATTTGAATTTGGGTAAAAATTCATGTCCCACATTGGAAATAAAGTAAACTATAAAAGTGCGTATATATGGTTGTTTTGAATGGGTGATTTGAATATCTAGAGGCATGAGAGGAGAGCTAGACCATGCATGAACCATGCTAGTCTTAGACTAACCACACGCGCGCCGCCTGCCCGCCCGGTGCGGGCCGTGGTCGCGGTGCGGGCGGGTAGTACCTAGACAGTTTCAAAGCCTATTGGAGTGGATGCCTACACAGTTGAGGTACCTCTCTATTCTCTCTATATATAGGCCATTGCATTTCATTTAGATATACATTATTTTATTTCATTATTCCAGAAATACATCCTCTCTCTACATTCGTTCTATCTTGGGAAGCATTATTGCCTTAAGGAAACTGTGGTATCACACAGGGCTCGGATTTTCTATTTCTTCTTGCATTCTCGTATTTCGGGTCAATTTCCTTTTTATTGTTTGCAATATATATATATATACAGTTTTATGCATGATTGTTTTATACATATAACAGAAGCATACTTAATAATAATCTTAAGGCAATATTGATTTTTGTTTCATATTTTTTTATATTTGTATATATATATATTTCATACATATATATATATATATATATATATATATATATATATATATATTCTATCTGCATAATTTAATACCGTACAAAGTATATACATATTATGTTTTGAAACTATATCATATAGGTTTATAATTATTGCGTATGGTTTATAATTATTGCTCTGTATGTTTGCAAATACAACATATCTTTATTCGGTGTTCTTGTATGTATGAAATTCTGTAAATTGAGTTTCATTCAACAACTGTTTTCATTTATTTTGCTGTATATCAGTTTTCACTATAACATATATATTTCGATATATATATATATACGAAATATGGTGATATATATTTACATTCTGATATATATATACATACATTCTAATAGTCTAGTCTGTTATATATATATATATATATATATATATATATATATATATATAAATACATACATTCTGATATTGTGTATCCATATATATATTTACTGGATTTCTATTTACTAGTGTTTTTCCATAATTATATATATATATATAAATCATGTTTTATTTTATTCTGTTTGATTAGAGAATCTGTGATACTGTCTTATTATATTATTTTATTAGTATTGTGTGGGAATAATAAAACAGTACATAAAGTAGATTTCTGTTTTTGTAACAGAAATGACTACTGGTAATCCAACCACAATCACTGTCCCACTGGGGAGAAGCCTGAAAAATTCAATGGCTCAGATTTTAAGCGTTGGCAATAAAAGATGTTGTTTTATCTCACTACTTTGAATCTGGCCAAATTTTTAATGGAAGCAATTCCAACAGTGGTCGAGGGTGAAACTGATAAAGATAAACTGACTGCAGTGGATGCATGGAAGCATTCTGATTTCTTGTGCAAGAACTATATCCTAAATGGATTAGATAGCAGACTGTACAATGTATACAGTGGTGTGAAAACTGTAAAGGAATTATGGGAATCATTGAATAAAAAATATAAAACTGAGGATGCTGGCACGAAGAAATTCATTGTTGGCAAGTTCTTAGATTTTAAAATGATATATTCAAAAACCGTACTCATCCAAGTGCAACAGATTCAAGTGCTTCTTCATGACATTCATGCATAAGGTATGTCTCTTAGTGAGTCATTCCAAGTGACGGCTATAGTTGAAAAACTACCACCACTTTGGAAATATTTTAAGAACTACCTGAAGCATAAACGCAAGGAGATGACGCTTGAAGAGTTGATAGTTCGCCTGAGGATTGAAGAGGACAATCGTAAGTCAGAAAAGAAAAATGGTGTATGGCATCCTATGGAGTCAAAAGCAAACATTGTGGAGGAATGATCAACTTCAAAGACTAAAAAGAGAAAGTTTAGTGAAGAAGGTCCAAGTAAAGGATCTAAGAAGTTCAAAGGAAAGTGCTTCAATTGTGGAAAGATGGGACATCTCTCTAAAGACTGTCGAAAGCCAAGGAACTTCAGGAACACTAAACCTCAAGTGATTGTGACTGAGGCAGATCGACTTGCAAATGATGTAGGCGATATGAATCTTGTTGTCGTGGTTTCAGAGTGTAATATGGTGGGCAATAACAAAGAGTAGTGGGTGGACACTGGTGCTACTCGTCACATCTGTGCCAATAGAAGGATGTTCACTACTTATCAACCTATGCAAAATGGAGAACAACTCTTTATGGGCAATTCTTCATCTTCTAAGGTAGAAGGCAATGGAAAAGTGATCCTGAAAATGACTTCTGGAAAAGAGGTGACTATGAATAATGTGCTACATGTACCGGATATTCGCAAGAACCTGGTGTCTGGATCTCTGCTAAGCAAAAATTGCTTTAAATTAGTCTTTATGTCTAATAAGTTTGTCCTTACTAAGAATAAAATGTATGTAGGAAAATGATATCTCAGTGATGGGTTGTTTAAGCTAAATGTAATAACTGTTGTACCCACAGCTAATAAGATTAATAACACAGTTTCTTCTGCTTATATGTTTGAGTCTTTTGATATTTGGCATGCTAGATTAGGCCATGTTAATTATGACACTTTACGTAGATTAATTAACTTAAATGATTTGCCTAAGTATAAAATTGACCCAAATCATAAATGTGAGACTTGTGTGGAATCAAAATTAACAAGAAAATCATTTCAAAAGGTTGAAAGATGTACTGAACCTCTAGAACTAGTGCATACTGATATATGTTATCTAAAGTTCTTGGAAACTAGAGGAGGAAAAAAGTATTTTATTACTTTTATAGATGATTGTACAGAATATTGCTATGTTTATTTGCTAAGAAGCAAAGATGAGGCTATTGATATTTTCAAACAATATAAAACTAAAGTTGAGAATCAACTTAGCAGAAAAATCAAAGCTATAAGAAGTGATAGGGGTGGTGAGTATGAATCTCCATTTGAGGAGTTCTGTAAAGAACATGGAATTATTCACCAAACTACAGCCCCCTAATCACCTCAATCTAATGGTGTAGCTGAAAGGAAAAACCGAACTTTAAAATAAATGATGAATGCATTTTTGCTAAGTTCGGGAGTACCACAAAACTTGTGGGGGGAAGCTATACTTTCTGCTAATTATATTCTTAATAAATTGCCTCAGAAGAAAACTTTTAAAACCCCATATAAGTTATGGAAAGGTTATAAGCCTTCTTATAAATACTTAAAAGTGTGGGGGTGCTTAGCAAATGTGGCAATTCCTAAACCTAAAAAAGGTGAAAATAGGACCAAAAATCGTGGATTGTGTATTCATTGGTTATGCCCACAATAGTAGTGCATATTGGTTTCTTGTTAATAAATCTGAGATTTCTGATGTACATGTAAATACGATAATTGCATCAAAGAATGCTACATTCTTTGAGAATGTATTTCCATATAAAAGGACATCATATTCAAGCTCACAGAAAAAATCATTTGGTGCTATGACTTAAGATAGTCAGGAACCTATAGACGAAGAATCTATAGAACCCAGATGAAACAAAAGAGCAAGAATCACTAAGTCATTTGGGCCAGATTTTGTTATCAATCTGGTAGAGAATGAACTTCAAACCTATAAGGAGGCCATGTCTTCACCTGAAGCAGTTTATTGGAAAGAAGTTGTGAATAGTGAAATTGAGTCCATTATGCAAAATCATACATGGAAACTGGTAGATCTTCCACCAGGCAATAAACCATTGGGATGTAAGTGGATCTTCAAGAAAAAGATGAAGGTTGATGGATCAATTGACAAGTATAAGGCAAGACTTGTAGCTAAAGGCTATAGGCAAAAGGAAGGGTTGGATTATTTTGACACTTATTCACCAGTTACTAGAATAACGTCCATTCGCATGCTAATTGCTATAGCAACGTTAAATGGTTTAGAAATACATCAAATGGATGTAAAAACAACATTTCTAAATGGTGAATTAGATGAAGAAATATACATGGAACAACCCGAGGGGTTCATTTCTCCTGGCCAAGAGAGATAAGTGTGTAGACTTGTAAAGTCCTTGTATGGACTAAAGCAAGCGCCAAAATAATGGCATGAGAAATTTGACAGTGTTATGATGTCAAATGGGTTCAAAATAAATGAATGTGACAAGTGTGTTTATGTCAAGAGTTATCATAATGCGTATGTCATTTTATGTCTATATGTGGATGACATGTTTATTATAGGCAGTAATAATGATGTAATCAAATCTACGAAACAAATGCTAAAGAGTAGATTTGATATGAAAGATCTTGGCATAGCTGATGTTATTTTAGGAATTAAAATTTCTAGAACATCAGAAGGACTTGTGTTATCCCAATCTCACTATATAGAGAAAATGTGTGACAAGTTTAAGAAGTATGGGATAAGTCCAACACGAACACCTGTGGATGTAAACGTTAAACTTTCTAAGAACAAAGACGAAGGCATTTCACAATTGGAATATGCTCGCATCATAGGAAGTTTAATGTATGTTATGAATTGTACTCGACCTGACATAGCATACTCTGTTAGTAAGTTGAGTCGATACACAAGTAACCCAGGTAAATGTCACTGGAATGCAATACTAAGAGTTTTGGGATACTTGAAGTATACTCAAAATTATGGTTTGCATTATACTATATATCCAGCTTGTCACACCCCGAATTCCTAGGACTCCGAAATCCGAGCCTAAGAGCTAAGGGAGTGAATGCGGAAGTAAAAAGAAACGAGAACAAATGACTTTCAGTCATCAAACACCCACAAAAGGGTAAAAATGCTCTGATACCATGCTGTCACGCCCCTAAAATTCCTGAAACTCTAATCTAGAGAATCAACGAATTTCCAAAGGGTGACGTAAGTCAAGCAACCACTAGAGTCAACAATAACAAGGAAATACATGGAATAACAATGAAAAATATACTCCATGCCCAATCGAATACTAGAAACTCAATAGTATCCTCCGATACCAAACTAACACGCTCCTAAATTCCTAAGACTCCCGAACCAGGACATCCAAGGAATCCAGGATGTGATCCTTAATATAAACGATCAACTAAGATATCATTAACCATGAAAACGTATGGAATAATGATAAAAATGGTATACTTCATACCCAAATGAATGATAGAACAAAGCAGAGGAATCTAACGAAAATCCGACAGAGTTCCATTTGTAAATGGAACATCTTGACACCCAACCACAACAGAATAACCTGCCAATAACAGTTCGATAATAACAATGGCTCACAGGCACAACATTCATCAATCCTACTAGGGCCGAGGTAGTGGAAAGAAACCAAAACCCCTACACAACCCTCTATAATCAACAGAGCCACAAATGCTCGAATAAGAATACAGAAATGCACATAACAGTGCAGAACATATACAATAACATCCTGAAAGAATAAATACAGGAAATAAAAGATACACCAATAGGGATATGCCAACAGACTGGCTCCCAAAAGAAATATATGAAAATCCCATACAAAATGGGTAAAGAAACTGACAGCAGATAACTATCGTCCCCAAACTAGCCGTGCTGCAACCGTAACCGCATCACCCAACGCAACTCCAAAATCTGTAACAAGGAAAATAAAAGAGAACTGTCGTTGCACCGCATGCTGCCCATAGCCGTAACATTTCCTGCAACCTGGCATGGGAATACTAGGGGGCAAATAAAATACCCCTGTGAGCAAATAAATTCAGTGGGAAAAGATACTCTAACTACCACATCCTTTTGCAGTTTAGGAGATGTTAAACTATCTAGTAAGATATATAGCCCAACAAATCTCATCCATGCAAACCCAAGGCACGCGCTCATATGCTACCGTAAACGAGTATATATATATATATATATATATATATATATATATATATCGGGAATATATATAAATACACAACAAGATTCTACAAGGTATGATTAAGACTCGTACTCTAAGTACCAACACAGGTAGTCTACACTACTCTCACCAACGTAAACTAGGTACACGACACCCGGGTCCAATCTAACAAAACATCGAATGCTCACCACGCTAACCACAAAACCCAACAGAGGGAAAACACACCCACCTCTAATATCCACAGGAATCAAAATCCACCACTAATGAAGGCTCAAATCCCATTCCCCAAGAACACAGGAGGGAAAACACTCACGTCCTTACGTACTAACACAATCGTCATCTATATATATATATATGTACAATATATATATATAAAAACATCATCCCATTCCTAGAGAAAATCTATGCCTCAAGGATGGAATCACCTCATCATATCACCATATGAAAATCTCAAAATACTATCCCCAACAAAATCAATAATTCACCAACACTCTCACTATGGATAAGGAAAACTGCCCAATCAACTCACGGAGAGCATACGAACACAACTCTCATGAACGACCACCTAAGGGTCACCCAAAACAAAGCAAAAGAAAAGACTTCCCAATGCTAAACCAACGGATAACCAAGATAACAATATCAAGGTTATAACACCACAAGTGTTTAGGGAAAAACACCTGAACAAGGAACCAAAGCAAGGGAAAAGAAGTCCCAATACTAAACCAACAGATAACCGAGACAACAACGTCAAGGTTAAGAACACCAAAGGTGTTTAGAGAAAACACCCAAACAAGAAAACCAAAGCAAGGGAAAAGAAATACCAATGCTAACCAACAGATAACCGAGACAACAATGTCAAGGTTAAAACACCACAAGTGTTTAGGGAGAACACCTGGACAAAAGAAACCAATCCACTCGGTATCCATGCCCCTAACACGTGTGACAACTCAAATCACCTAAGTGGTGACACCAACAACCAAAAAAAAAAGAAAGGCAACACTATATGTGTGCACTGAACAACACCAAGCCTCATACCCGAGACTTAGAAATGATCCGAAGAAAAGGTGAAACAAGAAACCACCTTTCAAAACACTACAGGTTAAGATTTTGATAAAGAAGTCTCAAAATCTCAGAATCTCGAGAAAAGTAATAAAATAGTTTTCCTTTAAGAAACCACACAGTAAAAATGACCGTCTTGCCCCCGGTCTTCGTCAGTTGCCCTCAACAACTTTTAGAAGTAAAAATATTTTTAAATAAGATCCTAAGATCATTTTATAAAGTGCTAAAACTTTTAGTTGCGACGGGGGTAGGCGAAAACGAGTTTTTCCTTTTAAATAACAAGAGTTTATTAAAGACTTAGAAAACACCGTTTCCGAAAGACAGTCGAATAAGAGTGAACACATCCCCACGGATTCCTATAATGTCCAAGAGGACAAGGAAGGAAGAGTACAACATTGGGTTCACGGAACACAACTATCCGTTTTCAACCCCACGAAATCAAATGACAACACATGGAAGAGGTTCGACACCACGCCGTAACCGACGACTCAAGGAGTGACATATAAGTCAACAATCACGTGCCAGAGTAAAAACACAGTACAAGGAATGCTTAGGAGAATGAACTAAGCATGAGAAACAACTCTACAGTACCCCAAGTACTTAAATAAAATCACCTCAACTATACCATCTTCTAACCCAATCAAAATCTTGAATACAGTTGATAACCCATTCCTCAAAAGGTGAAAGGTACCTAAAGGTTTATACAACAACATTCACTAACTTCACAATCTCTTCACCCGCTTTCTCTAAGGCTTCAAATCTCAATTGATACTAAAATCAATCCCTAACCTCAAATCTCCAAAGAGGTCACACAACTAACCACAATCACAAAACCATTAACCCCGCCTTCTCTAAGGCATCAATTCAAAATCAACTCTACAGTCCACCACTAACCACAGAGGTCACTATGCCAATATACTTAACCACCCTCAAGGGTACAAAAGTATATAATTTCAAGTACAAGATTTCAATTCATTATACTTTTTCAATTACCGCATTTAATTCATGTTTTCACATTATTCACTTTCAGTTGAACATTTTATAAAATATGAATTTAATTCATAATATTCATAATTAACATGCTCCAATATCCACAGGTATTAATATCACATAAACACGTCAATGAAATCACATAATATACTATACAATGTAATGTGACTCACACACCACCTGTGATACGCACACAAAAACACACCCTTCCCAAGGGTGACGGATCATTCTCCACCATTCCCCTGAGGATACAAGCTCACTAAGGAAGGTAGATTCATCGCACCATCATTCCCAAGTGCTTTTGACACTTCACACTTTTAACCAAGGAAGACGTCCACCACGACGCGGACGTGCAAATGAGCCTCTCGGACTCCACCCTCACTCCCCACATTTTTGGCTCATTAGTCCGTAGGCGTGATACCTCCTGGCCAGTTGTTACGACAATTCAAACACAAAGTCTACTCAAGCACCACACGCAAAGGAAGTAGACCAGACCAATTGAATTTTTCTCTGCAAAAGGTGAACCCGTGCACTATATGCACCAACACCCATGTACTCACACGACATGGTGTATCCAATAAAAATCATGCCTCAACATAAATATGTAATGCATCATATTTATGAAAATATCCATATGAAAATACCAACATGAATCTCATAATCTCTTTAACATGCTTTTAAAATATAATAAAGGCATTTAAATCACATGAAAATAAGTTTATGTTTTAAACGATATATTTCCTTTAATTCTTTAGAAAAATAATTCAATTTCAATTAACATGTCTTTAAAATAATTAAAGTCAATAATCCACGTATCAAAAAGGGAACCTAACATAACGTCTAAGTTTTCACGTGAGGGACAGTCAAAAGGGAACTAATATAGCGTTCTAAGTTCACGTCTAACTTTTACAAAATTCTACTAACCCATTTAATTCGCAAGGGGTTACTAAGTCACCTATTATCTCTCAATTCAAATAGGAAATTATTTAATTTAGCGGGAAAATAAATAGATTAATTTCTCAAATTAATTCCTACGTCCTGCCTCGATTCTAACCCAAATATAGATATTTAAATTCACAGTTTAATATATCTATATTAAAATAAGTAAGGGTTTGTACACCCAAACCACGTCAACTATACGGAAGTGAAAATAAAATTTCCCACATAAATATACGCTTACATAATAGTCCGAAACCACCCACTGTGAATAGTACCGGCGCCCATATATAAAGCCCGCCGACCAAAGTCATCCGAATAATATTTCGAATATATCAAAATGTCTACCTCGACAACCTATACGATATGTATGAAGCTCATTAGCAATAGGTTAATCAATTTGGGTAAATCTAAAATAACCCAAACAAAAATCATAACCTATAAACGCGATTTCCCGACAAACCGCTCAACGGAAAATTACAAAACTTTAGTATGATGAACATTAAATATAGACGATGCTACTCACCAAAAATTGGCCCAAACCAACAACGAAAAGTCGTCCAAATTGTCGGCCGAAGTTCCAACCGAACCTCCTCTGTCGCGCGAACTGCGCGACCCAGCTGCGCCCAGCCCTCTGCGCGAACCAGACCCACCAGCTACGGCCCTCGCCGCTCACGACGCTGCCGCTACTCGCCGCTGCTCCAGTTGCAGCTCCTCCAGGTCGTGCTTCCAGCAGCGAACCTTGCACTCTCTCTCAGCTCGACTCTCTCTCTCTCCATGATCGGCGACGTGAAGGTGGAAGGAGACGTAGATCTGTGGTCGTGAAGAGAAGAGAAGAAAGGAGCTATGTGCGTGAAGAGAAGAGAGGAAGAATAGTAGTTTGTGATCGTTTTCTCATTCCCCAGACATATAGATACGTATATACATATATATGTATATTATATAACCTTTAATTCAATTAGGAATTTGTACCCTTCAATTCAATAGGTCTAAATGACCTAATGATATGACCAAATTAAATAAGTGTGACAATGGTTCTCTAAATTATCATACAAGTCCACCTTTAATCAATTCCCAATTTAATCCACTCCTAAACGTAATCACGCGAACCCAAAAATCCATAAAACGCCAAATAACTAAGATAGCCCAAAGTAAATACACCGGGGTAAGAACCCAAACGTCGGAACACCTAACGAGCTTGATCCAATAAAATGTGTCGTCATCCAGTCGAAACACTAATGCTAAACGTAGAAACGAAACCGTGTAATCGACAACAAGAATTCGCGTAGTCGTCAAAGAGAAACCGTAATGTCATCCAGTCGACTTTAAAAATAAACGCGAAATACCAAGGATAAACAATGCGTCAAGAACAAGTGACGTCATAAATAAAATTAAATCAGAATTAATTTTAGGAAAAAGGATAATAACACGGGGTGTTACACAGCTGTACTTGAAGGATATAGTGATGCTAATTGGATATCTGATTCCAATGATTCAAAATCCACTAGTGGATATATTTTTACGAGTAAATTACAGTTTCACCCCCTCGTGTTTGGACATATTTCACTTTCCCCCCTTTTGATTGGATAATTACGCTTTCCCCCTTTTAAGTCATTTTCGGTGACCGGTAATTTAGAAATTACTTAAATGCCCATCATGTTATATTCAATTTTTATTCAATAAAATATGAAATATGATTTTACCTAATAGCCCTTCTAACTTAACTATAGTTAGTCAAAATAACCTAACCTAACCTTACTCTCTCTCTCTCTCTCTCTATATATATATATATATATATATATATATATAACCTTCTCCGAGGAGCAGAACCAAGTACCAATTCAGAGATGCTAGAAATGAATCAATCATCAAAACCTACCCATTCGCTCTCGCTTTCAAGACCAAGACCTTCGAATTCTTCGCCTAAGACAACGAAACTGCCACCACCGCCGCCGACAACTTCACCCTCCTCAATTCCGCCGATCTCGCTTTCAAGACCAAGACCTTCGAATTGAAGCCGTCATTTCTCTCTACCTCCAACAACGACCATCAAGAAAACACCTCAACCTCAACCACCGCACCACCATCTTCACCCACTGCACCACCATCCTCCATAATCGGGTTTCAAATTGGGAATAGAGATTTAGGGTTTCCAATTTGTGGTTTTTGAATACAAATTAAGAATGTTTTGGATGAATTTGAAAATGTCTATATAACTGAAATTTCTATACCAACCTTCAAATCTTTTGTTTTCCATCCAACAAATCTATATATTACTCTCTCTCTCTCTCTCTATATATATATATATATATATATAAATCTATATATTGGGATTGAATGAAAGTAGGAGTTAAGGTTTGAGGATTGGGAAGAATTTAGGATTTGAGGATTGAGATTGGATTGAATTTAAAATTTGGGGAATGAGATTGAATTTAGAGTTTGGGCATTTTGGTATTGAATTTAGAGTTTGGGAATTTTGGAACCATCTTAACTACATTCATATAAAAGGGCATTTTGGTCCACTAAAGTGAGGGGTAAATGGGTCAATTCAGTAAATAAGGGTAATATTGTCATTTCACGTCAAAAAACCTCTTTGACCGGTGTTGACTACGCCTGAGGTCCGATGGAGGGGGGAAAGTGTAACCCATACCCAAACTAAAGGGGGGAAAGCGTAATTATCAAATCAAGAAGGGGGAAAGTGAAATATGTCCAAACACGAGGGGGTGAAACTGTAATTTACCCTATTTTTACTCTTGGAAGTGCAGTTGTGTCTTGGAAGTCCTCAAAGCAAACATGTATTGCTCGGTCCACAATGGAATCTGAATTCATTGCATTGGACAAAGCTGGAGAAGAAGCAGAATGGCTTCGTAACTTTTTAGAGGACATTCCAAACTGGCAGAAACTAGTGCTAGCTATTTGTATACATTGTGATAGTCAATCTACGATTGGAAGGGTTCAAAATCACATGTATAATGGTAAGTCTAGACATATCCATTGTAGACATAATACCGTGAAACAATTGCTCTCAAATGGTATAATATCCATTGACTATGTAAAGTCTAAGGATAATATAGCGGATCCGTTAACTAAAGGATTGACAAGAGAGCAAGTTGAAATATCATCAATGGGAATGGGCTTGAAGTCTCATGGTTAAAAGACACCATAATGACAACCCAACCTAGTTGACTAGAGATCCCAAGATCTAGGTTCAAAGGGACAACCGAATTGTGCGTGACTTAGTTAAAAGTACTGTGGAGATTAAATCAAAACTCCTTCCCATTACTATGATGAGACAGTGCATATTTTAGGGTAAGCAATGCTTTTAATGATGTCTATGACTTGAAAAAATCCAAGTGAGGAAGAATTCCTAATAGAATCACCTATGTGAATAGAAAGGGCCGTTTTTAGGAGGATTTTTTTAAGGCGGAATTCTCTGACAAATACTCATGAAACCAAGTGGTGTCCAAGGCCAAAATGGACACAAACGTGAGAACCAATTGTGTTCGAAGGGGAATTGTGTGAAGTCTATTGTCTTGGTTTACACAAACACCTGACAGTTCAAGGCATCACGTCCACTGATTAGCTAGTAAATCCGATAGTCTTTCACAAGGGAAAGTTCAAGGCTCTAAGGCTACTTATCCTGATACGGTAACCTTTCATTATACTTGAACTTGTGTCTGCATTTTCATCTGTATTTTGAAATGCTAATTTCCATTCATGTGGGGGATTGTTGGAAATAGTTTTAGAAAAAACAGTAATTAAACCCAACTTTGAGCTTAAATAATTATGGGACCCGAACTCCAAATTTAACGGGACCAAGCACTAATGTGTTCTCCTTGGTGAAGAGATCGAGTTGGTATAATTACATGTTCAAAACTATTGAATATTGAATGAGAAATTATCTCACAAAGAGACCCATTTGAACTTGGGTAAAAATTCTTGTCCCACATTGGAAATAAAGTAAACTATAAAGGTGCGTATATATGATTGTTTTGGATGGGTGATTTGAATATCTAGAGGCATGGGAGGAGAGCTAGACCATGCATGAACCATGCTAGTCTTAGACTAACCACACATGCGCGCCCCGTCCGCCCGGTCCGGGCCGTGGTCGTGCCGCAGTGCGGGTGGGTGGGTCGTCGGTTCTACCCATTTCTTTTTGTTAAAAAACTGCAATGTCTCTTCTAAAGAGTTGTATATACAGTTTTTATTTTGTTTTAGCAACCAGTACCTAGAGAGTTTCAATGCCTATTGTAGTGGATGCCTACACAGTTGAGGTACCTCTCTATTCTCTATATATATAGGTCGTTGCATTTCATTCAGATATACATTATTTTATTTCACTATTCCAGAAATACATCCTCTCTCTACATTCGCATATACATATAGATAGGTTTGGTTCGGGTTCGAGTACAAACACAAGCTTGAGTTCCCCGGTCTTCATAGATTGCAGTGCTGCAACTTTGAAGGCGAAATCCGTTCTATCTTGTGAGACATTTGTTCAATTTCCTTGAGCACCGTAGAGGGAACAATATTGCCTTAAGGAAACTGTGGTATCACATAAGGCTCAGATTTTTTGTTTCTTCTTGCATTCTCGTATTTCGGGTCAGTTTCCTTTTTATTCTTTGCAATATATATATATATACAGTTTTATGCATGATTGTTTTATACATATAACAGAAGCATACTTAATAACATCGTGAAAAAAAGTAATCTCCTCAGTTGGGGATGTTTATTCAAAGAGTCATATACATATGAGAGTTGTATTGGTCTCATCTCCTCACCCCAACCCCATCTACAAATACGACAATAGCCCGAGTCCATAATTTGTTTTGAGAGAACTAGGGGTTGAAGATTGTTTTCGTTGTTTTATCTTCCTAAAACTAGGGAGTTTCATATGTCTTTTATTGAAGTTTATGCATTGGCATAATTAAATTGTTTAATCAATAATAATTAGAGTCCTATAACATTGGTGTTTGAAAAAAATGAGGATTCTAAAGTGTAGGTAATTGAACTGACCAAACCGACACCTATTTTAATACTATAGTATATAATTTTGGATAGGTGTTTAATACTATAGTATATAATTTTGGATAGGTGTTTTAAGATAAAGATATAAATTAGTAATATGTCCATTTTAATTTATATTTACTCAATCTATATACATATGTTATTCACGTGTTTTTTACTAGTATATATATATATATATATATATCGACAAGTTAAATTATAAAAACTTAGGACAACATGTGCAAACTTGATTTGGATTATTTTTTTCACATCTTAGATCGATAATTGGGTTCACTATGCATTCCAAAAGAAAGTTAAAAAGTTGCTCCGGAAGGGCGTTATAGTTTATGTAACACCCCGTGTTATTATCCTTTTTACTGAAATTATTTATAATTTAATTTCAGAAATGACGTCACTTGTTCGTGACGTATTATTTATTCTTGGTATTTGATACCTGTAAATTTTTCGCGTTTAGTTTTAAAGTCAACTGGATGACTTTACGGTTTCTCCTGGATGACTACGCGAATTATCGTTATCGACTACACGGTATCGTTTTGATTATTTCGGCTGCAGTATTAGTACTTTTACGGATCCGATGTGGAGCGCATCAAATTACTTTCTCGGTGTTCCGGTTGTTGGGTTCCTAACCCGGTGTATTTCTTTCGGACTAAATTGGTTATTGGGCGTCCTGTGGAATTATGGGTTGACGCAATATTAATTGAAGGCTTCCAGTAATTGTTGGGATTTATTATATATATATATATATATTTAAATATATATATATATATATTGAAGTGGGGTTAGTTTGCAGTTATGGAAGTCTTGAGGGTCAATTGTGTAATTAGGGCATATATATATGTAAGCGTGTACGCAACCACACTGAGCTGCTCTCTGGACGAACGACTGATACATGCTGCTCTTTTCTTCCTTGCACGATCTGCTACCCAACTCTTCTTCTCCATCTTCATGGACGGTCGTCCACACACAGAGGGTGAGAGTCGCCGGCCAGGCGAGAGAGAGAGAACCAGACGGAGAGGACACGGCTGGAGGCGACGCGACTAGTAGTCGCCGAAGCTGTGACGACGGCGACGACTGGTGTTGGCTACGGGTGGTGCTGCGGTGGTTTCCGTCGGGCTAGAGGCGGCGCAGGGCGGCGATGTGGTGGCGTGATGACGCTGGTTCGCATAGCAGCGCGTGAGCAGGGGCGACTCCGGCCAGGCTTCGGCCAATTTTTCGGCGACCTTCCGGTGATCGGTTTGAGCCGATTTTCGGTGAGTAGTTTTGTACCTACGTAGTATTTGTCATATATTAATTTCGTGATTTTACGTTAAACGATTTGCCCAGAAATCGCATTTATAGGTTATAGTTTTCGTTTGGGGTATTTTAGATTTAACCCAATTAATTAACCTATTATTAATGGGCTTCATATATATCGTATAGGTTGTCGGGACGGACATTTAGATATATTCGAAATAGTTTTTGGACGATTTTGGTCGGCGGGCTTCATATTCGGGCACCGGTACTGTGTTGTTCGGACTGTTCGGTAACGTATAAATTAGGTGGGAAATTATATTTCTCACTCTGCATTATTGAAGTAGTTTAGGGGTGAAAAACCCTTATTTAATGTAATATAGATATATTAAATCGTTAATTTAAATATCTATAATTCGTTTAGAATCGGAATTGGACTTAGGAATTAATTTAAGAAAATTTATTAAATTATTTCCTATGTAATTAAATAATTTTCTATCTGAATCGAATAGGAATAGACGGCTTAGAAATTCCCTGGAGAATTAAATGGGCTAGAGAAATTTGTAAACGTTGGATGTGAGAGACTTAGATGCCATGCTAGGTTCCTCTTATTATACGTGAATTAATTTTTTTAATTTATTTTAAAGGCATGATAAGGGAATTTGAAATATTTTCTAAATAATTAAAGAAAATATATATTTGAAAACATGAGTTGTATATGAAATTGTTTTCATATGATTTAAATGTTTTATTGTATTTTAAAGCATGCAAGGAGATTTTTGAGATTTATGTTGATATTACCATGTGGGTAATTGCTTAAATATGATGCACTATATATTTATGTTGAGTACAGGGGTATGTATCCTGTAGGGACGGTTTTGTGTCGGATTGTATCCGTTAACCTGTGATGGGCGCCGTGTGAATTATATGTGAATATTGTATATAAATATGATGCATTACATATTTATATTGAGGCATGATTGTCATTTGGACCTGGATGCATATTGAGAATATCATGTAGTGTTAAATCATGGTATTGGTATATGTGGGTTGTGAAATCATGTGGGGTGTCTTTGTGTCGAATCGTCGCAACAACTGGCCAGGTAAAGGTGTCTCCCACCTATGGAACTAAAAAGCCAGAAGGTGATATAGGGTTGGTTGCTGCCCCATCGTGGTGGTATGCGCCACTCTCGGATCTTTAGAATAGGGTTGGTTACTGCCCCATCGTGGTGGTATGTGCCGCTCTCGCATGGGAGTTGCAAGTTGGGCTCTCGTGCAACCGTCTTCCTTGTTGAAAGTGTAGTGTCAAAAACACTTGGGAAGAATCGGTGCGGTACTCTTTTCTCCTTGTAAATGGGTGGAGTACGTATTCGTTAACCACGTGATGTGGGCAAAGGGTGGTGTATGAGTCACATGGTATATGCATGACACTTATGTGATTTCATTTGACATGTATACGTGATATTATTACATGTGATGTTGGAGCAGGTTTAATATGTTTTATTATTGCCTGTTGGATTTTGGAGCATGTTATGTATGAATATTGTAAATTAAATTCATATTTTATAAATGCTCAGTTGAAAGTAATTAATGTTGAAGAAAATGATAATATGTCATAATTAATAAGTATAATGAAACGTATATCCTGGTACTTGTTGTATACTTTAGTACCCTCGGGGGAGGTCATGCGTGTTGGCATAGTGATCCATGTGGCTAGTTGAGGCTAGTGGTGGATCGTAGGCTTGACTTTGAGTTGAGGCTTTAGAGATTGTGGTTAGCAGCCTTGTGATTGTGGTTAGTAGCCTTGTAATTGTGATTAGTAGTTTGGTGATCGTGGTTAGTTGTGTGAACTATTTTGGAGATTTGAGGTTAGGGATGATTTTTGTGTCAATTGATAATTGAGGCCTTAGAGAGGGCGAGTGATGAGTTGTGTGAGATTTTGATTGATGAGAAGAGGTTATGATTAGGGATTCATCAAGTACTCGAGGTACTGTAGTCTGACAGTCTTGATTCTTATGCTTAGTCCCTTCCCTTAAGCATTCCTGGTACTGTGTTTTATACACTAGTACGTGGTCGTTGACTTGTATGTCATTCCTTGAGTTGTCGGTTACGGTGTGGTGCCGAACCTCTTCCTTGTGGTGTCATTTGATTTGGTGGAGTTGGAACGGATTGTTGTCTTCCGTGAGTCCAACGTGTTGCTCTTCCTTTACTGTCCTCTCAGACATTACAGGAATTCATAGAGTTGTGTTTCTCTTATTTGACTGTCATTTCGAAAACGGTGTTTTCTAAACTCTTTGTATTTAAAAGAAAAAACTCGTTTTCGCCTACCCCCGTAGAAATGAAAAGTTTTAACACTTTATAAAATGATCTTAGGATCTTCTTTAAAAAGATTTTCAACTTTTAAAAGCCGGTGATGGCAACTAACGGAGACCGGGGGCAAGACGGTCATTTTTACTATGTGGTATCTTAAAAGGAAAACTATTTTTATTACTTTTCTTGGGATTTTGAGATTTTGAGATTTCGAGACTTTTTTCTTAATATCTCATCCTGTAGAGTTTTGAAAGGTGTTCCATTGTTTCACCTTTGCTTCCTATCATTTCTAAGTCTCGGGTATGAGGCTTGGTGTTGTTCAGTGCACACATATAGTGTTGCCCTTCCTTTCTCCTTTGTTTTTTACGTCACCAATTAGGTGATTCGAGTTGTTCCACATGCTAAGGGCATGGATACTGAGTGGATTGGGTTCCTTGTCCAGGTGTTCTCCTTAAACACTTGTGGTGTTTTAACCTTGACATTGTTGTCTCGGTTATCTGTTGGTTTAGCATTGGGAAGTCTTTTCCTTTGCTTTGTTTCGGTGACCATTAGGTGGTCGTTCTTGTGAGTTGAGTTCGTGTACTCCTAGTGATTTGATTGGATTTTCCTCGCCTACAGTGAGAGTGTTAGTGATGTGATTGACCCTATTGATGATAGTATTATGAGGTTGATATGATTTATGATATGGTGATATGATTGAGGTGATCTAGCCTTTGAGAGGTAGATTTTCCTTAGGAACAGGACGAGGTTTCTTATATATATATATTGTACATTTATAATATATATATATATAGATGACGATTGTGTTAGTACGCAAGGACGTGAGTACTTTTCCTCCTGTGTTCTCGGGGAGTGAGTTATGAGTATTCCTTGGTACTAGTGGTGGATTTTGATCCTTGTGGATATTAGAGGTGAGTGTGATTCCCTCTGTTTAGATTTTCTGGTTAGCGTTGTGAGCGCTGGATGATTGGTTAGATTTGACATTAATGTCGTGTACCTAGTGTACGTTAGTGAGAGTAGTGTAGACTACTGGTGTTGGTACTTGGAGTACGAGTCTTAGTTGTACATTACAGACTCATGTTGTGTATTTATTCTTATATATATATGTGTATATATATATATATATATATCCCCGTTATATACTTACGTACGGTAGTATATGAGTGCGTGTGCCTTGGGTTATGTTGTGGGCTATGTATCTCACTGGGTGGTTTAGCATTACCTAAACTATCAGAGGATGTGGTAGTTAGAGTATTCTTTCCCACTGAGTTTATTTGCTCACAGGGGTATTTCACTTGCCCCCTGGTATTCCCACGCCAGGTTGCAGGAAATATACAGCTATGAGCAGGATGCAGTGCAACGGCAGTTTTCTCTTGTTTCCGTGTTACAGGTTTGGAGTCGCGCTGGTGATGCGGTTACGGTTGCAGTACGACTGGTTTGGGGACGATAGGTATTTACTGTTAGCTTATCTCCCCATTGTTATGGGATTGTTATGTATTTTCTTTTGGGAGCCAGTTTGTTGGCATATCCCTGTTGATGTATCCTTTATTTCCTGTATTTATTCTTTCAGGAGGTTATTGTATTTATTTTGCACAGCTAGGTGCATTTCTTGTATTCCTATTCGAGCATTTGTGAATCTGTTGATTTTAGAGGGTTTGGAGGGGTTTTGGTTTCTTTCCATTATCTCGGCCCTAGTAAGATTGATGAATGTGGGGCTTGGAAGCCATTGTGATTATTGAATTGCTATTGGCAGGTTCTTGTGTTGTGGTTGTTGTCCGGATGTTCCATTTACAAACGGAACTCTGCCGGATTTTCGTTAGATTCCGCTGCTTTGTTTATTATCCATTTGGGTATTAAATATATCATTTCTACCATTAACCCATATGTTTTCTTGGTTAATGATGTCTTAGTTGGTCATTCGTATTAGGGATCATATCCTGGATTCCTTGGATGTCCCAGTTTGGGAGTCTTAGGGATTTAGGAGTGTGTCTGTTGGTATCTGAGGATACTGTTGAGTTCTAGTATTCTATCTGGCATGGTGTATAGTTTTCATTGTTACTCCATGTATATTCTTGTTATTAGTGACTCTAGTGGTCGGTTGGCTTGCGTCACCCTTTAGGGGCGTGACAGCATGGTATCTGAGCATTCATTGTAACCCTTTCGTGGGTGTTTGATGGCTGAATGTCATTTGTTCCAGTTTCTTTTTACTTCCGCATTCACTCCCCTAGCTCTTAGGCTCAGGTTTTGGAGTCCTAGGAATTCGGGGCGTGACAGTTTAACTACGCTGGCATTGGATTTTTCAAGACTCGAATCACTAACCGCAATTCGTCTCACTTATGTAGACGTGACTGCAGAATGTCTTGAACGCTTTCTATCCATCTGCCCATTCTTTGAATAATTATCCGTTGATAGCTCGACGACCAGTCTGGGAAATCTCAAAGTTTATAGTCAATCACTCAAGCATCTAAAAATAGCTTTCTATTGGTCTTTGAACCGCATCGATAATTTCGCAAAAAATCTCGCGTCATTGGAATATTTATGTTCGCCAATGAACTTGTGTTTCCAGATTACATGCAATCTTTCAACATTATCCATGGGGGGTCCATTTTTGCAGAAGAGAGATTCATAGCTTTTCCCAAATTTCTAACTATATCTCTTAGTTGCAGACACTTGTACTAAATGTGGATGATGAGGTTACTATCTACCTTACCTATTTTTAGTATGTTACTTTCTTTGCCTTCTCTTTTTCAAAAGGTTTTCTCATGGATTTTTTGTAACTCTTCGTTGGACTCTTTAGGCGTTTCGCATCTTCCCCGAATTTCTTGAATTCAGGAATGTAAAGCATTTGTGTGGGTGAAAAAGCTGTAAATAAGGGAAAACTGGAGAGAAGGCTCCTCTAGCAAGTCAGAATATATGGGTCAAAATTCATGGTTGAAATCTCAAGGAAAAAGGGTGAAAGGAGAGAAAATAGATGGTGGAGAAGAACAAAGAGTGTAGCCTCATCACAGCTAGAAAGTGGGTAGTGAGCATTGATAGATCTAACCCAAGAATCCCCAAGAATGAAATACCCCAAAGTAGCTAAAGACCAAAAGAAAGAAGAAGAGAAACTTAATAAAGAAGAAGGGTGAGATGTGGTAAAGGCGAAAATTAAGCTTCCATGGCCAGAGCTGCCAAAGGAAGGAAAAAAGAAGAAGAAGAAGAAGAAAGAAGGTAGGTAGCCATCTTGAAGGAGTACCCTCCAAGAAAGGAAAAAAATGAGAATGAAGTTGGGCTCCCTAGGCAAGCACTATTGCCTTCTATTTATAGGTTACTTGCTCAAAAGGTCGCCCTAATTGAAGTGGTCCCCAAGTCCTACCAATGCTCCACATATCTCTAATAAGTACTGATGAGGGCCGTAATGTGGGCCAATAAGGAGAATTCCTTCCACATTAAGAATAATGGGTGGAATTCACATTATGGACATTTATTATGAGTAGACTAGACCCTTAACCTCCATGCCACATGCTCTTTCCAATCCCTTCAAAATGTGAGGATGGTGTCGCGCTGTCCACGTGTCACGGCTACGCAACATCTGTGGCCACAGCCGGATCAGTCGTGTAACGGATCACTCCCCGTTAGCCTTCGCAGAACATGCATATACCGCTAGAGCTGTGCAAAAATGGTGATAGACGCCCTTGAGAGACTGTTACGTCATCAGGACCCGTAGACCATGGAGGTACTACTCCCGTGTACGCTCTTCATCTCCACAGTTTTGCTACCACAAAAAGACCACCTTTAGAAGGCTTTTGAGTTGCCACGAGTAATCCGCCCCGATGTTGGACACATTGGGTCAACCCGTATACTAACTTCGGTGGGGTGGGTCCAAGGCTCTACCCAGTAGCCCAGTACCCTAAATAAGACCCCTCTATAAGTCGTGTGCACCCTAAAATAATACATATGCCTACAATTTCCCCCCTGTGTATGTAAGGCATCACCCCGATGTTGGGCTTACATGCACACAGCAGGCCCCGTATATACAATATTTATATTCCCATTATCCCTATTTAAATATAAGGATACGTATTTATAGCGTACATATATATATTAAGAATATGCTATGAAAAGTAATGAATACAATAATAAAGTAGAGATGACCGAATGAGCGGTAAAGACGGCAACAAGGAATGAAAATAAGCAAGGACAAGGTAAAAGAGACAAAAATGAAACGAAATTAAAAGAATGTAAATGATATAAATATGAAATTTGAAAACGTGAAATTGAGAAATAAAATATGTAAATGAGAAAGAATGAAGTAAAACAAAACAAAGCAAAATAAAGGAAAGGTAAACAACCATTGTTTTATAGGTACATATATTTTGAGAACCACATGGAAGGATATGATAGTAATTTTCAGAAGGGGTTTTTGATTTGTTTAGAAATCACCATAAGTAGCATAGTAAAAGTAAGAAATAAAATAAATTGAAATTGCATATATACATATATTTGTATATATATATATTTTGAATAAAGATTTTTTTAAAAAAAACTATACACGTGTACATATACCCACGTGCGTGTATATAAATATGTAAGTATATAATAGGGCAAGTTTAGAATTTTAAACCAACAGTTTCCTTCTCAAAAATGAACTGGTGTCAAAACGCAGAAAAAGAAAAGGAGCAGTGAGACAAAACAATAATGGTAGCCTCCTGCAAAAAGGCACATTTTCGTCGCCCCCATTATGGTGACACTTCGCTAGCCACAACTCCCCAGAATTGGTGCAGTCACGGTTGGGGAAGTCACAGAGAGACGGCTTACAAATACCTCTCCAGATTGAAAAATTGGGTAAAATCATTAAGTGTAAGAACCTGCAAATTCTAAATACACTATGAGAAAGAAAGAAAAAGCTTGAAGAATGAGTGAATCAGAGAGAGAGAGAGAGAGAAGAAAAGAAGAAGAAGAGGAAAAAAAAACGAAAAGGAGAAGGAGAAGAAAAATCCCCCTTTCTGAAGGAGTCATGTTTCCCTCAAAGGCGCACGACGGCACAGTCCCTAGTGACGACGTGTGGTGACACGCCCCTTTCTTTGGCAAATAAGTCCATTTCTTATAGCACTAGGCTTGACATTACCGCCCGGAGCCTTCAATTTTGGATGAACATGTACTGCTAGAGGGCGATGCCCCCTCTATAACGGGTACCTAATGGAAGCCGGTCAAAAGTATGCGATTCCTAATTGAGAGGGGTGACTACCCTTACTCAAACCTCCAATTTGAAGGTCATATGATGCCAATCTCTGAATAGGACTACTGGTGCGAGCACGTTTTCTCAAGGCCAGACTATATGGAAACCCTTCACCGTGCCTCAGTCCTGACTGTCATCGATTCGAGTCACCATGTCAACATCCGGCGCTCAAACCCCTCGCTACAAGCCCTAATTTCTCGATGGAACACCGACACTCACACCTTAGTCGCTGCTTGGGGAGAGTTCACCCTGACATTGAAGGATGTGAAGTCTTTGATGCATCTTCCTCTGATTGAAGAGTACGATTTCAAACCCTATACAATTCCCCCCGAATGCCAAGCCATTATGGATTTCCTAGAAGCCTCCTTCACCCATGTTGCATACCTCAATGCATCCGTGAAGAAGAAGGGAAAATGCAAATTTGCCAACTGGGCCAAATATTTTTTCACTTATCCTTCATCAGGTCAGCCCCTACCCCCAAGACAATAGTCAAGGTGTGCCTTTAAATAGTCATCATCCCTTAGCAGCTTTTCTTGGTAAGACCATGGCATTGGGGCCACTCTTCTTTGGAACTTTGTACAAAAGGCTCGACTCCATGGTGGCTGGGATGTGCCATTCCATAGACCGTTGTGAAATAAGGGTGCTTGTGTCCAACCTCTTCTTGTCCCTTTTCATAATGGAGCGTTTTCCCAAGTTCTTCCTTGGACCACATACTCTTGAGGTTGTCAGGCCATTTGAAGATCCTTGGGGCTTCAGTCATGCCCCCAGATGGTTTGACATTGTTCTTCGTGATGATCTCAGCCTGGTGCTAGACCTAAAAGTTGAGTTTCAGTTTAGGCCCTACTTTGCAATCCTACATGGTTTCCCTACTCAGTCCCTCTTTGGTGAAGAACCCTGTATGCTCAATCCTACCCCCAATTCGCCCCACTTAGATTTTGAACTCTTGTTGGTTTTAAGGAAGTGTTCATTGCCCACCTGGTTCGAGGATAGTGTGTCGCTTGCTAGTTACAATCCCCATCGTGTAGCTCGCCAGTTTGGCTTTGACCAAGGCGTTCCTAATGCGTTAGCCCCCTCATTAAGTTTTGCCCTTAGTTCTGAAAGATTTCTTGTTGGGAACCTGCCATCTTTGAACAATCCTCGTTGTCCTTTTGCCTTACCCTCTCGTCTCTGTCGTGGTGATATCACACCATCATTTTGAATATTCTGGAGATCGAACCTCGATGCCCTACAGGCTTTTGCTCAGTCATCAGCTCACAGAAGTGAACCCAGGGTCATTGACAAGAATGATATGGTGGTGCACTACTCTACCACTTCCTTTTCCAGAGGAAATCCTAGTTATGTCATGGAGCATACCATTGTTGATGTTCCGGTGTTTTCCCGTGACATGTTCCCGGCAAAACAAAGATCAAGATCAAATAGAGTAGTTCGCACCATTTCCTTGGAACCCTTTGATGTACATCTTCCACAGAACCAAGCCCCTATGATTCCTGACCAGCCAATTCCTCAAGTTCCTGTGCACCAGAATCCTGCAACCCAAAGTTGTCCGACTTCATCAAGGCGAAGGCCTGTTCAAGACGAAGCAGAGCCCTCAGCTCCTTCTCATGGGCATCCTAGTGCATCCATTCATGTAAGTGACCTAATCCTGTACTTAAAGTAAAGTCATTAGTACATTTTTTTGCCCCCCTTTTTAGTGGGGTTTTCTTTATTATACATATATACATAAGAAAGAAAAGAAATACGGGCTTTAAATGTTTAAATAAACTTTCCCTTTGTTCTTCGTAGCTAGGTGCCACCTTAGAGCCACAGTCCCCTTCCATTGTAAGCAAGACGAGATCATCAAAGAGGAAAAGGCCTGATGCCCCTTGCCTAACGGTTCCTTCAGATACCATTACTAACGTCTTTGATGACATGGACGTGTTTTGCACTTAAACTCCATGGGGTGCGGCATAGAAGATTCCTATTTCTAAAGACTTGAATACTCTAACCGGTTCTTCCTTGAATATAGCATCCGACGCCTCACATTCCTCAATAACCCAAGAGTCTATTCGTTCAGGTATAAATACCCCCTCCCCTTACCTGTTTTTCATTCACATTTCAACACAAGTCTCAAACACTTAGAAAAAGAAGAGCAAGAGAGAAAACTAAAAGACAAGAGAGAGAAAGAATGGTGGCCATGGGTAAGACTGGTATCCACTCTCATACTTCCTCATCATCTGACAACGGTGATGATGTCCCTCTTGCAGACCGTTTCAAGAGGAGCACCCCTGCCAAGAAAACTCCTATTCCAGAGGAGGGAGACAACCAAGATGAAGTCCCATTAGTCCATCGGCGTTCCAAGAGGCAAGCATCTCCAAATCCCACCGGTCCATCGACAAAAAAACTGCGGGGCTTTGCCCGCAAAGCCAGTACATTCAAATCTCCTTCTTCAGCCCCTTCAAACTCTGCCCCTGTCAACTTATCTTCTGATGAAGAGACGACTATCTCCCCTAGGTGTGACCATTCGTCTCCTCCTCGTGCCCCTGAAAATCCTCCATGTCAGGCCCCTATTGCAGATCCTAGACCCGTTGATGCCCCAGAAAGTTCAGTTCCTTGGGCTGTGAACCATATGCCTATTTTTGGTCCCCCAGAGTTGCCCAGATGGAGGGGCTTCTACTACAGTGGGTCCTCCATTCCTATCTTGAATCGCCTTACTACCACCCATCCTAGGATGTTTGATGGCTTTAACATAGCCTTTGATCGTGCCCAAGCGCCTATGCTTGATGGATTTGCTCCATACTATCAGCAAGTGGTCAAAGCCACTGTAGGGGATATGGACCTATGGGCCTTGGATAGTGCTAAGAGGTTCACAGCCCAGGTCGTGCAGTTTGGGATAAACATGGACTTGTTCATAGAGAGGCTAGACAAGATCGAGGCGAGGGACAATGGTGGTGTCATACACCTTACTGGTGAAAATGCCCATGACGAGTCTGTGAAGCTCAGGGAGGAGGCGACCCAGATGAGGAAAGATGCTAAGGTGCTTCTGGAGAATGTTGATAGGGTCGACGCTGAGGTGGCGCATAAGGAGGTGGAGGTTATTCGTCTGTTGGAGGCTACTGACGGATAAAGGGTGGAGGACCGCATGAGGGACACTGATCCTTTCCTCTTGCTGTGAAGACTTAACCTGATTCTTAACCCCTGCGACTTTAAAATAATCTTTTGATGGTTATTAGAAACAATTTCAAACAATTTGATAACATTTATTTTTGGGTGTGTAAACTTTTAACACAGGTACAATATTGCACCTGCCTGAGGGCGGGTTTACTATTTTTGGAAGTGTGCTTCGACATGCTTAACCTTGCACTCTTTTTGAGTGACAAATAGTTTATGTACACATATTTTTTTGCTAACTAGTGGTTCGTTTATAGTTAATATGTATGTACAGAATGCATGGATGCTTTTTGGTTTTGGTTTTGCATATGCTTTGTTTTTTTTTTCTTTTTTAAGTGTGCAGGTTGACCCATGGAAGGCACAGGCTTGACAGCTATTCATGCAAGTGGATAAGGGGGAAAAGTCATCGTAGCACATGTGTTTTCTTATGAACCTTGCACGTAAGAGAAAATTGGAGCACACTTTCAAGGCTACCCTTCTGTCTTTTGAAGACTTGCCTTAATAGAGGCCCAAGCCTTGACTTGGTATTTTTAGAAGAATACTTGTAAAAAAAAGTGTAACACATTTGCCTTTGTAAATAAGATATTTTCATTAAGTAAATATCTTTATTTTTGCTTACATGTATGCCTACATATGTATGATGATTCTTTTGTGCAAAGAACTAACTAAAAGAAATGACAATAATGAAAGACAGAAAAGTGGGGGCTCTATGGGGAAGAGACCCCTTTCTTCTGACAACCTAACTGACTTAGGCAAAACACTAAAAGAATAAAGAAATAAAGATTAAAGATGGAATGTCTTGGATGAAGCGTGGCGCGACGAGGTTAGAGGTGGTCAAATTAGATGTTCTTGAGGATAAAATATTTTGATCCACTTGGCATTAAGGGGGTATGTCCTGAATCTGGTTTCAACCTCTACTAACTCATAATAACCATTGGGTGAGGCTTTGGCCACAGTATAAGGTCCTTCCCACTTGGGTGCGAATTTCCCCGGGTTTTGGCCCTTCATTACGGCGCCGACCATTTTCAGGACTAAGTCTCCCTTAATGAAAACCCTTTCTCTGACAGAAGTATTGTAATCCCTTGCAATCCTAGCCCTACACTTCTGTGTTGCTACTCATGCAGCATCCCTTCTCTCATCCAAGACTTCCAACACATCACCTTTGTTGATTGTCATCAGGCCGCACGAGGCCACGAAATGTGCAGATGGCACTGCCAACTCCTCTGGTAATACAGTCGATCCCATACACTAAGGCAAATGGAGTCTCTTGAGTTGCTCGTCGATTAGAAGTACGATAAGCCCATAATGCCATTGGTAGTTGGTCAGCCCAACCATTGCCATGATCATGCAATATCTTGCTCAGGATCTGGATCAGCGTCTTATTGGTGGCTTTGGCTTGACCATTGCCTTTGAGGTAGTAAGGCGTGGAAGTATGATGCAACACCTAATACTGCTCCAAGAGTGCCCCTACGTCCTTGTTTACAAAGGGCGTCCCATTGTCAGATAGCACTGTGTGTGGCACCCCGAAATGATAGATAATCTGTTCCTTGATAAATCTAACCACCACAACTTCAACAGTCCGCCTTAATGGAACAGCCTCAACCCACTTGGTGAAGAGCTCAGTGGCTACCAGAATCTAGGCATGCCCTCCGGATTTGGGCATGATAGGTCCAATGATATCCAAGGCCCAAGTGTGGAATGGCCAAGGTGTAGATAGAGAAAAAATACTAACAGCTGGAGCATGGATAAAGTTGTCGTGCTTCTGACAAGCTTCACATCGTCGTACATGAGTGGCAGTGTCTTTCTCCATTGTGGGCCAATAATACCCGCAGGTAACCAGATGTTGATACAGCTTTGTACTGCCCTGATGATCGCGTTGGTGTGCCTCAGTCATGACAATGGTAGCCTCCTCGCGGTTGATGCATTTCAATTACTTTCCACAAAATCCCTTGCGATAGAGAACACCTTCATGGAGGAAGAAACGTGTCGCCATTTTCCTGACAAACGTTGCGTCCATTTTGAGGTCGGGTAGCTTATTCTCCTGGAGGAAGTCGATGTAAGGCCTTCGCTAGTCAGACAATTCGGCATGAAAGGCACTCTCATCAACTTGAGGGGTGCGAGAGCATAGAACACAACTATTTTGCATGTCATTTGCAGACGCCGCCATCCCAGGCCAATAAAAACCTCTGCGTTGGATCCTCCGGTAGAGGCTGACATCCTCTACACCGCACACAATCCTGTGAGTCTCTTCAAGAATGGTAGTGCCTTCCTCCTCGGAAACACAACAAGTAGTATACCCTCAGGCCCCTTGAAATAGAGATCTCATTTGATGAGGACAAAACTTTTGGTTGATGACCCGTCGAAGCCCTCCTTTGTCATGCTCTATATAATAACCTTCATTGAGTCGGAACCTTCCGCTGCTGAAGGAGCAGAGCACCTCCGCACCTTCAATGATAAGCTATCATGCTCGAGTCTAGTCTTTGACGCCAGGGTTACTAGAGCGTCGGGGAAACGGTTCCTGCACCTAGAAAGATGGATGAAATCAACATAATCAAAATGCTTAAGCAAAAGTCGTGCCTGAGTACGATAAGGAGCAAGTTTGGCCTCCTTCATAGCGAACTCTTCTGTGACCTGCTTAAGTATGAGCTGAGAATCGCCCTTGACCTTTAAGCGTCGGATACCCCGTCTTTGTGCTTCCCTTAGCCTTAAAAATAGTGTTTCATACTCGACCTCATTATTTGAACAAGGGAAATCCATTTGATAGGAAAGATGAACCCGAGGCCCACCCCCGCATGGTGTGAGGACGATACCAGCCCCACTATTACTAGTAGTGGATGCTCCATCAAATGACAAATCCTATTCCTCGGCCTCGGCCATCATTAGGTCGGTCAAGCCACTGCTACAAAAAGAGTGAGATAAAAGATCCGCTAAATCCTGCCCTTTGATGGCCGTGGGTCGGACACACTGAATGTCAATCTCTAATAGGCCCATCAACCATTTAGTCAAACATCCACCAGAAGGAGGTTGGGTCACCATGTAGCGCACTGGCTCACTTTTGGTCATCAGCTCTACAATGTGCATAGATAAGTAATGCCAGAACTTCTTCGCAGTGAAAACCAATACAAGACACTGCTTCTCTGCAGTAGTGTACCGAAGCTCGGCACCACGGATGATCCTACTAGCATAATAGATTGGTCGTTCGCGCTCATCTTCCTCCTGGGTGAGGATTGCCCCCCCAGTGAATGGATAGTCGTTAAAACATAAAGTCGGAGAGGCACCCCTCGCTTGGGCGCAGTCATGGTTTCCGGTGATGCCAAGTTCCTCTTGATAGCCTTAAAACTCTGCTGACACTCAGAAGTCCATAAACTGCATTTTTCTTTAGAAGAGGTAGAAATTGTTGCATAAGCTCGGCGAGATCAGGAATGAAACGTCGCAGATAGAAGATCTTGCCAATAAACCCCCTAAGTTGCTTCAATGAGCGTGGTGGATCCAAGGTGATAATAGTTTTCATCTTGTCACCATCAACCTCAATACCCCTCTGGTGCACAACTAACCTCGTCACACCAAAAACACATTTTGTTGGGTTCAACTTTAACTGGTAACGCCTGCATTTGTCGAAGACCTTCTTTAAGTCGCCAATGTGATCCATAGACATCTTCGACTTGACCACTAATTCATCCACATAACACCCAACAGAATCATGGATCATGTTGTTGAAGACAGCAGTCATGGCCCTCTGGTACGTCACTTCTGCATTCTTCAACCCAAACGGCATCACAGTGAAATGGAAATTCCCCATTGGAGTGCAAAAATCGGTTTTGGGTGCGTCTTCCTCAGATATCCTAATCTTATTGTAACCACTAAAACCATCCATAAAGGAAAACATCCCATGCCCGGTGGTGACATCCACAATGGCGTCGATGTTTGGTAATGGGAACTCATCCTTTGGGCACGCGTTATTGATGTCTCTGAAGTCAATGCAGACATGAACCTTTTTGTTCTTCTTTTGAACTAGGACCACATTGGCCAACCATGTCGGGTGCTGGATGGGTTTGATGAACCCTGTTTGCAATAAGCGTTGGACCTCCTCTTTGATCTGACCTTTGATCTATGGTACAAACACTCGGGCGGCCTATTTCCTTGGTACGGCTTCTGGCCCGACATTCAGACGATGCACAACCAAGTCTGAATCGAGTCCAGGTATCTGATCATAACTCCAAGCAAACACATCATGGTACTCCTCCAATAGACTCACCAATTGCTCCTTGAGTTCAATAGGTAGATCACGGTTGACATATACCACATGGGGCTACTCCCCAGCCTTGGCCAAATCGACCTCCTCGGTGTCCTTTTCTGTGTTGCAGCTAAACCTGACTGCTGATCATTCTGCTTTGCTATTTCCCCGATGGGCGTGGATTCCTCTGTCAGGCAATAGTCGTTATAGGGGTCGTGCGCCTATATTGGGGCGTCCGGCCCCCACACCGTCACAATTGATAAACAACGCTCCCATCAGCTTTGCGAACCTTCCTACAAAGCTCCTCATTGTTTTCAACCTTGTGTTTTCCCTTCTGGGGAATGACCACCATCACATCGTCATCATCGAATTCAACAATATCCTCCTAGCTGGGTAGTGGAGTAGCATGAAC
Organism: Cornus suecica; assembly: GCA_963922005.1. Taxonomy (NCBI): domain Eukaryota; kingdom Viridiplantae; phylum Streptophyta; class Magnoliopsida; order Cornales; family Cornaceae; genus Cornus; species Cornus suecica. Next base: position 48,373,602 of record OY998245.1, on the reverse strand, counting down.
CTCGCATTCCTCAAGGTCCCCTTTTGTAGCTGAAAAGTTAGTGAAATATATTGCATCAGATAAATGTACCTCACTAAGAGAAAAAGGATTCCTCGTGGCCTTGACAGTGGTGGTGTCGGTGCCCCAGTTGGCCTTCATGACCTGATGGTACGAGGAAGGAACTACGCCGTGGAGGTGCATCCAAGACCTCCCCAATATAACATGATAGGATGGCTCCCCTTCAATAACATGGAACCAGACGGGCCCTCGGATGTCCCCCACCTCCAGGTCAGTAGTAACATAACCCAGGGTCCTCTGCCTAATCCCGTTGAAACTTGAAATATCGATCAGCCTCCCGGTCACGGATTCCTCCTTAATTCTGGATTTTCTCATGACGGTGACTGACATGATGTTGATGGATGTGCCATTATCCAGGAATGCTCTCTTGAAGTCAACTTCGTTGATAGTTGCAGTCACATACAATGGGCGATTGTGGGGGCCCTCAACGAACTTGTCCGCCTCGGAGAAGGTAACCTGCCCATCATGGTTCGACTTTGCCGAAGTGGTGGACTCATCCTTCTTAGCTTTTGTACATGTTCTGAAAACAATCTTAATCAGCACTTTAGTCACCTCAGCTCCGGAATCCGAATCAAGTTTAAGCTTATTAAAAAAACTCCCTCATAAGGTCGTCCATTTAGGCCATGCGGTCCCGGATGCCCTTCTGAGCTTGCTCATCCAGCCAGGCTACCTCCTCGCCCTGAAGTTCCTCTAAAGTGCTGCAATCCTCACACGAGATGACATGCACTCCCGTATTGTGGCTTGAGAAGGGATTGTCGTGCACGTCCTGCTTCTTTAAAAGTTCCAGCTCTCTAGACTTCAACTTCTTCTGAAAGAGATCGTGAAGGCTCCAGCACTTCATCAGTGAATGTCTGGTCCCTCGGTGGAAATGGTAGAAACAGGGATCATTTACCAGATCCTTGTGATTCTCCTCAAGGGCGGGTGGAAGGCTGACGACCTTGTCACGAATCCACTGGCTCAGTATAGCTAGGACCTGCCTACGGCTACAGGGGAAATGTGGTGGATTCGACCGAAACCTCTTCATCTGCTAGTCAGCGGATGCCATGAAGACATCCTTATCCTCTGTAGGATCCTCTGAGAACTGTTCATCGTCTTCGATGACTGCCGTTGTAATGGAGATGGGGCATGGTGCCCGCCAAGCATGACCTCCTCGGGGACTGGCCACCCGGTCGGCCAAGCACCTGGTTTTCACTATAAGATCAGAGAAGGTCCGGATATCCAGGGCGACTAGATAGAAGCAGTATTCCCTATCCATCTCATCGATACAAATCCGAACTAAGTCCTCCTCCTTCGCGGCTTTATAACACTTCAGTGTGCATTCTCTGAACCACTTCACATAAGCCATCACGTCCTTATTGCTCTTCTGAGCGAGCTTGGTGAGGGATAGCAAAGTCACCTTCTCATCGACCTGGTAATACTTGCTGTAAAATTATTGTGTCATCTCTTCCCAACTAGTCACTGACCCAGGCTCTAGGTTGTGGTACCAAGTGTAGGCATGGTCGATCAATGACTTAGGGAACTCTCTCAACTTTAACGCCTCATTGGAGGCATGGTCACCCATATGAATAACGAAATTCTCAATATGCTCTTTGGTGTAGCCTTTCCTCCCATCAAACTGTCAGGATTTAGGTATAATATACTCAGTCGGGTATGGTTGTTGAAGGACAGAGATAGGAAATAAAGGAAATGGATCACCAACCAAGTTCACCCCAGTCGAGACACATCCCGACCCCATCATGGCACATAATTGGTCGAGCGTGACATAGGGGGAAGCACTCTGCTGAGCTGAGCCAAAAGGGGTCAAGGACGCCGCCGTGGTGTGGCCATGGGGCAATGCTGAGGTCGCATGTGGGGGCGTCACCATGATGTCACGGAAAAGGATAGATGATGGCGTTTATGCTGGCGTGAATGTTGTGTCGGGCCTAGTAGAGGCGAACATTGTTTTTTGCTCCTCCCACATCTGCTGCTGGGTGGCTTGCATGGTAAGCAACGCCTCCATGAGAAGTGCATCACGGTCACGCCTACCGGCTGACCTTGAGGTGGAAGTGTCGTGGGACCTGCTCCGGGTTGTCCTGTGGTGCTCCATCCTGGTAACAGTGCAGCTAGAAGAACGGGCATTGGTTGTCTCCTGCTCACGAGCGGCTAGGGGATGGTCAAGTGGTGGCTCTCTGAGTTGGGGCTCCACTGTGGCAATGCCTTGGGGCATTGGTTGGGTCACCGTTGGACCTGGTAGGGGTCGATTGATCACAAAGAGCCCTCGCAGCGGCTGACTCGTCTCTCCAAGAGCGTGGCTCTCAGCTTCAACAGGTGCAACTGACTCCGGCCTTGGTGGAATAGGAGGGGATGGAGGAAGTGCAGTAGAAGAAGGTACCTGAGATGTCATGGCTATACGAGATGACCTTCTGAACATGCTATTTGGCCTGCTTTTCTCTCCCACTGTGGTCGCCAAAAATTGTGGGTGAAAAAGCTGTAAATAAGGGAAAACTGGAGAAAATGCTCCACTAGTAAGTCAGAATATATGGGTTAAAATCCATGGTCGAAATCTCAAGCAAAGATGGTGAAATAAGAGAAAAAAAATGGTGGAGAAGAGCAAAGAGTGTAGCCTTATCACAGTTAGAGATTGGGTAGTGAGCATTTATAGATCTAACCCAAGAATCCCCAAGAATGAAATACCCCCAAAGTAGCTAAAGACCAAGATAAAAAAGAAGAAAAGCTTAATATAGAAGAATGGTGAGATGTGGTAAAGGCGAAAATGAAGCTTCCATGGCTATAGTTGCCGAGGAAGGAGAAAAGAAGAAGAAGAAAGAAGGTAGGTAGCCGTCTTGAAGGAATAACCTCCAAGAAAGGAAAAGAATGAGAATGAAGTTGGGCTCCCTAGGCAAGCACTATTGCCTTCTATTTATATGTCACTTGCTCAAAAGGTTGCCCTAATTGAAGTGGTCCCCAAGTCCTACCAATTCTCCACATATCTCTAATAAGTGATAAGGGTCATAATGTGGGTCAATAAGGAGAATTATTTCCACATTAAGAATAATGGGTGGAATTCATATTATGGGCATTTATTATGACTAGACTACACCCCTAACCTCCATGCCACATGTTCTTTCTAATCCCTTCAAAATGTGAGGATGGTGTCGCGTTGTCCACGTGTCACAGCTACACAGCATCTGTGGCCACAGCCGGATCAGTCGTGTAACGGATCACTCCCCGTTAGCCTTCGCAGAACATACATATACTGCTAGAGCTATGGAAAAATGGTGGTAGACACCCTTGAGAGACTGTTACGTCATTAGGACCCGTAGACCATGGAGGTACTACTCCTGTGTACGTTTTTCAGCTCCACAGGTGTGCTACCACAAAAGGACCACATTTAGAAAGTTTTTGAGTTGCCACGAGTAATCTGCCCCGATATCGGACACATTGGGTCAACCCGTATACCAACTTCGGTGGGGCGGGTCCAAGGCTCTACCCAGTAGCCCAGTATCCTAAATGAGACCCCTATACGAATCGAGTGCACCCTAAAATAATACATTTGCCTACAATTTGACATTTGAAAGTGAATTCATGCGATATCCGTAGCTTCCTTCCTTGCATTCTCACTGTTAGAGGCATGTCCTTGTTTGCATAAATTTTCTATTGAGATTAGTAGTCTTACTATGTGATATATGATATTGGAAGCTGTTTAATTAATGTGGTTTCTTGTCCATTCTTTTTTAAAGTTTTATAACAAGTTTTAGCCTTTAGGTTTCGTTAGGCGCTTGCTAAGTAATGTCAACTTGTTAGTGCGTTTATACCACTCTCTCTCTCTCTCTCTCAACTTGAGAACAGTGGTGCATCTAGGTTTTTCTTATTGGTTTTGTAATTGCATGGATTAACCATCCATTGCGGGGCGTAACATTTGGCTTAGCATCAGCCATGATATATAGAAGATACATATAGTCCTTTCCTTTGTGGATGATGCTATTTGAGAGTAGGACATTGTTTGATAAAGTGACATTGAAGTATTGGAAATTTTCAAGAGTTGAATTTTAGGTGCCGAGTTAGCCAGCTACTTTTAGTTAGCTCTCTGTTCTGGTGTCTGATTAGTCTTATGGTAGATAGCCAAACAGTGAGAAGTGATTCTATATATTGTCACATAATTAGGTGTTTTTGTAATTCAAAAGTTACTTTAAGTTCTCTCTAATAAGAGAAGCCAAGATATCGCCCGATATGATACATCTACGAACCTTAGATATCCGCTATGCTGCTTACAAGTACTCCTAATTAAGGATAAAAGAGTTGGGTAGTTTTGTTCAGTTTTATAAACTTGGAAGGACTAAACTATGTGACATGGCCTAAACAAAAAATTATCGAAAATAAAACGAAAATGTTATCAATATAGTGTCATTTTCTAATAACTTCCATTGAAGGTGCAAAGAAGACATGAACTTTTGATAGATCGATACCCTTTATTCATATTTTATTGTTTTTTCATATTTTATATGTTTTTTCGAATTTTATATTGTTTTTTCATATTTTATATGTTTTTTCGAATTTTATATATTGTTTTATGAATTTTATATATTTTTACGAATTATATATATATTTTTTATGAATTTTATATATTTGTTTCTAATTTTATATATTTGTTTTTCGAATTTTATATATTTTCTTCGAATTTTATAAAAAAATTCGAATTTTATATATTTTTTTCGAATTTTAGATGTTTTCGAATCTTATATATTTTATCGAATTTTATATTTTTTTGAAGTTTTAATATATTTTACGAGTTTTATATATATTATTTTCGAATTTTATATGTTTTTTTGAATTTTAATAATTTTTCTATAAATCTCAGGAGTATTTTTGTCCAAAATTATAAGAAATGGGGCAAGCTGGTATAGTTTGATAAATGCAGGGGATTTTTCTGTATAAGAAGGGGGCAAAATGATCTTTTTTGAAACCACATGTGGGTTTACTGAAATTAACTCTTTATTTAAAGTTGATGTCCTTTGTCTGTAAATTTTGATTAAGGATAGTAATGCAAAAAGTTGTGTAAGAATATGGTTCTTCCCACTATGTATGAAGAAAGTTCTTGGTTTTAATTAGGGATGGCAATGGGGCGGGTCGGGGCGGGTATCACCCGCCTCGTACTCGTACCCGATTATTTTTCCCTGCCCCATACCCGACTCGTTCCCGTTTAATTTTTTATTTTTCCGACCCGACCCAACCCGTCCCGGTTAGCTCCCCGCCCCGTCCCCAACCCGCCCCGATTACGTATTATTTTTATTAAAAATATATTTTTTAATAATAAAAAATAATATTATTTTATTTCTAATTAATATTATTATTCTAGAATTTTTTTCTAGAATAAATCTATATGAAATCAAAATCAAACAATAAATCTATAATTAAGGAGAACATTATATGTATATAAATTTATATATATATATATATATATATAATTAAGGAGAATATATATATATATATATATATATATATAATTAAGGAGAATATATATATATATATATATGTATATAAATTTATATATATATATACCTAATCGGGCAGGGCGGGGGTGCCCCATACCCGCCCCGATTATAATCGGGGAATTGATACCCGCCCCGATTAGCTAAACGGGACGGGGCGGGTTCGGTTGCCATCCCTAATTTTAATGTTGAGAATTCAATTTTAGTGACTTATTCTAACTTTAATGCACCTGTGCTCTTATTTTCTCTCCGCCAGGGTAGCTTCTCATAATTTCTCCTTCCAATAGTACAATTGGCATGTCTCTACTCTCTAGCATATTGTTGATATATGTCTATATATATAAGGCTGGTGGTGAAGTTTTGGAAAGCTTGAATTGGAACCGAAAGAACCTACCAAAATAAACTCTTTCAGAAAACATGCTAAAAACACCAACATAAACTCTTATCAAGAAACATGCTAAAAAATTCATTTAGAACTCAAAATTCTCTATTTGATTTCGGCCTCACAAACCCAATTTGGTCACCGGTACATGCCTATTTTTAACAAAAAATCAAACTTGAAACAAGTTTTAGATAATATTTTTTGTCACTAGTTGGGAAACAATTGTGCACAAAGACACTCAATTCAAATAATCCAAAGTATGTTGTAGTTTCATATCTAACCAATTTGTGGCAGTGATGCCCCAAATTTCTGATTTTGATTGTCCTATTCATTTTGAATTTATGAAATCATCTCTTAAACAACACACCAATGAAAATAGTGTCAATCTAAAATGTGACGAACAGACCACAGTTTTTTAACTTCATAAAACATGAAATACAAATTCATGAACACATTTTAAAAGGGAAGATACGTCTTTCACCACCTGAACCTAGAACACTTCAAGACACATACTCTCGCATATTACACGAAATTGTTGTTCCAAAACACAACTTATTTCATCCCTCTCCCCCAAGAAAGACACAACTAGCAGTTTCATACCATGACCAAGCCGGTAATTCTACACATAATATAGTCGTTCCTGCGCCCAATTTAGTGGGTATTTGCCATATGAACAATCAAGTCAACCACTCGAGAGCTGCATTATACACGCAGAAAAAGGACGGGTAATCAATAAACTATTTGAACATTCTACTGTGACGGAAAATGACGTATAAAGAGGTATTTACCTGTAACCCCACTCGTTGTCATACCAAGCAACGAGCTTCACAAAATGGTCATTCAAAGCGATTCCAGCCTTGGCATCAAAGATGCTTGACCTGGTAAGTCGAACAATAAAGAGATTATATAGCTTGACGAGATAATGGCATGCTAATCAAAAGGTCATCTCGGTTAGCAAGGACACCCTAATATCCCATATCATATATCCAATGTCCATGTTTACTATCTAATATACGATATCATGTTTAATGTTTTATGAACCATGAATACCAAAAGCATTTAGGAAAATGATATATATATATATCAACTTTATATATATACCTGCTGTCGCCCACAAAGTCGGTGGAAACCACGTCATCTTCTGTGTAACCTAAGATTCCCTTCAGCTTTCCCTCAGACTCCTCCCTAATAACCACTCATTGAAGATAGAAAAGTAGGTAAACATGTGGACATCTTGCCAACTACAGTATGCAAAAAGTCTCACAATCAAACATGAATTGTGCAACACATCCTCAATTCCATACCACAAACACACACAACTTTCTAGTAATCACAACATTTATAAGTTGATAAATAAAATGAGAAAAATATATATGAGAAAGACATCACAAGATTATTACTTGATAGCAGCTTTGATTTCATCATAAGAAGCAGCCTTTTCCAGCCTCACAGTGAGGTCAACTACGGAGACATCAACGGTAGGGACACGGAAGGCCATCCCAGTCAATTTCCCATTCAATGCAGGCAACACTTTACCAACAGCCTAACATACCACAAACTTTGTGAGAGTAAGGAAGGCAAAATTGAGATGCAAAAAAGTACAACAAATACAAATAGAGGAATTATATCTAATGCTCAACACCAAAAACTTACAAGAAAATCACCACATCCAATATCTCCTTTAAGCTAGACAATAAAAGGACCACATATAAGCATAATCTATGCAAACTTCATCATCCATTAATACCTTGGCAGCTCCAGTGCTGCTAGGAATGATGTTGAATGAAGCAGCTCTTCCACCTCTCCAGTCCTTGCTCGATGGTCCATCAACGGTTTTTTGTGTGGCTAAAATACAATATCAGCAGAATAAATAACACAGCAGTGACAGCAAAGCCATCCTAATGGAAGAATAAACCAACCACAGAAGACCCACCAGTAATGGAGTGAACAGTAGTCATAAGGCCCTCAACAATGCCAAATCTGTCATTGATAACCTGCAGAATTGAGTGCGGATAATGTTAGATGAGGCTGAACCCTACACGAGATTTCACTAGTGCTACTTTGCTTCAGAGTTCAATTTCATTTGAATTAAAAACCGGCACAGATATGTGGACCTTAGCAAGGGGAGCAAGACAGTTGGTGGTGCAGCTAGCATTTGAAACAACGTGAAGATCTGGCTTGTACTCCTTCTCATTTACACCCACAACAAACATTGGAGCATCCTTGCTAGGGGCTGAGATGATGACCTTCTTGGCACCACCCTGATGAACTCACAAAACCAAAAAAATTCCCAAGGTGATTGAACCGCTACAAGAAAATCTGATATAAGCAAGACTGCAGAACAGAGCCAGAAGGAGGGGGGAATATGGTATAACATGTGGCTTCTGCCGAACATAAATGAAAAAGCTCTTATACACGCAGAAACACGATATCTGGGTAAATGAATTTTGAAGGGTGTTGTTTGGGGTTGGGGGTTTTGGGGGCGGGGAACCAAGCTTAAGGGAACCCTTTCTTTAGTTGAGTTACTAGCTATTATTTAAAACAACAGAGGAATGCCAACTTTTATATTCTATTTACATAAATATACTGCCTGATAAGAATTTTACAGATTGAAATATCTCTCCAAGAATCGAAAGTTCAAAAAAAATTATATATATATTTTTCTTCAAAGAAGTCCAAATATATAAATAAATGATACATATCTTTAGCAAAATAAGTATATGCAGTGAAGAATAGTAGCAAACCGTCAAGTGGGCAGCAGCCTTGTCCTTATCAGTGAACACTCCTGTAGACTCAACAATATATTCAGCTCCTGTTTCACCCCAAGGAATCTCTTGGGGGTTCCTAATAAATTCAAATCAACCAAAAACTCTTATTTAGCGTCCACTTTATGCACAATTATATGGTAAAGAAGCATATACATTTTCCAACATAAAACCCCCACACAAACATAATCAACACAAAAATATCAACATTGATGATACACGTACGGAGAGTTAACAAAGCAAACACGAGCACAACAAAACAGACTAGCTTAAACTAGAAAGATGAGCATAATCATCACCAATGGCGTCTAAAACCCAATTGAGCCATGCATGTATGTTGTGTCACTGCATGTCTCAATATGTAATAAAAACTATACATGAGTTGAAGAGTGTACCTAACGCCGAACACAGCAACTGGCTTCTCCCCAAAGAGAAGGGTGTTGGAGTCTTTCACTTTGAGTTCATGATGTTTCCACTGACCATGAACACTGTCATACTTAAACATATATGTCTGCAACAACAATCACAATCCACATAAACCATCTTAGCATAATCAAAAAGCTAATTTTAACATACATGTCCCCAATATCACTCAACCCAGAGAAACCAAATAACCAAAAATGAAAAATCTGCTAAGACCCCACCTCATACACATAACACACTTCATATTTTTGTATATCAACATGCAGGATCAGTCGAGCCCAAAAAACACCCTTTTACCAAAAATCAAAAACCAACACAGACCAACTTCATATAGTACTATAAAACGATCAAATCAACAATCAAGGACTAATTACACACCAAAAATGAAATGCAAATAAAAATAAAAATCGATGGATCAACCAAGCTAGAGTTTATTTTTACAAGTTTGAAGTATCTTAAAGAAGGCAAATAATCAAAAAGGGTAATTACGATATCAAAGGGCAATTAAGCACCATGTAGTCAGTGGTGATAAAGGGATCGTTAACAGCGACGAGCTCAACATCGTCTCTCTGCAGAGCAACTCTCGCCACCAATCGTCCAATTCTTCCAAACCCTAGATAAATTTCACAGATTCATCACTAACCAAAACTCAAAAAACCCAAATCCTTCGTCAAATTATAACCCTAAACTGTGTTATATTCATAATTTCACTATTATAACTACAGGTGTATAGATCTGTTACCGTTGATTCCGATCTTGATCTTGCCTGTACATTAAAACAAATAAATAAATAAAATTAAATCACAAGACTAAGAAATGATCACTACCATGGAAATTATAGATCAATATAGAGAGAGAAAAAGTATACCCATGACTTTTAGAGAGAGAAAGTATGTAGAGTGAAGATTAGAGAGAGAGAGAGAGAGAGAGAGTGAGTGAGTAGCAGTGAAGTGGAAATGAGAGTTTAGCCCTTAAATATAAGATCGGAGAGACAAGTGGTTTTGGGGTGTGCAACTGTTACTATGCGGGTGTACGGTACTTTATGGTGGTGCAGTGATCTGTACCGTTGGATTTGATGACTATAGATATGGATGGTGGAAGATGGTGTTGTTGTAACCGTTGATTTGGGAGACTATATATAATAATATTCAATGAGTGTAGAAGAAACTAAGCTGGGCGGTTAGGTGCCACGTCAATGGTGATATGGACAGCTGGCCTCGATCTGCGCAACTTTGAGCCCATACCCAAATTATATAGGGCAACAACAAAATACAACAATTTTTTTTTTTAAAAAAATGAATTATATATTCCATCCTTTTTAAAACAAGTGTCAACTTTTACTCTTTTTCTTATCCAAAATAAGTGATTTTTGAAAAGTTAAAACACTTTATTTAGTCAATTTACCAATTTAACCTTCAAGTATTAAAGTTATAAAATATATACACTATACACCATCACATCACTATGGTGGAACCATGGATAAAATTGGTATTTCATTCACTAATACAACAATAAAAGACATCATCTTAAAAAGTTGAATTCTCCAAAAATAAACTTATTATTCGGGAGGAGGGAGTATTTTCAATTGTACAAAAATATGATACTTAAATTATAGGGTAATTTGCACTAATACCCCCTAAGGTTTGTATCAATTCTATATTTATGTTAATTTTTAAAAAGTTTGCACTTAACACCCCCTAAGGTTTGATTTTGCTTGCAATGACACCCCTGGGCCAATAAAATGACCAAAATACCCTTGATAAAATTAAAAAATATTAAGGGTAATGTGAAATGACATTTATGCCCCAACCCCAAATATATAAAATTTCGAAAAACATATATATAAATTCGAAAAAAATATATAAAATTCAAAAAAATGTATAAAATTCGAAAACAAATATTTAAATTTTGAAAAAATATATAAAATTAGAATAAAATATATAAATTTTAAATATAAATTTCAAAAAATATATATAATAAAAAATATATATAAAATTCGAAAATATATATAAATTTTGAAAAATATTTAAATACTAATATATATATTTCAAAAATTATATATTTTCAAAAACAAAATTCAAAAAATTATATAATTTCGAAAAACATATATAAATTTCAAAATATATATATAAAATTCAAAAATATATATAAAATTTGAAATATATATATAATTCAAAAATATATATATAAAATTTCAAATATATATTAATTCGAATATATATATATTTCAAAAAAAATAAAAAAATATATATTTATTTTCAAAAACAAAATTCAAAAAATTATATAATTTCGAAAAACATATATAAATTTCAAATTTTATATATGTAATTCAAAACAATATATAAAATTTGAAATATATATATAATTCAAAAATATATATATAATTTGAAATATATATAAATTCGAATATATATATTTCAAAAAAATAAAAAATTCAAAATATATATATTTTTAAAAATAAAATTCAAAAAATTATATAATTTCGAAAAAAATATATAAATTTCAAAAAATATATTTTCAAAAAAAAAAATTCAAAAGATTTGATATATATTTTTGAATTATATCTATATATTTCAAATTTTATATATTGTTTTGAATTTTATATATATATTTTGAAATTTATATATGTTTTTCGAAATTATATAATTTTTTGAATTTTGTTTTTGAAATTTATATATGTTTTTCGAAATTATATAATTCTTTGAATTTTGTTTTTGAAAATATATATATTTTGAATTTTTTATTTTTTTTTTGAAATATATATATATTCGAATTTATAGATTTTTCAAATTTTATATATTTATTTTTGAATTATATATATATTTCAAATTTTATATATTTTTTTGAATTTTATATATATGTTTTGAAATTTATATATGTTTTTCGAAATTATATTTTTTTTTGAATTTTTTTTAAAAAATATATATTTTTTGAATTTTATATATATTTTTTGAAATATATATATTCGAATTTAAATATTTTTCAAAATTTATATATATTTTTGAATTTTATATATTTTTTTGATTTTATATATATTTTTTGAAATTCATATATATTTTTTGAAATTTATATATATATTTCGAAATTTATATATTTTATTCTAATTTTATATATTTTTTTCAAAATTTAAATATTTGTTTTCGAATTTTATACATTTTTTTGAATTTTATATATTTTTTTGAATTTATATATATGTTTTTCAAAATTTTATATATTTGGGGTTGGGGCATGAAGGTCATTTCACATTACCCATAATATTTTTGAATTTTATCAAGGGTATTTTGGTCATTTTATTGGCCCAGGGGTGTCATTGCAAGCAAAACCAAACCTCAGGGGTGTTAGTGCAAATTTTCCTAAATTATATTAATTTTATGAAAAACTTTAATATAGGTTGCTAATGCAATATGTAGTTTTCAATTTTCTGAATTGATTTTTTTCTGAAGTAAATAATGTGCACAAAATGTTGCAAATGTCACGAAATATACTTTCATCATTATTCAGAAATTTCAACTTAAATTTTGTTGGAATTTAAAAAGTTGGACAAGAAACATAAGGAGAGAAAGAGAGATGTAATTTATCTACTGTACTTAATTTGAAATACAAAAAGTTATTGGAAAATGAGAGAGATGTTAATAAGATAAAAATGTAAAAATAAGAAGCCAATATAAGGGGAAAATAATGTATTAAAAATAGTAGGAAGAGGAAGAATGAAGATGTGGTTTTATTTTGTATATGAGAAATGAAGATGTGGTTCATTCATTAATTGTAAAGTGGAAAGGATTGAAAGGTACGAAGCATATGAGTTTAAGGTGGTCGTATCCGTGTTGGACACAAGGACAAGCCAAAAATACATGTTTAATATGTCAAAAATGTGTTATGATTTTATTTTTTTAATTAGACATGTCGTGGACATGCGGTGAATCGATTGATTTTATGAAAAATAGAAGATTTATGAAGTCGGTAATTTGGTGGGTCACTTATACATGGAATATCAACACCCTTAATTTAATATTTGACTTTGAAAATACTTGGACATGTTCGTTATCATCTTGTGAGAGAAATTGGAGCACCTATTCATTTATCTACTATTTGAAGATAAATAAGATAACACCATAAAGAGCCAAAGATTTGATATTTGTACATTTCAATCTTCGTCTTTTATCAAGAAAATTTTCCCATTATAAAGAGACTGAGATGTAGGATGTTAAGGGAAATACATTTGATTCCTTGAATGGTAGTTGAATGAATAATTTTGAAATGTTAGACATTTCATTTATCCTATTTGTTTATTTTTATTTGTAATTTTATTTGGTTCCCACTGTTTAAATGATTAATGAAGTATTTGTGCAAGGACAAGGCCCTGTTTGGTAGGTGGTCTGGTCCCAGGTGGTCTGGTCTGGTCTTGCGTTTTATGGGACCAGACCGTGTTTGGTAGCATTGGTCCCAAATTTTTGGTTAGACCAAGTAAGACCAAATCAGACCAAAATGGCCTCATTTCAGACCAAAAAAAAAGGTGGTCCCTGGTGGTCTGGTCTGATCTTATTAATAAAATATATTTATAAATAATTAAAAATGAATAAATAATAATAATAAATTAAATAAAACATATTTTAAAAATAAAATATCAATAATCAATAATAAACAAAATAAAATAAATAATACCTAATAATAATAAAAAATGAATATAATAATAATAAATAAATGAATAAATAATAAAATATATTTATAAATAATTAAAAATTTATAATTAATAATATAAATAATAAATTAAATAAAACATAATAATAATAATAAATAAATACAATAATAATAAAAAAAAATGGACTAAATAATAAATAATAATAATATATTACATAAAACATATTTAAAAATATAATAAAAATAATAAATAATAATAATAAATAAATATAATAAAAAATAATAAATAGATATAATAATAAATAAATATAATAATAAATAATAAGTAAATATAATAATGAATAAATACTTCATAATAATAATAAAAAATGAGTATAATAATAATAAATTAATATTAAATTAATAAAATATATTTTTAAATAATTAAAAATGAATTAATAATTTATAAATAAAATGAATTAAATAATGAAATAATAATAAATAAATAGAATATATTTATAAATTAATATATAAATTAATAAATAATAATTTAATAATATAAATAATAAAATATATTATAAAGTGAAGAAATAATAAATAAAGAAATAAATAATACATAAATAAATATTATAATAAATAATTAATAAATAGTAAGACTAGACCACTTACCAAACAGACTTTTCCAGATCAGATTAGACCAGACCAGACCGGACCGGACCAGACCAGACCAAACCAGACCAGAAAGACCGCCTACCAAACATGGCCTTAGGTTCTGCCCTATAAGGACCAAATTCGTCCTTCCTAATAATGTGATCTAATATAAGTTGGACACGTAATCAAAATATTTTTTAAAAGGAATTGACATTAATTTGTGTATTTATGAATTTTATATACAATTTTTTAAAAAAAAAAATTTCGACCACTTGACCAATTTATATTAAATCACATTATCGGAAAAGATAAACTTGATTCTCATATGCAAAAGCTAAATATTGTCCTTTTGTGCAATATAATATATATATATTTATTTATTTATTTATAATAAACGTGTTGTATTCTATTTTTTAAAATTTATCTTGTCTTCATGATAGTGTCATGTCATGTCTCCGTGCTTCACAGATTGAAAAAACACTTGAAGGATGTTGAACTATCAATCTTACGTACATACGTAAGTAAAAGATTTAAACTACACTTCTTCAAAACATTCGTTTCAAGGTTGGTGTGAGCACAAAATCACAATAGTCTAAGGGTGTTAGCATACCATTTTCTGAATAAAAGAAATTTATTTATTCATTGGATTATCTGCTTTTGTAAAGAGCATTAAAAGAATGCAACTAAAGAGAAAGAGGATAATCTATTATAAGACTTGTATATTAGTGGAAGCACATAGTATTTTACCATATTTTTCCCATGACTGCCTATTATGGGTGGACAAAAATTCAGCTAATGTGAAAATTTGATCTGACCAATCCTGTTCAGATATATTGGATCGATTTAATTATGAATTGGATTGGACATGAATAAAAAAATATCAAATTTAATATTTTATGGATCGGTTCTGAATTTGATTTTCAATAATCCGTCATATATATATATTTTAGTATATTTATATTAATATATATCAAATAGTATATTATCTTAAACTAAATTATAATATCGTATATCACTAATATACTATTTTAAACTAAATCATAATATCTTATATTATAAACATGTAAGACATTTTTTATTATTTTTATACATTTATTTATTAAAAAAAATGAAAATATAATCAATTAAAGTATAATATTCGAAAAACTACATTCAAATAAGTATCATTAAAGTGCATTATTACAATCTATTATTTCAATATATGCATCTTTTTCAAGTAAGTAATTATAATTAAAGTATTTTGAACCATTATAAAGAGAGATAAAGAAGATAGTTTACGCCCTAAAATTTTAAAATAAATTATATTCAAAGGACTATAATTAAAATGTACTATTAATAATTTATTATTTAAAGATCTATATCTTCTTTAAAAAAAGAAATATAATTGAATTATCCAACAACTACAAAGAGAGATAGATGTATACCCAAATTTAAAATATTTTAATTTCATGCTTAAATATCTATATAACTTAGTTTAACTAGAATGCATTATATTTATTCAAGTAAAATATTTATTATAATAAATATTATAATAATATAAGATAGAACTTGATCTATTGAATTAAAAAAAATACTATCATTATTACTAAAAAAGGTACTTCATATTGTGAAATATTTATCATTTAACATAACAATATAAGTCAAATTTTACGCCACATATAGTACATTAGCACATGTTATTATCTAGTTTGTACTATTCTAAAAGTGTGAACCCCTTCTATTATTTTTATACATTTTTAATAATATTAAATAGGGTAATTTGCATTGACACCCTGAGGTTAGGGTCAATGGCAACCATATTGTGGTCAATATTTTTTTGGCACTCACACCCCCTGAGGTTTTAATTTCATTGCAATGACACCCCCTGGGCTGGTGAAATGACTAGAATGCCCCTTTAATTATTTTACTTATTACATTAGGGTAATATATAAAGTGTGAAATTACTCATATGCCCAAACACTTCACCCCTCTGAAATTACTAATTACACTTCCACCCCTTATTACAAAATATATATATATTACCAAAATTACAATTTAATTTTTTTTCTTTATAATATAATTGGTATATATAATTACGAAAATATATATTTGTAATTTGTAAAAAATATATAAAATTTGAAAAAACATATAAAATTCGAAAAAATATATAAAATTTGAAACAATATATAAAATTAAATATATATATATATAATTCGAAACAAATATATAAAATTCGTAAACAATATATAAAATTCGAAAAATATATAAAATTCTAAAGAATATATAAAATTCAAATATATATATATATAAAGTGTGATTGAAATTTAAGTGGACAAGCCTCAGAGTCATTAGTCAAGATAACGGATCCTCTCCGGCCCTCTGCAGAGCTATTTTAATGGTCACGATAGCAACACATACCCCACGATGGTGACCGAAATCGGAATTGAACCGATATTTTATTAAAATATTTTAATCAAAATTAATGGTTCGGTTCCAGTTCTCATATTTAAAGAACCGAAAGTAATTTTTTATGTGGATCAAAATTAACGGTTCGGTTCCGATACTTTTGGTTCTTTAAAAATGAGAACCGGAACCGAACCGTTAATTTTGATTCAAATATTAATATATTCACGATGCGGTTCGCTTTTGATTTCGACCGAAACCGGAATCGAACCGATACTTTCTGTTCTTTAAAAATGAGAACCGGAACCGAACCGTTAATTTTGATCCAAATATTAATATATTTAATTTTGATTAAAATATTTTAATAAAGTATCGGTTCGAATCCGATTTCGGTCACCATCGTGGGGCATGTGTCGCCATCGTGGTCATTAATATAGCTCTGCAGAGAGCTGGAGATGATCTGTTACCTTGACTAATGACTCTGAGGCTTGTCCACTTAAATTTCAATCACACTTTATATATATATATATATATTTGAATTATATATATATTTTAGAATTTTATATGTTTTTTGAATTTTATATATTGTTTACGAATTTTATATATTTGTTTCGAATTTTATATGTTTTTTTTTTAATTTTATATATTGTTTCAAATTTTATATATTTTTTCGAATTTTATATGTTTTTTCAAATTTTATATATTTTTTACAAATTATATATATATTTTCGTAATTATATATACAAATTATATTATAAAGAAAAAAAATTAAATTGTAATTTTTGTAATATATATATATATTTTGTAATAAGGGGTGAAAGTGTAATTAGTAATTTCAGAGGAGTGAAGTGTTTGGGTATATGGGTAATTTCACACTTTATATATTACCCTAATGTAATAAGTGAAACAATTAAAGGGGCATTCTAGTCATTTCACCAGCTCAGGGGGTGTCATTGCAACGAAATTGAAACCTCAGGGGGTGTGAGTGCCTAAAAAATGTTGACCACAATCTGGTTGCCATTGACCCTAACCTCAGGGGGTGTCAATGCAAATTACCCTATTAAATACTAAAAAAAATTATTTCTTCCTTCAATATTTGGTTAGTTATTCTTTTAGTATTCTCATATAATATTTATTTATGATAAATACTAAAAAAAAGTTTTTTCTTCATTCAATGTTTGGTTCATTATCTTTTATTATTCTTATAACTAACACACCAAAATAAGTTTTAACCTATATACTTTTATATGATTACTTGACATTGGATGTGGAGATTGGAAGAAATTTGAGAATATTCTTTTATAAATTTGGTATGAAAATTGAAAGAAATTTAAGAACATTGCAAATGCAAAAGAGGAAAAATACATATTTCTTATTTCTTTACTATATGTCTTTTGAAATATCCATAAGAATTACACTTTATTAATCATGCCTATTAAGCAATTATCAATTTAATTATATATTCCTATATTTTTTTTATACACAATTATCAATTTAATAACAGGAATCATGTAAAACAACAATTAATTCTAAAAGTGTGAAACCTTTGTATTATATTTATACATTTAAAACTAATATTTTTAAACAAAAAAATAATTAACAATTTATTTTATAATTTCATTGAATATTGATCTATCATCTTACAACTATATTATTTATATATATAAATATATATTTATTTACACACAAAAACCAAACCTAACCTTAAGAAACTCTAAAACCCTTAAATTAATATACAAAAGCCTTTATATTATATTTATTTACATACAAAAGCCTTTTTATTATATTTCTATATATATATCAACTTAATATTTCAATAACATAAGAGTTTCACGTGAGCTGGTCTAATATAACCTTAAGAAACCCTAGAAGTATATTGAATTTGATACACCTCTCTCCCTCTCTCTCTCACTGCGGCTCCCCCGACTTTTACGCTCTCCTCACGGTTCTCACTGGGTCAGGCTTAGTCTTCTTTGTTCTGAACTTGTTATTGTGGTTCACATCATATGTGTATATTGTATGAATTTGTTTACTCAATTTAGATAATATAATTTTGTGTTTCAATCCACAAAAGCGTTCCAAACCAATCCGGCTCATTGCGGTCCGATTTGGATTAGTTTCGTTGTACAAATTGATTGGATTGGTTTCGAAAATTGTGAATCTGGTAGTAATGAATCGAATCCAAAATATCTTCAATCCGATCCAACCCGATCCGTGTCCACCCCTACTATCTATGACCGCCCATATATCTATAATATACATCTCAGTTAATTAAAGAATGAAACAAAGAAGAATTTAAAATAAGTAATTGATCAAAGTTTTGAGTTAAAAAAAAAAACTATTTAACTAGAATGCAATACATTAATACTATAACACACCATCTAAACTAAATTTTCTCCAATTTCATTTGCAATTTACAGTTGTAGATTTTGAAATGTATCAAAGATTCAAAGGTGCGTTTGAATAGGGGTGTTTTCGTTTTTCTTCTTGTTTTTTCCACTATTTACGGGAACAAAAACGCGTTTGGGAGCCTTTGATGGTTTTTGTTTTCGTGAACAGTAAAAAAACGTTTTCTCACCCTTAGTTCAAAATTTGAAAACACTAAAATGGTGTTTTTTTTGTTTTCGGCACTTTTTGTTCTCAGCCAAAAAAAATTTTAATTGTTGCAAATTCTCTAACCTCCATCTTCAACCTCCAAACCCTATCCTCCAAATTTTATTTTCTTTTTGTTCCTGAAAATTTTTTAGAAATAATTTCCAACCAAACATGTTTTTGTTTCCGGATTACCCTTAGGACAAGAATAAGAAATTTTTTTATTCTCAAGAAATAAAAAACGAAAACGAAAATGTTAGTTTCCAAACGCACCCAAAACTTTTGTTTTAAAACAAAACCAATTCATAAACATAGGTCAAGACCAAATCCAAGCCACATGTTGCCAAACTCGAATCAAGCCCAAGCCCAAGTGAATAAAACCTGTTAGACTAGACCCAATTGAGCTCTGAGTAATGGTCCAAAGTACCAATAATAGATGAACTCCCTTAAAAGCTCGGACTTGTTCAAGGCCCAAGCCCAAATGAAATTACAATTTTAGTAGGCTGGCTTAAACTCAAGTGACAAAACTTGAAAAACCATTATGAAATTCAAATATGAAATTAAATCCATATATAATATCATATAAAATGATATTTGATACATTGAAAAGTCTGTGTATTAGAGACAACCCCTTTATTTAAAGAAGAAATGACCTTAGAGGTGCACATAGGGAATATGAAATAAATATATATATATATATATATATATATATATATATATATATATATATATATATATATATTGAATTTTCAAATTCAGACGAACCATGATTATTATATAATATTAAAATTAGGACGTTTGGTGAATTTTAGGAAACATATTACCGGTAGAAGAAACTTAATTATTAAATGACCTAGAACAAGCATTATCCATTTGGATATAGGCTTCAATTACCGATACAATTATATAGCCAACAAGGGAACTAAAAACTCAGGCCATATAGCAATTGTTCATTTAATATATCCATTCATACACATTTCAATCCAATTCCCAAAAGAAAGCCTCTTTAGGATGACATTCATCCATGTGTTCCAATATAATTTTGACACGGACTAAAATATTTTTAAAAATTGTGAATCATATTTAACACACAAAAAGACGTTCCCAAATACTTAAATAAACGGGCAAAATGAGCGGAGCTCCACTGAGTGGTACAAATTGCCAATCGTAATGTCACGAACTTGGTGTTTCCAAGGAACCGTGCGGCCTTAGACACCTCTAAGATGCTTGAGAAATGCTAAGTAAGCCTTTGTGGGTCTCTAGCTTAGTGGACAACTAAAGCTAGGTGAATGTGGAAGCTTGGTGTGTAAGAAGAGAAAGCTAGGCAAGAGAGCTTTGAAGGCAATAGAACTCAAGAGAACTTGTATTGCTTGAGAACTTGTGTGTTTGCTTGGATGGTGAGCAAATGAGCTCCCTCCTCTATTTATAGGCCAAGGGCCTTACAAGGAAAAGTGGAGAGATTTCTAGAATCCTCCATGTATAGTCTACTCTAGAATGTTCTATATAATTCTAGTATATTCTATACAATTCTATACAAGTCTAGACAACTCTACAATACTCTAGAGAATTCCGGAGAAGTGTGGAGAAGTCTAGAATATTCCGGGTGCCAAGTAGGATGCCAAGTAGGATCCTACAAAACGTCTGCGTGGCGCCTACGTGGCGTAACCTTATAAAACGGGACGTGACATTCTCCCCCACCTAAGTTCGTGACGTCCTCGTCGCGTTCTGCTTGAACTGCTGGATGTGTTTTGCAAACTGCTAAAGTGTGTCTTCATGCTCCCAGTTTGCTTCACTTTCCGGCAAGTTTTTCCATTTCACCAAGTACTCTGTGTACTTGGGGACTCCGCTTCTGCTCGCTAGTCGGTCGGCAAGGATGCACTCTACTTCCTTATCAAAGGAAGTGACCACGGCAGTTGAAGCTCGGTGTGATATGCCTCGAGTTGGATCATCCTTATCTTCGTGGTAGGGCTTGAGCTTGCTGACATGGAAAACTGGATGAATCTTGATCTTTGGTGGTTGTTCCACCATATAGGAGACCTTTCTAACTCGTTTGATGACTAGGAAGGGACCTTCGTAGTGTCGTACTAACCCCTTTGTACACTGCTCGCAAAGGCTTGAACTGTTGGGGTAGCAACTTGACCATGACCAAGTCTCCTTCCATGAACTCTAGGGGCCTTCTCTTGGAGTCAGCCCACTTCTTCATTTTCTTGCCCGCCTTATCTAGGTAGGTTCTTGCCAAGTCGGATTGGTCTTGCCATTCATTGGGGAATCTGCATGCTGCCGGGCTCTTGCCATCTCCGCTTGATGCCATAGCGTTAGGCGTCTGGGTTGTCGCCCGATCACTATCTCGAAAGGACTGTGGTTGGTAGCCTCACTCCGCTGCAAGTTGTAGGCAAACTGTGCTACTCCAAGGAGCTTGGCCCAGTCCCGCTGGTTGGCACTAACATAGTGCCTCAAGTATAGCTCTAGGAGCGTGTTGATACGCTCCGTCTGTCCGTCGGATTGGGGGTGAAAGCTAGTAGAGAAGTTGAGACCCGTACCCATCTTCTGAAAGAGTCCCATCCAGAAGCGGCCTGTGAAACGTGGGTCTCTGTCACTCACTATGTTTTGTGGCAACCCCCATTGCTTGACCACATGGTCAAATAAGAGCTGTGCTGTCTGCTCGGCCGTGCAATCTGCAGGGGTAGGTATGAAGGTGGCATACTTGCTGAATCGATCTACCACTACGATGATGCTGCCACATCCATTAGACTTGGGTAGGCACGTGATGAAGTCCATTGAGACACTCACCCATGGACCCTCTAGGATAAGTAGTGGCTCTAGCAGACTGGCCGGCTGCTGCTGCTCTATCTTGTCTTGCTGGCAAACAAGGTAAGTGCATACATAGGCCTCGACATCGTCACGCATCTGAGGCCAGTAGTACGAATCCTCAAGGATTGCCTGTGTGCGCCTCATTCCTGGGTGTCCAGCCCATAGGGTGTCATGGCACTCCTTGATGAGTTCCCTTCGCAGGTTCCCCCATTTAGGCACAAATAGCCTGTCGCCCGTAGTGAGGAGAATATCATCCCTAAGCCAAAAGCATCGTGTCTTGCCATCCTTGGTGAGTTGAATGAGACTCTTGGCCAGGGGGTCATACTGTAGTCCTTCTTTGATGCGATCCATAAGAAGGTGTTGTGGTCGACTAATGGCCGCGAGTTCTGCCTAGCGGCTAAGGGCATCCGCTACGACATTGGCTTTGCCTGGCTTGTACTCCAAGCGATAAGTGAACTCAGCCAAGTAATCTTGCCACCGCGCTTGCTTGGGGCTAAGCTTCTTCTGCGTCTGGAAGTAGCTAGTGGCAACATTGTCCGTCATGATCACGAACTGTGCCCCAAGTAGATAGTGTCTCTATGTGCGAAGATAGTGGATGATTGCGGTCATCTCTTTCCCCTGCACCGTGTAGCGCCGCTCGGCATCGTTGAGCTTGCGGCTCTCATAGGCTATGGGGTGTCCCTCTTGCATGAGAACTCCCCCAATGGCAAAGTCCGAGGCATTGATGTGTACCTCGTAAGGCTTAGAGTGGTCCGGTAGGCTAAGTATGGGCTCCTCCATCACTGCCTTCTTCAAGTCATCAAAGGCAGTTTGGCATTCCTCCGTCCATCTCCATATGCGTCCCTTCTTCAGCATGTCTGTCAAAGGGGCGGCTCATGCTGAGTAGTGCTTGATAAAACGGCGGTAGTAGTTGACAAGGCCCAAGAATGATCATAGTTCGGGCACTTTGGTGGGCGGCTCCCAATCCCGTATGGCTTGCACTTTGCTTTCATCCATCAAGAGCTTCCCATCCTTTATCTTGTGACCTAGGAACATCACCTCTTATTGGGCAAATGAGCATTTCTCCCTTTTCACATAGAGGTCATTTTCCCGGAGAACTTGGAAGACGGTCTTCAAGTGTTGCACGTGATCTTCCAAGGTGGTGCTATAGATGACGATGTCGTCCAAGTATACCACCACAAAGCGGTCCAAGTAGGGATGGAATAAGTTGTTCATCAAGGTGCAAAATGTAGCCGGTGCATTGGTGAGACCAAATGGCATGACTAGGAATTCATAAGAGCCATACCTTGTCACGCATGTGGTCTTGGGCTCATCTCCTGCCGCGATTCGTACTTGATAGTACCCTGAGCACAAGTCCAGCTTGGTGAAGTAGCGTGCTCCCCCAAGTTGGTCGAACAAGTCTGCGATGAGAGGAATGGGGTACTTGTTCTTTATGGTCACCTTGTTGAGAGCTCTATAGTCGATGCACATCCGTAATGACCCATCCTTCTTATGTTTAAACAAGACAGGTGCGCCATAAGGGGCCTTCGATGGTCGAATGTAGCCTGCATCGAGTAAGTCGTTGAGCTGTTTCCGCAATTCCTCCAACTCTGGTGGTGCCATGCGGTAAGGTGCCATGGATGGTGGCTTGGAACCTGGTTCCAGCTCTATCTTGAGATCTACCTCCCTTCGGGGTGGTAGTCTCTTTGGTAGCTCCGAGGGCATGACATCATTGTACTCGCATAGTACTGAGCGGACCTCTGTGGGCATGTCCTCATGTGGGGAAGACTTTGAGGGGTCTTCTGGTGAGTCGAGTAGGGTGGCTAAGTAGCTAACTTCCCCCTTCTTGTACCCCTTTTTGAATTGCATGGCAGATAGGGAGCGAGCCTCAATCTTAGCCCCTCATTCGACTGGCACCATGCATGTGGTATTGCCTTCCATGATGCACATGGTGTTAGTTAGGGCTATAAATGAACCGAGCCGTTTGTGAGCAGGCTCGGGTTCGGCTCGTTAAGAGCTCGACTCGTGCTCGTTCGTTTAGTAAATGAACTGAGCCTGAGCACAATTTTTAGGCTCGTTTAGTAAACAAGCCGAGCTTGAACATTACTAAGCTCGGCTCGCCAAGCTCGTGAACATGCTCATCTAAGTTAAATAGTAAAATTATATTATATTTGACAAAAGAAAGTGTTCAAATTGAACAAATTATGAAGATTATTGTGAAAAAATTATAGAAATTAGGCGGTCATAACATAAAATACATTCATAAAAAATTATACTAGTGAAAATATGTTAAAACAGATATGCAATAATTCAATCCAGACAACTATTAGGAAGATTAATATATGTTGCACTGAAACGAGTCGTTCGTGAACAAGCTCGGGCTCGGCTCGTTAAATCTGACATTCGGCTGGGGCTCGTTCGTTAAGCAAATGAGCCAAGCTTGAACACATTTTCTAGGCTCGTTTAGTAAATAAACCAAGCTTGAACATTCCAAAGCTCGGCTCGGCTCGGTTCATTTGCAGCCCTAGTGTTAGTGTATGGGATGAGGAAGGCCTTTACCTTGTCCAAGAATTCTATTCCAAGGACTAAGGCAAAGTCGTCCATGGGTACCACTGAGAGATCAATGAGGCCATTCCATTGGCCTATGTGGGCATGTATGCCTCGGGCAGTGCCGTATATGGCTTTGGATGCTGAGTTGACGACCTTCATGGAACCGTCCTCCTTGGTGTACTTGAGGCCTAGTCGCTTGGCCTCATCGATGCTTATGAAGTTGTGGGAGGCGCCAGTGTCTACCAATGCTCTAGTAGACGTCCCTCCTATAGCTGCTTCAACGAACATGAGCCCTTTAGGAGCTGCCTTAGGGGCCTCCATCTTAGCCTTGATGGCGTTGAGGATTTGAAGCGAGCCCATGTGTGCCTCCTCCGTTTCCGGGTGCTCGAGCGTCATGGCATTGACGGTCTTCTTCTTTGGGCAAAACCGTGTCCAATGCATCTCACCACATATGAAATAGGGTGATGGCGGTTGTTTCTGGGGCTTGTTGCCTCCATCTTTCCAGAATCCTTCCTTGTGAGGGGCTGTGTTGGTGGCATTAGAAGTGTTGCCCTTGTCTCCCCCACCTTTGCCGAAGTTCCGGGTCTTATCCCTGGGCTTGGCAAAGTCTTTCTTGGAGCTGAAATCGATTAGTGCCTTTGCTTCTGTGATGGCAGCGGCAAGGTCCTTCACTCCACGTCGTCTTAGCTCCGTCTTGGCCCATTGTTCTAGGCCATCCATGAAGAAGAAGATAGACTCCTTCTCTGAGAGCTCAGGGATCTCAAGGGTGAGCGATGTGTACTCCTTGACATAGTCTCGGATGGTCCCTGTTCGCTTGAGCCGGCGGAGTCTGCCCATAGCTTCTTCCTCGGCATTCTCAGGATAGAAGTGCCTCTTAAATTCTTTACGGAAATCAGCCCAAGTATCAATGGAAAGTGTACTTCTATCGATGTCGCCATGTCTACGCCTTCACTATAGCATAGCATCGTCCACTAGGTAGAGGGTGGTGGTGTTGATCTTTGTCGCCTCGTCCACTATCCCTTTGGCGTCAAAGTATCGCTCCATGCCGAATAGGAAGTTTTCTACCTCCTTGGCCACACGTTCCCCCTTGTAGCACTTAGGCTTGGGGACGTCGATTCTGGGAGCTCTGGCCTCCCGAGTAGCAGTGGCGCCGTTTGCTACGGCTTGCTTGCAAATGGCCCAATCGGCACGCATCTCCTTCATGAATGCCCGAAGGTTGCCAAACTCATGATCCATGTAACCACGTAGGGTGGCTATCTCATCGCGAAGAGAGCGTAGCTCCTTGCGATGGTCTCCATCAAGGGCATTGAGTTGCCCCTTCATGGTGTCTTGGAAGTCGGCGTCATCGGACTCCAATTCTTCCAAGCGTTGGTGAGTCTCCACTATACGCTCCTACATGAAGGCCATAGTTCCTTCTATGTCATCAATGCGTGTCTCAAGGCTTGGTTGAGCGTCCTTGGTCTTGGACTTCGACCTTGCCTTGGTGTTAGTGGGTGGGCGTTGTTTCTCCCTGCCGCGTTCTTGCTCCTCCACGACTGGGGTGATGGTTGAATCTATCTCTGCCATACTCTCTTGCAAGTAGGTTGTGATCCCTCACGAACCGTGCTCTGATACCAACTGTCACGGACTTGGTGTTTCCAAGGAACCGTGCGGCCTTAGACACCTCTAAGATGCTTGAGAAGTGCTAAGTAAGTCTTTGTGGGTCTCTAGCTTAGTAGGCAACTAAAGCTAGGTGAATGCGGAAGCTTGGTGTGTAAGAAGAGAAAGCTAGGCAAGAGAGCTTTGAAGGCAATAGAACTCAAGAGAACTTGTATTGCTTGAGAACTTGTGTGTTTGCTTGGATGGTGAGCAAATGAGCTCCCTCCTCTATTTATAGGCCAAGGGCCTTACAAGGAAAAGTGGAGAGATTTCTAGAATCCTCCATGTCTAGTCTACTCTAGAATGTTCTATATAATTCTAGTATATTCTATACAATTCTATACAAGTCTAGACAACTCTACAATACTCTAGAGAATTCCGGAGAAGTGTGGAGAAGTCTAGAATATTCCGGGTGCCAAGTAGGATGCCAAGTAGGATCCTACAAAACGTCTGCATGGCGCCTGCGTGGGGTAATCTCATAAAAGGGGACGTGACAGTAAGCTCATATAATCCTGAGACCAACTTTTAATCCTATCCAAACCCAGGAACCCTAATAGTTATTAACTCAACCATTTGACAATTGTACACAACAATAACTCATATAATACTGAGACCAACTTTTAATTAAGAAATTATATTTGCTTGAGAAACTGATCTAGTGAAATATGAAGCGAGCAAGGCAGCTAAACCCCTCTATAGTTTCCAAATTATTCAAAAACCTCCATGTGGTTTCAAAAACTCCCATATAATTTTTAATTTAATCGAATATCCTCATGCCCTCTATAAAATTACAAAAATACCCTCAAAAACTCTAATTTAAATCCCAATTAAACTCTAATTCCTTCTATTTATTCCAATTAAACTCTAATTGATCATTTCATTTATCACAAACCCACTTTCTCTCACCTATTTACTCCAAAACTCTAATTCCTTCCATTTATCACTAACCCACTTTCAATTTAAATCCAAATTTTAACCCAATTCAACTCTAATTCATTTCATTTATCACAAATCCACTTTCAATTTAAATCCTAATTTCAACCCAATTTCAATTTATAATTATATCTCTCTCTATATATATCACTATATATATAATCATATATATGTACTTATTTATACATATATATTAATTATATATACGTACATATATATATATATATTTACGTACATATATATATTATTCACGTATATATATATGTACGTAAATATATATATGTACGTACATATAATTATATATGTATAAATAAGTACGTATATATGATTATATATATAGTGATATAGAGAAATATATATAATTATAAATTGAAATTGGGATTTAAATTAAAATTGGGTTTGTGATAAATGGAAGAAATTAGAGTTTTGGAGTAAATGAGTGAGATAAAGTGGGTTTGTGATAAACGGAAGGAATTAGAATTGAATTGAGTTGAAATTGGGATTTAAATTGAAAGTGAGTTTGTGATAAATGGAAGTTGAATTGGGTTGAAATTGTAATTTATATTGAAAGTGAGTTTGTGATAAATGGAATGAATTAGAGTTTTGGAGTAAATGGGTGAGAGAAAGTGGGTTTGTGATAAATGGAAGAAGTTAGAATTTAATTGGGATTTAAATGGAATGAATTAGAGTTTTGGAGGGTATTTTCGTAATCTTATAAAGGACATGGGGTATTTGATTAAATTAGAAATTATAGGGGAATTTTTGAAAGCACGGAATTTTTTTGAACAATTTGAAAATCATAGGGGATTTTCTGATAATTGCCCTTAATTTAATTTAAAACTGATGATGCGTAAAAAGATCGGGTAGAAAACGATATCGTTCATGTCAAAAAGAACAAATAGTGACCGGAGGAGGTACTGGTGGGGTACAGGTCAAATAGGCTCCGACGATCAAGTTAGAACTTGAATCGTTCAGAAAAATATAGCAGGACTAATGGTGGGTGATTATTGCGTACCTCTTTAGGTTGACCCAACCCTATATTTATAGGGTCTTTAATGCGGTGGTCCTGATAGAGTTGTAGCGTGTCGTATATATCTTGACAGCTACCCATATGTATCCTGATAGGATTCTGATAACTACCCATAGGTATTCTATTAAGAGTCCTGGTAGCAGGTAGTCGGTTGACAAATCCTTATCTGCACGTGCCGTACAAATTATACTATCAGTTGCCCCCTGTTCCTGAATTCGCTTGCCGAGTTTAGGGAACAAAATCTTTTTCTGTCATAATTTACTTATATATATATTTATAGTAATATATAATCCCTTCAAAAATTTCTTTCAAAAATTTAAGGGGTCATTTTACTAATTACGAAAAATCTTTAACTAAGGGTTCCTAAATAATTATGTAGAACTTTGTGGGTAGGAAAGTTAATTATCTTTTTAAACTTCCCAGACTCTCCTAAACTTTCATATATATATATATATATATATATATATATATATATTTATGAAAACAATTAAAAAGTAGACAAAAGCCTTTGCTACTTTAGTTTTTCTCAGCAAACATAAAAAAAGTCAACAATTGTGGGCGTTGGTGTACACTTGTCAAGCCTTTATACAGTTTAAAGAAAAGTAAAATTGCGGGCAAAGCTTTACAGAAACTGGAGTACACTTGTCAAGCATTTGTACAGTTTAAAGAAAGATAAAATTGCGGGCAAAGCTTTACAGAAACTGGCGTGTCAATCATGCTTGTAGAAGAGATACACAAACCTTTATAAAGGTTGGCGTGTCCTTCACGCCCGTTTGTGGCCAGTCCATGAAACAAAGTGATCAGATGGAATAATTTTGAATTTCAATTTCAAAATGGAGAATTAGCAATGGTTATATACTATTCAACGGCTAGTTTCAACGCAACGGCTATATATATATATATATATATATATTTCCCTATATATTCCATACCTCCATTCCCAACATTTCATATTCCACCAACTCTTTCAATTTTTATTTTTTTTAGTAGCTTGCCTCTTCCCCTTTCTTGGTCTACATTTTTCTTTCATTTGCCAGAATATTTCTACAAAAATATTCCATGGCACCAAAAAATGTAGGGGATGTAATTTCCACTGTCCACCCGACCATGCTTGATAAATTGAAGACATAATTTATTTTTCCGTACGAGGTTGAGCTAAACTGTTCGGGTTTAAATCAAAGGGCGCATCACTCCCTTCCACATGGGATGTTTCTTTACACCTCATATTTTGATGTTGGGTTGCGCCTTCCGCTTCCCTGACTGTCGAGAGAGATCTTGGACTATTTTGGTCTCCTCCCTTCCCAACTCTATCCGAATGCCTGGAAGACTATTCTAGGGGCTCCTCTTCTATGGTGCTTGTGCGGGAATGAATCCATGTCTCTTCAAGAGTTTCTCTCTTGCTATTACATTCAGTGCAATGGTGCTTGGGCCAATTTTTTAACTGCCGTAAAGGGCTTCCCACAGGAGACTGTTGACAATCCAAAGTTTTGGTGGAGTCATTTCTTTCACGCTAAAGGCAACGGATTGGAGTTCCTGGACGCGGTCGAAGGAGAGGACAATGGTCCGTCCGTTCCAAAGGAAACGGGTGATCTTACAGAAGCGGGTAAATTTTTTTTTATTATTATTTTATTATTATTATTATTATTTTTAACACATCTTATCTTCTCTTCTGTAGCAAAAAAGAAACCACCCATTACTTCACCAGAAGAGAAAAAACATATGAAGGAGAGACTGAAGAGGGCAAAAGTTTTCTTGGCCCGTTATAAGAAAGAGTCTTTTTTTGACTCAAGTGCTTTGTCAGGATATTGTCTTGGCCTTCATGGAAACCATAATATCCCACCCGTACCTCTTTTCCCTGACTCTCCGAGTTGGAGTTCGTCAGTTTCGCCATCAAACCCGGAGCTCCATTCTCCGGTATCTGGAGGATGTCGGGTAACTGTTGACTCTGGTCAGACCTCCCCCGCTCCTCCGATGACCGACAATTGGGCACTCTCCAATCCTCCCCCAATTTCTGGTGGGAGTCAGACACTTTCTACTCCTGGAGATCCTAGTTCATCCCTAATAGTTGGCGGGAGTCGGGCACCTTTCATCAGTTCCAGTGCAGGTATCATCATTAATTTTTTTTTTTTAGCATTACTTATTTGCTTTGTCTCAAATACAATATTTTATTGTGTACACATGGGGATCTCAGTGGTTTCCCCAGGATGTGCTTGATAACTTTTTAAACAAAAAGCGTAAGACAGGTTTGTCGCCACCGATTCCCTATTTCTCCTCCTCCCTGCCTGGCCAATGTTCTTCTCCCTCTCACCAGATGACGGCGAGAGCATCCTCTGGTCTCGTCAGGACCTTGGATCTTGATGCAAATACTATGAGCAAGGGGCCTGCCATTCAGACTGGGTTCAGCCAGTTCTCTAGACCGCCTACTTTCGGCCAATCTTCGCGACCTGGGTACATTTTTGGGATGTCCGCCCCTGAGTCCAAGTCTTCATCGGGTGATACCGTGATGTCAAGCGTGCTGGTAGTGACTGAAAATATCATGGGCGCTTTGATGGATGAGGACCTTCGGTCATTGGAGAATGAGAATGACTCTATTGTAGAGACTTATCGGAGATCTCTCCTTGATGCAGGACGGGTTAGTATATCTGCATTATTTATGGTCTGCCTTTTATATTTTATATATTGACCCTTTTTTTTTTGTAGAATTTGACCCGAGGCCGGTACACAGCCCATAGATGCATGCGAGCTGAGTCTGAGAGAGATCAGATGGCTGTCAATCATCAAGTGGAGATCAACGAGCTTCGGGGCCACTATGAGCATCAACACCAGCAGCTTGAGACTGCCCGACTGGAGGAGATCAACAAGCTAAAGGGGACTTATGAGTCTGACCTCAAAAGGGCAGAAGAGGAACATGCCTCTCTTTTGGCCCAACAGTTGGCTGAAGCAAGGATTGCAGTAGTTGAGGAATTCAAACACTTTCCTGAGCTCCAGGAGCAGCAACTGGTATATTACCTTGGTGGTTTTGAGGATTTCCGCGAGCAAGCGACTGCTTTTTATCCAGCCCAGGATTTCACTGGATTCAATCCTAGTGGACGTCGTAGGTAGTAGTTGTTTCTTTTTCTTTTTCTATGTTGAAATCTTGTAGTGTCGCTGTGATGTTTTATTTTCATTTGATGTACTTTGAAAGTTTATGAATGAAACGATGTTTATGGACCTTGATCCTTGGTTTATGTAGGAAAAACTTGACCTTTCATATTAAGGCAGTTTTTGTGAGAAGATGAGTTGTAATTTTACTCTCTTTTATTTATAGGATTTGGGCTTCACTCAGCCATATCCTTTCAATAATAATATTATAATCCCGAGCTTCACTCAGCCCCCCCTTTCTGCTAGGGGACCCATTTTTTGGGTGGACGAATATGTTTATGGTAACATAGTAAGTGCTCAAGAATTGTAGAAAAAGAATTCTCTTTATTGATAATTAGCGGGATAACCGCTCTAACAATTAATGTAAAATAACTTCTACTGCAGAATGCTCAATGACTTATTGCAAACTAAATCTAAGTAAACGAAACTACTCAAAATGATGCTAAAGAAAAGAAAATAGAGGGTAGCCTAAACTGACCCTGATGCTACCTTTCCATTTTTACTGGTGATTCTTCCTCAAGTGTTGCGCATTCCAAGGACGGCGTAGCTACTTTCCCTGGAGGGTCTCTAGCCAGTATGCCCCCTGCCGATATGTGCGGGTTTCCCTGTAGGGGCCTTCCCAATTGGGAGCCAATTTTCCCATTTTCACAATTTCACGGTTGCTGGTGAGTGGGGTGACTTCTTGTAGGACAAGGTCTCCTGGCTGAAATATTCTCTGTTTTACCCGTGCATTGTAATATCGTAACATTTCATGTTGGTAGACAGAAACCCTCATCTGAGCTTGCTCCCTCATTTCCTCAATTAGATCTAGGCTGATTGCCAATTCCTTTTCATTATGTTCTGGATCGTAATGACTTGTCCTGTAACTCTCCAACCCAATTTCAACTGGGGTCACAGCCTCACTACCGAAAGCAAGGAGAAAAATGGTCTTACCCTTGGGTATTTTGGCCGTAGTCCTGTAAGCCCACAGTATAGCGGGCAGCTGTTCAGGCCATAACCCCTTGGCCTTCTCCAGACACTTTTTGATCATCCCAAGAATTGTTCTGTTGGCAACCTCCGCCTGCCCGTTAGCCTACGGGTGTCCAGGAGAAGAGTAGTGGTTTTTTATTCCCAGACTCGAACAAAACTCTCGGAATACACTTCATTCAAACTGTTTTCCATTGTCAGACACTATGACCCGGGGGACGCCGAATTTGCAAATGATCGACTTCCAGGTGAAGTCCTTGACATTCTTGGCAGTGATTCGGGCTAGTGGTTGTGTTTCCACCCATTTAGTGAAGTAGTCAATCGCTACTATCGCAAATTTGTTTTGTCCCTTACCCCGAAGCAATGGGCCAACCAAGTCGATTCCCCATTGAGCGAAAGGCCATGGCCCAGTCATGGGTGTTAATTCCTCTGCTGGAAGTCTGGGGACATTAGCAAATCGCTGGCACTTGTCACATTTCTTCACGTACTATAATGCATTATTTTGTATTGTTAGCCAGTAGTATCCTTGCCTTATAGCCTTATGGGCTAGAGATCTGCCCCATGCATGGTTTCCACATAAACCCTCATGAATCTCTTTGAGGATGTAGTTTGCCTCCGTAGTAGAGACACAACGCAAGTATGGAAGAGAAAGACTCCTCTTATAAAGAACTCCGTTGATTAGAGCATATTTGGTAGCACAAAGCCTTATCTTTCGGGCTTCCATTCGGTCTTCTGGTAATTCCCCATCCTGGATATACTTGATGATAGGTTGTGCCCATTCCATACCTTGTTCCACTTGCATGATCATTGTAGTCTCCTCCTGGTGAATACTTGGTTGATGTAAATGTTCCAAGGGAAATATATCATCCTCTGGTTCAATAGCTGTAGCTAACCGGGAAAGGGCATCTGCATGACCATTCTCTTCTCTTGGTATTGGGCAGATTACGCATTTTTTGAATTGACCGATCAATTCCTTTACCTACAGTAGGTAAGCCTTCATTTTTTATCCTTTCGCTCCATACTCCCCATTGACCTGGCCTGCAACCAGTCGGGAGTCAGTGTTGACCTTCAGGTAGGGTGCCTGCAAGGTTTGCGCTATTCGGAGTCCTGCTATTAAAGCTTCATACTCTGCTTCGTTATTGGTAGCTTTAAACTTGAACCAGAGGGCGTAAGGGAATCTTTCTCCCTCAGGAGTGATTAAAAGCAAACCTGCCCCGCTCGCCTGCGAGTTGGATGAACCATCCACATATAATGTCTAGAGCACCTCCGGGTCTATTGGTCCTTCTGCCTCAGGAATGAGTATTTCTTCATCAACTTCAGGGGCTTCTTTTAGAGGATAGGTGAACTCCGCCACAAAATCTGCAAGTGCCTGTCCCTTGATCGCTGCTCTAGGCTTGTAGTGGATGTCGAATTCTCCCAACTCAATCGACCATTTCACTAGGCGACCGGATGTTCCCGGCTTGTGGAGTACCTGCCTGAGTGGTTGATCAGTAAGGACTATTATCGTATGAGCCTGAAAGTATCGCCTTAATCTCCTAGCAGAAATAACGAGGGCGAATGCCAACTTCTTCATTATTGGATACTTTTCTTCTGCTCCCCGTAAGGCTCGACTTGTGTAGTAGATTGATCTCTGAATAGACCCATCGTCTCTCATTAGGGCATAACTTACTGCCGTTAAGGAGACAACTAAGTAAAGTAGAATTTGTTCCCCTGGTACTGGTCGGGCCAACAGGGGTGGAGAAGCAAGATAATTCTTCAAATTCACAAATGCCTGTTCGCACTCAGGGGTCCACTCAAAGGCCTTTTTAAGCACCTTGAAGAAAGGAAGACATCTGTCAGTAGCTCGAGAAATTAGTCTGTTGAGGGCAGCCACCTTTGTAACACCCCGTGTTATTTTCCTTTTTCCTGAAATTAATTCTAATTTAATTTCGGTAATGACGTCACTTGTTATGACGTATTGTTTATTCTTGGTATTTAATACCTGTAAATTTTTCGCGTTTAGTTTTAAAAGTCGACTGGATGACTTTACAGTTTCTTTTTGGACGATTACGCGGTTTCGATTCGACGTTAAATGATTAGTGTCTCGATTGGAGGACGACACATTTTAATTGGTCGAGCTTGTTTAAGTGTTCCGACATTTGGGTTTCTACCCCGATATAATTTTAATTGGACGTTCCGTTATTATTTCGGGCTTACGAGATTATGTTCGGACGTTCCCGATAATTATTGGGGTTTATTGTATATATATATATATTTAATTATATATATAGTTTTGGGGTCATTTCGCAATTACGAATACTTGAAGGGTCAATTTTGCAATTATTGACATGTAGAGGGTTGCTTTTGCAAATAGTACATAAATATGTATATACATGTATGCAGACCTTCAGCTTCTCCTTCACGCCAACATCAGACGAGCTGCTCCTTCTTCCTTCTCCTAGACGACGAACGGCTGAACCACCTCTCTCCACCTCCATGGTCGTCAGTCAGGCGAGAGAGAGAGAGAGAGAATCGCCGGTCATGGCGAGATAGGAAGAACGGCCGGCTGGAGCGGGAGCAAGGACGGACGCGGCGGCTGTCCAGAGGAGCGGCGGTGCTGGGCGGTGGACGGCAGCGGCGACCTTGGCAGACGGCGGCGCAGGGGCGTGTAGCTGCGGCTGGTGCACGCAGCAGGGACGGCCATCACTGGTTCGCGCGTGGACGCGTGGACAGGGACGATCCGGCTGGGCTTCGGCCAATTTTTCGGCGACCTTCCGGTGATCGGTTTGAGCCGATTTTTGGTGAGTAGCTCCGTATATACATGGTATTCGATATATATTAATTTCGTGATTTTAGGATAAACGGTTTGCCCGGAAATCGCATTTATAGGTTGTAGTTTCCGTTTGGGGTATTTTAGATTTAACCCAATTAATTAACCAAATATTAATGGGCTTCATATATATCGTATAGGTTGTCAAGACGGACATTTCGATATATTCGAAATAATTATCGGACGATTTTGGTCGGCGGGCTTCATATTCGGGCGCCGGTACTGTGTTGTTCGGGCTGTTCGGTAACGTATAAATTAGGTGGGAAATTATATTTCTCACTCGGCATTATTAAAGTAGTTTAGGGGTGCAAAACCCTTATTTAATTTATTATAGATATATTAAATTGCTAGTTTAAATATCTATAAATTGTTTAGGATCAGAACGGGACTTAGGAATTAATTTAAGAAAATTTATTAAATTATTCCTATGTGATTAAATAATATTCTTATTTAAATTAAATAAGAATAGACGGCTTAGAAACCCCTTATGAGCTTAAATGGGTTAGTAGAGATTCGTAAAGCTTAGACGATGTGCTAGGTTCCTTTTAGAATACGTGAAATAATTGTTTAAATTATTTTGAAAAGGCATATTAATTGAAAATGAGATATTTTCTAAAGAATTAAAAAGAAAATATATTTTTGGAGAACATGAATTATATATGAAATTGTTTTCATATAGTTTAAATGCTTTATTGTATTTTTAAAAGCATGTAAAGAGATTTGAGAATTTTTGTTGATATTATCATGTGGATAATTACATAAATATGATGCATGATATATTTATGTTGAGATGTGATTTGATTGTACACCATGTCGTGTGAGCACATGGGTGTTGGTGCGTGTAGTGCACGGTTTCACCATTGACAGAGAGAGTTCATTTGGTGTGGTCTACTTCATTTCGTGTGGTTTATGAGTAGACGTTTGTGTCGGATCATCACAACAACTGGCCAGGAGGTATCACGCCTACGGAACTAAAAAGCCGACAAATGTGAGTTAGGAGTCCAGGTAGAGGCTCGTGTTCTTGACTCAAGGGTAGTCATGGCGTACGGAGTTGCAAGTTGGGCTCTCGTACAACCGCCTTCCCTGTTGAAGTGATAGAGAGAAAAATCGCTTGGGAAAGGTCGGTGTGGTAACTCTACACTATGATGAGTGGACAGAGTTTGTATCCGTTGCCCTTGGGAAGGGTGTGTTGTGTGTGAGTATCACGTGGGGTGTTGAGTCACATTACACTGCACACTGTTTATGTGATCTCGTTTGACATGTATATGTGCCATATTACATGTGTTGTTGGAGCATGCTATTTATGAATATTGCGAATTAAATTCATATTTTATAAATGCTCAGTTGAGAATGATTAATGTGAAAGAAAATGATTACATGTGGTAATAAATCAAGTATAATGAAATGTTTATTTTTATACTTGTGAGTATATATACTTTCGTATCCTTGGGGGAGGTTAAGTGTATTGACGTAGTAATCTCTGTGGGTAGTTGAGGCTACTGGTGGATTGTGGAGTTGATTTTGATTTGAGGCCTTAGAGAAGGCAGGTTAATGATTTTGGGATCGTGATTTGTTGTGTGACCTTGTTAGAGATTTGGGGTATGAGATTGATGTTAGTATCAGTTATGAATTGGGGCCTTAGAGAAGGCGAGTGATGAGTTGTGTGAAATTTTGATTGATGAGAAGAGGTTATGATTAGGGATTCATTAAGTACTCGAGGTACTGTAGTCTGACAGTCTCGATTCTTATGCTTAGTCCCTTCCTTTAAGCATTCCTGGTACTGTGTTTTGTACACTAGTACGTGGTCGTTGACTTGTATGTCATTCCTTGAGTTATCGGTTACGGTGTGGTGCCGAACCTTTTCCTCGTGGTGTCATTTGATTTGGTGGAGTTGGAACGGATGGTTGTCTTCCGTGAGTCCAACGGGTTGCTCTTCCTTTACTGTCCTCTCGGACATTACAGGAATTCATAGAGTTGTGTTTTCTTTTATTGGCTGTCGTTTCGAAAACGGTGTTTTCTAAACTCTTGTATTTAAAAAGGAAAAACCCGTTTTCGCCTACCCCCGTATAAATGAAAAGTTTTAATACTTATAAAATGATCTTGAGATCTTCTTTGAAATGATTTTCAACTTGTAAAAGCCAGTGATGGCAACTGACGGAGACCGGGGGCAAGACGGTCATTTCTACTGTGTGATTTTCTAAAAGAAAACTATTTTATTACTTTTCTTGGGATTCTGAGGTTACGAGACTTCTTTCTCAAAACCTCGACTTGTAGAGTTTTGAAAGGTGTTCCATTGTTTCACCTTTGCTTCCGATCATTTTTAAGTCTCGGTTTGAGGCTTGTCGTTGTTCAGTGCACACATATAGTGTTGCCTTTCTCTTTTCTGGGTTGTTGGTATCACCACCTAGGTGATATGAGTTTTTCTTACGTTAGGGGCACATATACCAAAAGGATTGGTTCGAGTTTGAAAACCTTTTTCTTAAAAACTATTGAATCTCTGGGATTCATCTTTTTCTTACTTCCACTCTCGGCCATTCGTTTTTGGTTTCCTTGTTCCCTCTCGGTGTTCTTTCCTTGTTCACTGGTGGTATCTTAACCTTGACATCGTTGTCTTGGTTATCTGTTGGTTAGCATTGAGAACTCTTTTCCTTTTTGCTTCGTTTTGGTGACCCTTAGGTGGTCGTTCTTGTGAGTTGAGTTCTTGTACTCTTAGTGAATTGATCGGGTGGTTTTGCAGCTTATAGTGCAAGTGTTAGTGATTTGATTTATCCTGTTGATGACTTATTGACTTGTTGGAGATAGCATTGAGGTTTTCGCATAGTAAGATGATGGGGTGATCCCATCCTTGAGGTATAGACTTACTCTAGGAGAGGGATGAGATTTGTTATATATATATTGTATATATATATATATATATATTGATGATGGTTGTGTTAGTACGCAAGGACGTGGGTGTTTTCCTTCCTGTGTTATCGGTGTGTAGGATTTGAGCCTTCCTTGGTACTATTGGGGGATTTTGTTTCCTTGTGGATATTAGAGGTGAGTGTGATCTCCTCGGTTGGATCTTCGGAATTGTGTTGTGAGTAATTTGGTGATTTGTTAGACTGGACCTTCGTATCGTGTACCTAGAGTACGTTGGTGAGAGTAGTGTAGACTACTGGTGTTGGGTACTTGGAGTACGAGTTTTAGAGACTCATGTTGTGTATTTATATATATATACGTGTATATATATATATATATATATATATATATATATATATATATATATATATTCCCTGTATACTTATGTATACTCGTTTACGATAGTATATGAGCGTGTGACTTGGATTTGCGTGGATGAGACTAGTTGGACTATATTTATATCTTATTAGACGGGTTAGCTTTACCTAAACTATCAGAGGATGTGGTAGTTAGAGTATTCTTTCCCACTGAGCTTATTTGCTCACAGGGGTATTTCACTTGCCCCCTGGTATTCACACGCCAGGTTGCAGGAATTATACGGCTATGGGCAGGATGCAGTGCAACGGCAGTTCTCTTTTGTTTCCTTGTTACAGGTTTGGAGTTGCGTTGAGTGATGCAGTTACGGTTGCAGTACGACGGGTTTGGGGACGATAGGTATCCGCTTTCAGCTTCTTTACCCATTGTTATGGGATTATTATGTATCTCTTTTGGGAGCCAGTCTGTTGGCACATCCCTACTGATGTATTCTTTATTTCCTGTATTTATTCTTTCAGGATGTATTGTATCTATTCCGTACAGTTATGTGCTCTTCTGTATTTTTATTCGAGCATTTGTGGCTCTGTTGGTGTTAGAGGGTTTGGAGGGGTTTTGGTTCCTTTCCACTACCTCGGCCCTATTAGGATTGATGAATGTGGGGCTTGGAAGCCATTATTATTATCGAACTGTTATTGGCAGGTTCTTTGTGTTGTGTTGGTTGTCCGGATGTTCCATTTACAAACGGAACTCTGCCGGATTTTCATTAGATTCCGCTGCTTTGTTTATTATTCATTTGGGTATTAAATATACCATTTCTATCATTAACCCATATGTTTTCTTGGTTAATGATGTCTTAGTTGGTCATTCATGTTAAGGATCACATCCTGGATTCCTTGGATATCCCAGTTCGGGAGTCTTAGGGATTTAGGAGCGTGTCTGTTGGTATCTAAGGATACTATTGTGTTCTAGTATTCTACTTGACATGGAGTATATTTTTATTGTTATTCCATGTGTCTTTTCGTTGTTGTTGACTCTAGTAGTCGCTTGACTAGCGTCATCCCTTGGAGATTCGCTGATTCTCTATAATTGAGTTTCGGGAATCTTAGGGGCGTGACAACGTGGTATCAGATCATTTTACCCTTTCGTGGGTATTTGATGATTGAATGTCGTTGGTTCTTATTTATTTTTACTTCCGCAATCACTCCCTTAGCTCTTAGGCTCGGGTTTGGAGTCCTAGGAATTCGGGGCGTGACAACCTTTCCCGTCAACCGCTGCACATCTTTGGTTGACTAGGGAGACCTCATGTCCAGGATGGCCCGAATCTTTTCTGTATTAGCTTCAATGCCTTTTCTACTGACCATGAACCCCAAGAATTTTCCTGATGATACACCGAAAACGCACTTGGTTGGGTTAAGACGCATTTGGTGTTTTCGAAACACCTCAAAAACTTCTTTGAGGTCCGCCAGATGATTCTCTTTTTTGACACTCTTCACTAACATGTCATCTACGTAGACCTCCATATTCCTTCCAATTTGATCTTTGAACATGTTGTTGACCAACCTCTGGTAGGTAGCTCCAGCGTTCTTTAACCCGAAGGGCATGACTTTATAACAGTAAATGCCTCGATCGGTGATGAAAGATGTTTTCTCACAGTCAAGAGAGTGCATGAGGATCTGATTGTAGCCTGAATATGCATCCATAAAGCTAAGTAGTTCATTCCCTGAAGTAGCCTCTACCAGCATGTCAATTCTTGGTAACGGGAAACTATCCTTTGGACATGCTTTGTTCAAATCTGTAAAGTCGACACAGAGCCTCAATTTTCTATTCGCCTTCTTTACTAGGACCACATTCGATAACCAGTCGGGGTAGTGGACCTCTCGAATGAAGTCCGCCTTTAGAAGCTTGTCAACCTCCGACATTATAGCTGCATTCCTCTCTGGGGCAAATGTTCTTTTCTTCTGCTTTACAGGCTTGGTAGTAGAATCCACATTTAGGCGATGTTGCATAACTTGAGGATCAATGCCCGACATATCTTCATGTGTCCAGGCAAACATGTCTTGATTTTGTTTTAAGAATTGAATAAGTTGATCATTAACATCATCGGGGAGCAGAGATCCGATGCTTACTGTTTTTCTGTTCCCGCCCTCTTCCAGGCTTACCTCTATGAGGTCCTCTACTGGATCGGGTCGGGGAGTATTTTGACTTGAGACTGATTCAAGACCTTCGATAGTAAGTGATTCCCGCGACCTTCTATCTTTTAGAACGGCTGCATAGCATTCCCGTGCCATAGCTTGGTCTCTTCTTACCTCTCCTAGACCATGATCAGTTGGGAACTTCATTAGCAAGTGGTAAGTTGAAGTTACTGTTTTCAATGCATTAAGAGTTGTCCTTCCGATGATGATATTGTAGGTGGAAGGGCAATCCACTACAAAAAAATCTACCATGATGGTAAGCTGTCTTGGAGCCACCCCTACAGTGAGAGGAAGTGTCACTATCCCTAGTGGAGAAACCTTCTCTCCAGAAAAACCGACTAGAGGCGATTTGGATGACCTTAACTGGTCCCTTCCTATACCCATCTTGTTGAAAGCTTCAGAGAATAGCAAATCCACAGAACTTCCATTGTCGATCAGCACCCGTCGGATAGTAAAATTGGCCACTGCCACGGTAATCACCAGTGGGTCATCATGGGGATGTTGTATTCCCTGTGCATCATTGTCGGTGAAGGTAATGACCCGCCCTTCTCGTCGTGGTGATTTGGAAGGTGGAGCAGATGTATCCATCCCTTGAACCTCCATCATATTTCTAGCCCTTCTCGCATGAGCTTTTCGGGATGAGCTTGTTTCCCCACCTCCAGCAAACCCTCTAGAAATCACATTGATCACCCGAACCGGCTGTTTATCTGGTGTGCGACTTCTTCGGGGAGCATCCTGTCGTCCTTTTCCTTTATTGCCATTGGTCTTGAACTGGCTCAAACGCCCTCTCTGTATCAGGCTCTCAATCTGATTTTTGAGGTCGATGCATTCATCTGTCGTATGTCCATAGTCGCGATGAAAGCGACAAAACCTATCGCGCCCCCTTTTTGATGGATCCGACTTCAACCTGGGTGGCCAGGATAATGAATGATAGTCTTGTATCTGAAAAAGGATCTCGCCTATCGGCTTGTTCAATGGAGTGAAGCTAGTGAACTTATCCTGACTCTTTGCAGGTCGAGATGACCTGTCCACAGTCGGTTGGGTTCTTCGGCCTTTAGCTTCTCTCTCGTCCCTGGTAGTTATTGCTGGTCTCTTTTTCTCCACTTTCTTTTCTTCAGTCCTTTTTCCTTTCCGGGCATTCATGGCATCCTCCGCATTCATATGCTTCTGGGCTTTAACAAGTAGTTCTGCCATCGTCTCGGGCAGTTCTTTTGATAAGGAAAAAAGAAACCTAGAAGACTGTAATCCTCCCATGAAGGTTGTCACTGCTACGTTATCATTAAC
This sequence comes from Cornus suecica, assembly GCA_963922005.1. Classification (NCBI taxonomy): domain Eukaryota; kingdom Viridiplantae; phylum Streptophyta; class Magnoliopsida; order Cornales; family Cornaceae; genus Cornus; species Cornus suecica. Next base: position 48,331,716 of record OY998245.1, on the reverse strand, counting down.
CTCATCAACCTGGAGCATCTCATTATTGAACCGACTTATATAATCTCGAAGCGACTCTCCTTTATCCTGTTTGACGTTTAGCAAGTAGGTGGCGGGCTTCCTATGTCTCCGCCCGGCAATAAAGTGCCCGATAAAATTCCTGCTTAACTCGTCGAATTCACGAATAGAACCGGGCCTCAACTTATTGAACCAGACCCGGGCTGACCCCTTTAGGGTGATGGGAAAATCCCGACACATGATAGCATTTGGGACATCCTGTAGATGCATGAGTTCCTTAAAGGTCTCCAGGTGGTCAAGAGTGTCCTTGGACCGGTCAAAGTTCTCCAACTGTGGCATTTTGAACTTGTTAGGTAGAGGAACACTCATCACCAAAGCATCAAAGGAGGAATTAGTCTTCTGTAGGAGTTCATCCACAATAGCGGGGCTTTTTCCCTTCATTGTCTGTGCCATACCTTCCATATGTGCTTTCAGGTCTTGGATCTGTTGATCCACACCCATGACTTCTGTAAGATCATCGGGTGTCCTGCCTCGTCGGGTGCTCCTGATCACCGTCCTCCGATCTTGGTTGTGGCTATGTTCTGCCCCCTCTTCCAAATTATTATGTCCTGTCGCATCCGGAGCGGGAAGAATGGGACCAGCCATTCGTTGAAGAAGCAAAGCGTTCTGCTGGGTCTGCTGGATCAGTTGGTCCATCCCTTGGGCCAGAGTTTGAACATGTTGTTATAATACTGCCATATGTTCTATAAGATCGTTTTGTCTGACTAGGTCTGAATTTTGGGGACTTTCAGAGTTGTGTGATGACCTGTCATCACCAACTTCTTGGTCTCCCAGAGAAACACGTGCCTCCTCTTGGCCATCATGTCGGGGAGGATGCACTGGAGGTAAACCAGTATGGGTCAGTGGTACTCCTTGGTTGGTTGGGAGCAAGGGATCATTGGGTTGAAGGGGAAGATCTCTGGGTTGTCTAGAGGCATCACCCACCTTACTTTTGCTTCGTAGTTGGACCATTCTAACGCTTTCTGGAAGTAAGAAGCTGTCGCTTCCCACAGACGGCGCCAACTGATGATGCGTAGAAAGATCGGGTAGAAAACGATGTCGTTCCTGTCAAAAAGAATAAATAGTGACCGGAAGAGGTACCGGTGGGGTAATAATAAATAAAACATAATAATAATAAAAAATGAATACAATAATAATAAATAAATATAATAATAAAAAATGGACTAAATAATAAATAATAATAATAAATTAATAAAATAAATAATAAATTACATAAAACATATTTAAAAATATAATAAAAATAATAAATAATAAACAAAATGAAATAAATAAATAATAATAAAAAATAATAAATAGATATAATAATAAATAAATATAATAATAAATAATAAGTAAATATAATAATGAATAAATACTTCAGAATAATAATAAAAAATGAGTATAATAATAATAAATCAATATTAAATTAATAAAATATATTTTTAAATAATTAAAAATGAATAAATAATTTATAAATAAAATGAATTAAATAATGAAATAATAATAAATAAATAGAATATATTTATAAATTAATAAATAATAATAGAAATAATAATTTAATAATATAAATAATAAAATATATTATAAAGTGAAGAAATAATAAAGAAAGAAAGAAATAATACATAAATAAATATTATAATAAATAATAAATAAATAGTAAGATCAGACCGCTTACCAAACAGACTTTTCCAGATCAAACTAGACCAAATCAGACCGGACCAGACCTGACCGGACCAGACCAGACCAGAAAGACCGCCTACCAAACATGACCTAATTAGTTTAACATGAAGACATCCAGCCAAGAAAGTGGAGGAGGTCATGACCACATGCTCACATGACTGAACATCATTATTCTCAGACAGTGTAGGCTTAAAAGGGATCTTTGAATTGCAAGCTATTACAAAATAATTTACTACTATATGTTATTTGCCCAATCATATCAATTTCTATAACAATTGCTTTTGCCTCTATTATAACCTACAATTTTTATTTTACTTTAATTGCCAATATTTAAAAATCGAGCCATAAATTACCACTAGAAATTATAAATATGATTTTTACCTTTTTTAGTGTAAATTTTATTTCTTGTAGGGTCATCTGATCTTTAGCTAATTACTCACAATGTTGATTTGGGGTCAGTAGAATTTGAATCAAAACAGATATTTTGTAATATATATATATATATACACACCCCATATGTATATACTAGTATTATTTGTTTGGTGCTGTGAATTCGTCGCAACAACCATAAATCTAATCGACCAATCATTTCTTTAATTGTAGTCACAGTCTGAGGATGCATATGAGTTATATATATTAATGTTAATATACATAATGTTGGTTAGTACAGCCATGGCCAATAATGTACATCTGATCAAACCCATCATTGGGCAATCATCAACATAGAGAATCCAATGTGCATGGCATATTGCCAAAGTTCGGTGGTTATACCAATAATTTCGAAGTAATGGAAAAAATGGTTGATTTCACTATAATATTTTTCGACACTTACCAATAATTTGTGTTCAGAAAATACCGGCGCCATATAGATATAATATATATATATATAAAAGGTTTGATTATCAATGACAGTTAATATTTTTCGACACTTACCAATAATTTGTGTTCAGAAAACACCGGCGCCATATAGATATAATATATATATAAAAGGTTTGATTATCAACGAGGATCTCCTTGAAGCTTAGATCTAAATGAGATGGTCATTTTTCAAAGGGAAAAGTCATATATATATAGGTAGGGATGACAAATAAATCCACCCTATTTATTCCGTTATGTTAAATTAATCGGAGCAGGTATGAGGCAAAAAAAATTATCCAATTATAAACGGGGCGGGGGCGGGTATGGATTACCCCCACCCCGCCCACTTAATTGATTATTTACTAAACTAACCTTATATATCTGACATGTTACAAACATAACCCATATATATATATATATCTTATGTTAAGCTCGCGACCATCTCAGTGTTTGACGAGTCGCCGACCTCCACCGCTGCTCTGATCTTTTGCGCCGAGTCGCCAACCTCCAACCAGGTAGCTGCTCCTCTAGTCTCTACAACGACCACCCATTCCCTCTGTGGTCGATCAATACAGTTCAACAACTCCAATCACCAGCGACCTTAAAGATCATTCTCTTCAACGATGCCCTAAAATATTTTGTAAGCTCCATTCCTAACCCTTGTCAATTCAGCTTTTCTTTCCCTTGCTCCTACATTCATTCTGTGAATTTTGTGATTTTGAGACATTTCAAAAATTGGTTTGGCAGATCTAATTTTGGTTTTTTAGATTTCAAAATTTAGGATTCTTGCAGTTCTAAGTTTGTATTTTGGAATTTAGAAATTGGGAATTTTTGGGTCGCAGGGCGGGGCGCAGGGCAGGGATAACCTGGTCACGGGGCGGGGCGGGATGAAAAATAAAAAAAAATAATCGGGGACGGGACGGGGTGGGGAAATTAAACCAGGTTCAGGAATGGGGAATATGATACCCGCCCCACCCCGCCCCATTGTCATTCCTATATATAGGGAGAAATAGTCTCCTTCACACCTTAAGCACTAATTAATTAACCATCTGAAAGAAAAAAAAAAGTTAATAGGAAGTTTATACTTTAATGGAACTAATTATTTAAGGGTTAACTTCATTTACACCACCTAAGATTTGTTCTTTCATCACTTTGACCTCCTCAGGTTTGCATATCTTCATTTGCACCTCTTACTTTATCTGACACAACTCATTTACACCCCCTACTTTAATTTATCAGTTTAACCTCTTACAATAAAAAAAATATTAATTCCTATTCTACCCCTCATTTTGTTGTTTGGATGCAAAGGTAGTGTTTGCTTACTTTAATTTATCAATTTGACCCCCTCATTTTATTACTTTTTTTTTGAAAGTTTCATATTATAAGTAGAGTTGGCATATATAGTGTAATTAAAATTCGCATAGCAAAGATGAAATATGTATTAATACGTTAATATATATTTTATATGCAAATTTAGAGTCTACGATGTATTATCTTATAAATTATATATTTAAAGCCACCATTGACTTTGACATAGTTATTTATGGAGTCACGAAAAAAAATATATGAAAAAAACAAATTTGGTCTGAAATTTTTTAGCAACTATGAAATTTTTTTTGCCAAAATATACATATATAAAAAAAAATTTGCCAGCAAAAAACAAATTACCGAAATAGAGACAAACTTAGGTGTCCTGTTTTACTTTTTATGATGAAAAATTGACTGACTGAAACATGATTGATAATTCGATATATTATCATGACTATCAATGTAAGTAGGGCGTAATTAACCAAATTAACAATGTCTAATGAGATGGACATTTTTGAAACTTGGTATGTTTTTTCCTTGTAGTCCAATAGCATACTATCAAAAAAAAAGTTCCCAAATTTTTGGCAATTTTTTTTTTCTGGCATTTTCGGCAAAATAAGTTTTGGCAAAAAAAAATATTTGCCAATTTTTTTTTTCCGGAAACTTTGACAAAAAAAAGGGCAATTTTGACAAAAAAAAAATGGGCAATTTTTTTTATTTATATGTATATTTCGGCAATTTGTTTTAAGTAGAGAGAGAGTGGGTTAGGGTTGTTTGAATATAGGTTTAGGGTATGTTTGGATGTAGGGGTTACACTATCCTAGGAATAAACTAATTTAAATAGTGTTTGACTTAAGGGTATTTTAGACATTTCACTATAAGTTAGCCACCAAAAACTGACAAAGGGTGCAAATGAAGATATGCAAACCTGAGGGGATTAAAGTGATGAAATGACAAACTTCAGGGGGTGTAAATAAAATTATCCCATTATTTAACTTATTTACATGGAGAATATTATTTTGCCATACCTAGTAATAAATTAATAAAACCATCTAGATGACAAATGCAAACCGAAGATCGTTTCACAAGAATCGGATAAGGTTCAAGGTTCAGATTAGGGTCAGGTGCGAAAAACCCCCTGTGGTTTGCAATACGTGCGTATAAACCCCTGTTGTTCTTTGACACCCCATTATTTTCAAATACGTGCGTTTTGCCCTCATTTTGACATGAATTGTCTGAAATACCCTTAGCATAATTCGAAAAACATTTATAAATTTTGAAAAAATATATAAATTTTGTAAAAATATAAATAAAATTCAAAAATATATATTAAAATTCGAAAAAAATATAAATTTTGAAAACAAAAATATAAAATTCAAAAAATTATATAAAATTTGGAAAAACATATATAAATTCAAAAAATATATATAAATTTTGAAAAAATATATATTAAATTTTGAAAAAAATATAAAATTCGAAAACATATATAAATTTCGGAAATATATGTATAAAATTCGGAAAAAACATATAAATTCAAAAGAAAAGTTGTATTTTGGCTCTTTGAAGTTTTAATTAATGTATACTTGTATAGTTGTTTAGCCTCTATTCATGATTTTCTAATTTATTTGACTTTAAATTTTGTTGTGGTGTGTTGTACTTTGGTTACTTGTGTTTTTTATACTTTTATTTGTACAACTATTTGAATTTTATATAATTTTTACGAGTTTTATATATTTGTTTCGAATTTTATATGTTTTTTTGGAAATTTAATATTTATTTTTTGAAATTTAAATATATATATTGAAATTTATATATTTTTACGAATTTTATATATTTATTTCAAATTATATATATATTTTTTTCGAAATTTATATATATATTTTCTAATTTAATATTTATCTTTGGATTTTATAATTTAATTAATTAATTAATTTTAATTTATTTATTATTTATTATATTTTTATTATAGAGTATTATTATTAATTCAATATTTATTATTTTTATTAGGTTAGAAGGGGTATTTTAGGAATTTCATTTTGTTTTGGGGGTAAATCGCATATTTTTTAAACGTAGTGGATTTATACACACATTTTGAAACTGTAAGGGATTTTTCGCACCAGGATGAAACTGCAGGGGGTTTTTCGCTCATAACCCTTCAGATTATGTTCATTTGCATCTAATGATGAGAATCGAATCTCAGACTCATGTATTTTTTATTTTTTTATTTTACACACGATCTCTACCGAGGCTCGAACTTGTGATATCATTTGAGAGGTAGGTGTTGATATCATTGGGTCATTAGGCCTTTGGCAAGATTCATGCTTCTTAAGAAACAAAGTCTTATGTCTTTTTTATCTGAGCGAATTCGAATTACTTAATTTACTTGTCACATGAGGTCTGATAATCAAATCTATCTCAGACTAAAAAATATCTGAAGTTGGGAAATATTGGTCCTAGTCTTACAATTAGTGAGTTTTTACTATTTGGTTATTCATTTATTGATTATTAGGTTTTTTTTTTCGTTCTCTGAGTAAATCATTCTGGCCCTACTTGTAACAGTCAAATAATTAAACATGGAAGTGTGAGGACTCAACAACCAGTATGTATTCACTCTATTCAAATAATTGTGACATAAATTTGTTGGCCTCAACTTACCATGTAGATGAGATCTAATTTTAAGATATATATAGTGGCCAACTGAGTAGAAACCAGGTTCCCTTGCTCACCATTATGGACCATGACTATATATATAGGAGGTTCATGCATGTTTGTTTACCATTCACACTCTCTAGCTAGATCTCTCCCACTCTCTTCTTAGTTTTTGTATTTATATATATATATATATATATATATATATATATATATATATATACTGAGTTCTGTGAAGGATAAAAATGGTGGCTAAGGTGGAAGAAGCCATGAAGAAGAGGCAACAGGAGAAGCAACAACACCACAAGCATCCAATAATGCAATGTAACAAAGAAAAAGCTAGCAAGTTCAAGAGGAGCATCTCTAACCTCGAAGAAGATGGCGCGTCTTCCGCTATTCTTCTACTCGCATGCATTGCTTTTGCTCCCTAGCTAGCTCCAATTATATATATATATATAACATTTTTTCGATAAGGATATCTTTTAGTTTAAAAGGTAAAGGAGATACGATTGAATTCAAATTTAATGATCTTCTTGTACGTTTTTAAATTAATTGGTAACAAAGATGCCATTGTTCTCACCCATCTCTTAAATATTCTTAGGATTTCCAGGTGATTAGTCCTCAATTAGAGCATTTATCTTGTGATTATGTTTTGGTTGTTGCAAGGGATTCAGTTTCATGTTTGCTTGGTCAACAATGGAACTTTGTGAACTCTCTTTTAAGGCCTGTTTGGTATGCGCTACGCTTCAGTTACTTATGCTTCAGGATGCCACACTACCGCTATTTGACCGTAGAAGTATGTTTAGCCTGCGTGCTATACTTTGAATTGCAGTGAAATATTTTGTAGAAAAAACACTAGCTTTGAAAGTCATTTTTTTGTTACTTTTGAACATTTGGGTACGCTAGCATATCAACCATGCCAAACATTCCTCATTTTTTAACTCACATAACTATGCACTAAAAGCATTATTTATGTTTTAGTGAAAAATATATATAGCGCGTAAAGCATAATACGATCCAAACGATCGCTTAATAAATCAATGTGCATTGTGGTCCACATCAACAGAAGGACTTTCATTTTTCAGGAGTGAATTATGCAGTGGTTGAGAGAGTTTTTTTTTTCTTTTCTTCTTCCTTCTATTTTTACATAAAATAAAAAGTGAAACAAATAGTATTTTTAAGAAGCTGGTACTCATAAGCATCTTTAAATTGCTCTTTTAAAAAAAAATTCAAACACCACTTAAAATAACTTTTTCATTCCAAAAAATCAAAAACAACTTTGAAAAACTCTGTCAAACAAGCCTAAAAGTCATTTGGGGAAAAGAATAAAGAAAAGAAAAGAAGACTTGTTGCCATAATATATGATTTTCAATTTAACAAGCTGCAAGCTCCCAAGTGACTCTATTCCCACATATTTCTAACACTCATGAATGCACCTAGCAATAACCACACACACACACATATATATATATACCTTATCAATGTGAATTCATTGTTTGTGTCTGTCCGTCTGTGCATATATCTAGAAATATCATGTGAAAAAATTTAGAGAACTTTTACCAACACAAGCACATAGCAACAGGAAAACAATAGGCATGTGCCTTCCTTTTTTGTTCCCTTGGGTGATTAGGGCATGTGCCTTCTTAAGCTGAGCAGAAGCACGTTGCCATCATGACCACATGGGAAAAACACAAATTGTGGCTTCATTTTGCTTTCATCACCTGATAAAATTAAATTTTTTTATAATTTATTGATATTTTTTCACTTTTCAAGCTATAAGGTTATTTGAAAGGTCAAATGCTAATTTTTTATAGGAACAAAGTGGATGTGAATTTGTGTCACTTGCCAAGGTAAATTTTTGTTTATTTATCAATGTTAACTGAAGGATAAATTTTGGGAAGGATAATATATAGGGTAATTTGCAGCCACACCCTTTGAACTTTGGGTTTATTGCAGTCAGATGTAAGGTTTTGCTTTTTCGGTCCCATAATCCCCTGAACTTTCAATTTCGTTGCAATGACACCCCCTGGGCTGGTGAAATGACTATAATGCCCCTTTAATTGTTTCACTATTACATTAGGGTAATATATAAAGTGTGAAATTACCCATATGCCCAAACACTTTACCCCTCTGAAATTACTAATTACACTTCCACCCCTTATTACAGAATATATATATTACGAAAATTACAATTTATTTATTTTTCTTTATAATATAATTTGTATATATAATTAAGAAAATTAAAATTACGAAAATATATATATATATATATATAATTTATAAAAAATATATAAAATTTGAAAAAACATATAAAATTCAAAAAAATATATAAAATTTGAAAAAACATATAAAATTCAAAAAAATATATAAAATTTGAAAAAACATATAAAATTAAAAAAAAACATATAAAATTCGAAACAAATATATAAAATTTGAAACAAATATATAAAATTTGTAAACAATATATAAAATTCGAAAAATATATAAAATTCTAAAAAATATATAAAATTCAAATATATATATATATAAAGTGTGACTGAAGTTTAAGTGGACAAGTCTCGGAATCATTAGCCAAGGTAACGGATCATCTCCAGCTCTTTGCAGAGCTATTTCAATGGCTACGATGGCGACACATACCCCACGATGGTGACCGAAATCGGAATCGAATCGATACTTTATTAAAATATTTTAATCAAAATTAAATATATTAATATTTGGATCAAAATTAACGGTTCGGTTCCGATTCTCATTTTTAAAGAACCGAAAGTAAATTTTTATTTGGATCAAAATTAACAGTTCGGTTCCGATACTTTCGGTTCTTTAAAAATGAGAACCGGAACTGAATCGTTAATTTTGATTTAAATATTAATATATTTATGATGCGGTTCGCTTTTGATTCCAAGCGAAACCGGAATCGAACCGATACTTTCGGTTCTTTAAAAATGTGAATCGGAATCGAACCGTTAATTTTGATCCAAATATTAATATATTTAATTTTGATTAAAATATTTTAATAAAGTATCGATTCGATTCCGATTTCGGTCACCATCGTGGGGCATGTGTCGCCATCGTGGCCATTAAAATAGCTTTGCAGAGAGCTGGAGAGGATCCGTTATCTTGGCTAATGACTCTGAGACTTGTCTACTTAAACTTCAGTCACACTTTATATATATATATATATATTTGAATTTTATATATTTTTTCGAATTTTATATGTTTTTTGAATTTTATATATTGTTTACGAATTTTATATATTTGTTTCGAATTTTATATATATATTTTTTAAATTTTATATATTGTTTCAAATTTTATATATTTTTTGAATTTTATATGTTTTTTCAAATTTTATATATTTTTTACAAACTATATATATATTTTCGTAATTATATATATAAAGAAAAAAAATTAAATTGTAATTTTCGTAATATATATATTTTTTGTAATAAGGGGTGAAAGTGTAATTAGTAATTTCAGAGGGGTGAAGTGTTTGGGTATATGGATAATTTCACACTTTATATATTATCCTAATGTAATAAGTGAAACAATTAAATGGACATTATAGTCATTTCACCAGCCCAGGGGGTGTCATTGCAACGAAATTGAAAGTTCAGGAGGCTATGGGACCGAAAAAGCAAAACCTTGCATCTGACTGTAATAAACCCAAAGTTCAGGGGTGTGGCTGCAAATTACCCTAATATATATGTTGGTCTTTTCTAAAGAGAATGAAGTTTGTGCCCTCTGAATTAGTCCAATAATATTTGGACTTCTATTCTTTTTTGAATTTCAAATGCTTCATATTCTGAAAATTTTCAATCATTAAAGAGAGGACGAACTTCAACTTTCACCAAGAGGACCCTAGTATTATCTTTTTAGAAATCAAACTTTATTAAAGGATGTACCTTATATACATATAGTATACGTAAAATCAATATATAAATGATATCCAAAAAAATATGGCCAATTGAAAAATATCCAAAGCAAAAATTAGGGAGTTAGGAATTGGAATTTACGCAGCTTATTCTATTAAGGCCGTCGAATAAGATTTAACATGTCACTGATGCTAATCAAACTTTTCAATTATTTAACAAATTTGCATTAGACATATTAAAAGGAAAAAATATAGGAGTATATTCACATTGGGGACAGTACAAGTTGGGCTTAAATCCCATAACTATTGATGGATTAAAGGATACGAAGATCTAATGAGAAAATCGTCTCCAGCTCTCTTCAGCCAAATTTTAAGGGCCAATATGGTGACATGTGCCTCTTTATTACACACATCAATTCTTATTAAAAAATCGTTTTTTTCTTTCTTTACCACATTCCTCTCTCCAAGTATATATATACAATACAAAAATTATTTAACATTTTCCATTACTATCACTTTTCCTCTCTATAAATAAATATAAAATAAAATAAAAATTAAATAAATAATATTTTAATCAAAATTATATAAAATAAAAATAATGTGCCATACTGTTACACACATAAATTTCTTATTAAAAAATTGTTTCTTTCTCTCTCTATCACATTCCTCTCTTCAAGTATATACTTTTCCTCTATACAAATAAATATAAAATAAAAATAAAATTTATATATAAAAATAAAAATTTAATATATTAATATTTTAATCAAATTATATAAAATAGAATTCAAAATTAAAGAATTAATCGATTAACTATACCGATTAAAGGGTCGCTTCCCAAATCTAGGGGTGCACACGGTCCGGTTCGGTTCTGGTTCCGGTTCTAACTGAAATCGGAATCACACCCGATACTTTTGATTCCTTAAAAATGAGAACCGGAATCGAATCGGACATGCAAAGAACTGAACAGAACCAAACTGTTTTTTCTATTCGGTTCCGGTTCTGGTTCTAGTTCCTACTATTGCTTTTTAAAAAAATAAAAACACCGGAACCGTTAATGCAAGGAAATTGAACTATATGTTTTTATTTTTATTTTATATAATTTTTCCGATCTCATTACCGAACTGAACCGTGTGCAGCCTTAGATTTGGGTACAATGTGACCCTTTAATCGGTATAGTTAATCGATTTTTTTTTTAATTTTTAATTTTATTTTATATAATTTGATTAAAATATTAATATATTAAAATTTTATTTTTATTTTATATAATTTTGATTAAAATATTATTTATATAATTTTTATTTTTATTTTATATTTATTTGTAGAGAAGAAAATGATACTGATGGAGAAAAAATAATAATTTTTGTAATGTATATATATACTAAGGGCCTGTTTGGTTGGCCTGTTTATGTTTATGTTTATGTTTATTGGTGTAATACACATGTTTGGCAAGTTGTTTATAGCCAAGTTGTTTAATGCACAGTAAAAAAACACAAACCCAATTTTTGCTCATTTTAGGCCTAACCCAATAAACACCTTTTTGGTGTTTTTCCCAGCTTTCTCCAACACGACAAAAACACAACTCTCTTTCATAAAAAATAAAAAAAAAACACAACCAAAAAACAAGAAAAAAGAAGGTCGAAACACACTTCTCTTCAGTCTTTCTAGGGTTCGTGCAGGAGAAGAAGGAGGCGGCGACACACAGGCGATTCACGTCGAGGGTTTCCTTCATCGACTTCTAGGTTTCCTCGATCCCCTCCTAGGGCTTCTATTGTTCGATTGTAGGGTTTCGTCGATCGTCTTCAAGCTCGCGACATCTAGGGCTTCCATCGATTTGGGAATTGCAGATCTTCATACTCAAACTCATATCAGGTTCGTATGCGTGTGTATCTTCTATATGTGTGTATGTATGTGTTTGCTAAAGAATGGATTTATCTTTAACAATTGATTTGGATCAGCTTGACAATTTTTATTGAGGACAATCAATCTGATTCTGAAGTTACCAAAGTCCAAAAGATTGTCTTATGTGGAACAACGTAAGTTTATCATCTGACCTGTTCCTTCTACTATTTATTTTGTCTTGTTACAAGCTCAATCTTCTGTTGGAATTGTATTGCTTTCTCCTTTTCTCTTCCCAATTTTACAACACTAATTTGCTTGGATGGTCTGATGGAGTTGGATACTTTTGTCTAGTGATTCAGCCCCCTCTTGATCTGAATGAATATTAAGCTGCAACCCTCATATATTGATGAACTCTATGAATTGTGAGAGAGTCCCCTTTCCCGGCCCTTTTTTGCTTTTTCTAAGACACCAGGGTATTAGCTGAAAAATGACAATCTTTTGTTAGGTAATAATTATCTAGCATTGCCTATCATGAAGTTTTTTTCCAATAACTGCCTATCATGAAGTCACTATCATATTAAGTTTGTTTTATTAACCAAAGAATTATTGTGTTTGGTTGGATAACAAGATGAAGCTTTTCAGAAGGCTTTATAAGTGAATATTGCAGAGTGGATAGTCCATAATATGATGCAACTCGTAAGAATTGAATTGATTAGTAGAAAATGGAAATAGATAAAACTATGGGTATCTGTGCCCATTGGATATTTAGCTTCTAGGTCAGGTGTCAAAATCTTGTAATGTAGTGATGTTGCTAGGGTCAGGTGTCCAAATCTTGTAATATGGTAATGTTGTTACTGTCAGGATATTTAATATCACTTTATCAGCTTCTGGCAGATTTTTAGTTCAAATTTAGATAGGTCTACTAGATCAAGCACAATGAAGTGATAGCTTGGATTTGAGTACGAAGTGCTGGATGTGATTTACATACCAAAGTTCCAAATTGTGGATGCACAGATAAGTTTAAAATAGTTAACGTAAATCCAAGTAAAAGATATTGTATGGAGGCGTCATCAACTTATTTACAACAACGATTGGCTGGACTAACATCACAGGCTTTGGAAGCCCGAAAAGAAGTCTGTTGGCACCATGATAATTAATTAGAATTTTTTTAAAATTTTTTTACTTAAGAGAAGTGTTGTCGATGGTGGTCAAGCAGTTATTTTGATTTCGGATTACTTTTTTGGGCTTTTATATGCTATATATTGGTGTTTGAGTAGAAGTTGATTTAGCGCCAGTATACCAAATAGACATTAAGTTCCCCTCAAATGGGTTACCTTCACACTACTGGACAAGTTTGGTTACTTTTTTTTTTTTGTGGTTGTTTTATTAGGATTTTTATCATGGATTGGAAGTAGCTTGAATTAGGTGTAGTATTTTATTGAATTAGGTGTAGTTTTTTATTATAGGATTATAAAGTCTACAGAGAAGGTCTTGTGATAATTAAAGTTATGCATATTTATCCAACTACCAGCAATCCTAATTTAACTGTCTGTGTCATGAAAACCTTACCATAGTTCTGGGTTGAAATGCTAGAATTTCACAATGCAACAATCTTGCAGTGGTATGGTAACAAAGGATCATAATTTTCATTAGCCATGAGTGCAATAAAATTGTCTTCTTTCAAACTGCTGACAGATGCTGATTAAAATTAGAATTTTGAAGCTTTAATAATAGAGTACTCTGAGGATAAGAACCATTCAAGAGGAGTGTGACCAGGTGTCCAAAGTGCGGAACAAGTGAAAAAGTTTGGAAATGCAAAACATGGCACAAAGGCCTGAAAAAGTTTGTATATATATACTTTGTGTAGTTGGAACTTGGCCGAAATTTTTATGACACTTCTTTTAGAGGAAACTTCATCCCATTTTTTGGTTCAAAATAGCATTCTAGAGAAAAAGAAGACAAGGTATAACAGTATATAGGGTCTGCCCCATTAAGCAGCAGACTGTCATAGGCGTTTTTAGACAACAAAATGGGTAGTTGTTGGCTGTACCTTTCTGTCTTAGTGAGAGGTACTGAAAATTAGTTATGCCTATATTTTTATAGTAAACTAGTATAAAGTTAGTTAAAACATGGGACTATATTTTTAGTTATGCCTGAGAATTTAAAATATTGTCTGTTTGTACTAAATGGTATTATCAATTGGTATCTGATTACCTTTTAATATTTATTAGTGATGAACTTACAATATGTCTTATTGAAAATTTAGATGGATACCACTAACATGAACGAGGAGGTAGATCATACTCGCGTTTGGGGGAAAGGGCCACTTGATATATTGTTCAGTTTGATGGAGGAACAAGTCAATTTGGGTTATAAGATAGAAGGATCTTTCACAAAAATTGGCTGGACCTGTATTCGTGAAGGTGTTAAAGCCAAACTTGGATCTGGGTATACTCCAACTGTGATTAGGAACAAATGGCAAAGTCTGAAAAAAGACCACCGTTTGTTTCTAAATGTCAAAAAGGAAACAGGAGTTGGCTTTGATGAGGCGACGAATATGGTGACTATGGAGTCTGAACAATGGAATAGGTTGGATCAGGTTAGTATTCTTGAATATAGTTTTAGAAGTTGAGATTACAATTTAGTAATATCATTTACTAAACTAGACGGTTTATATTATGTTGTAGGTGCACAAGGGTTGCAAGGCAAAATTCCTGGGAAAGCCTTATGTTTACTATAGGCAAATGACTCTATTAGTGGGAGGTACTGAAGCCACTGGTGAACACGTCCGACCTTCTACTAGGTTACCCTCATCCTTTCCAGGGTCCTCGTCTCGTGCTCATGTTGACATAGATATTGATGGTGAGGATGATGTGTTCGATACTCCTGAACCAGTCCATGCCCGAAAGAAAAAGAAGCATGATCCAACGTCAAAGGCAATTTATGATTTGATAGCTGTTATTAAAGAGACTAGTGCTGCTAAGGTTCAGACCGTGAGTCAAAGCGTGGGTAGTGTTGTATCCGCCTATGAAAAAGGGAAAAGCGATGAGGCTATCTCACCAACTAAAATTGACAATATTTACCAACAATTTGAACAATGTGCTGACATATTAGGGAAGCTGGTAGGAGTGGATGATGCCCATTTTGCTAAGGCCATTGATAAGTTCGAACATTCTGAATTTTTTCGACGTTTCTTTCTTAAGCTTCCAGATGAGAGGAAAGTGGCATGGGTCATGAATCTGTAGTTGTGTGTGTACTTTTAAATTTGGAGGATTGTGTGTGTATTTTTAAATATTGGATGATTGTAAGACTAAATGTGGATGATTATTATGTTATGTCTATTTTTAAATTGGATCTTTATGTTTTGGTAAAATAGTAGTAATTTTTATTATTTGTGCCTCATGATGAACTATAGTTTTTCTATTTTATCATTTTTCTGCAAGGCCTGGAAACCTGTTGAATGTTTGCTTTAATACTGTATCAGGACATCGTCAATCCTATTCTGCGCCATGAGTAATGATGACCGTATGTTACAGGACATCATCAACATTGTTCTTGAATCACTTGTTGATGATTCAGATGAAAATTCTTGCCTCGCTGCAGTATGTCAGGTATTGCAACAATATAATTCACAGAGAAACAAAATGCCGTGTAGGACTTCGGCTTTACGTGGTCAACAATATGTTACTGAGTTAATCCGTGGGAATGAGAGTAGGTGTTATGAAAATCTGAGGATGAACCCTGATGCCTTTGAAAATTTATGTGAGCGATTAAAGGGATTAGGGTTAAGCGACTCCAAATGGTTAACGGCACAGGAACAGTTAGCTATATTCCTCATAACTTTGAGCCACAATGCTAGAAATCGGTTGGTAGCTGAACGATTTCAACACTCAACATGGACTATATTCACTCACTTTCACCGTGTTTTACATGTTATTGGAGTTCTTGCAACTGAAATAATTGTTCCTCCTAACTTCAATGTCGTGCCACCTGAAATCTTAGCGAATCCAAAGTATTTTCCTTTCTTTGAAAATTGCGTGGGTGCAATAGACGGCACCCATGTCGATGCCCATATCGAAGCAACTAAACAAGTACGATACAGGGGCAGGAAAGGGTTTTGTTCTCAGAATGTGATGGCCGTCTGTTCATTTGACATGAAATTCACGTACGTCATAGGTGGATGGGAAGGGACAGCCAATGATTCTAGAATTTTGAATGAGTGTCTTGCACGGGGGGATTTAGACTTTCCCTTGCCTCCTGAAGGTATATATTAACAAAAATATAATTGCTCCATGATTTTTTTTTACATATTTTCCTAAGTTCATTCTATAACATATTTTATGTTTACCAGGAAAATATTATTTGGTTGATTCTGGGTATGCCAATCAACCGGGATTTCTAGCTCCGTATCGAGGTCAAACATATCATTTGGCCGAATTTCGTACTGGAGGTAATCGTATTCGCGGCCGTGAGGAATTGTATAATTTCAAGCATTCTTCATTACGTAATGTGATTGAAAGATGTTTTGGCATGTTGAAGATGCGATTTCCAATTCTTAAGCGGATGCCTTGCTACAAGTTTCCTACACAGGTCGACATTGTAGTAGCTTGTTGTGCACTGCACAACTTCATTAGGATGCACGGACAGGCAGATGTTATATTTGACGGTACATCGGGTGAGAGCTCGGGCGAAGGGAATGAGGATGATGATGGAGATGACAATCATGCACCTGAAAATGTTATGCCTATGAGGGGTGCAATGAATGCAGTTCGCGATACAATAGCTGACTTAATTTGGGCCGAACGATAGATGTTATATTTATCTATTCTTTGCTTTGCTTTTTCTGCACTATTGCTAATTCGAAGTTGTTCAAATCCATACTGCATTCTGACTAGTAGTAAAAGTTCCAGCAGTGGAGGGGATGGTGCATGTTCTTAGATTGTGAAAACAAAGCAGCAGATGCACTTCCTTTGGCAGTGGACCACTGTATGGTAATTTCTCACTTCTCTCATAGGTTTATTCATTATGGTGAAATTTTGAGAAAGCTTTGACTTTTGAGTGCTTAAACCTTTACAAGAACCATAATTACTGTGCACATGACTGCTTTTGTAGATCTAGATTCAGCATTCGATTGGTTCAAGTAAAGATATTGGTCAATGGAGTGTATCATGTCCATTTAATACTGTGACAAAGTTCTAGAAAAGTTTTTTGTTATGTTTTCAGTGTTGGTGTTAAGAATTTGCCAAATGTTGGCAGTTTGCTCACACAACCTTTTAAGCTTGTGTATGTACAGTTCTTGCACTGAAGAATGCTTCTGCCAAAATATCTTAGATGAATTAAATTTCTAATGCATGTTTTTCTTGAATACTACTTTTGTTCTTACTAGGATAGAGGAGCGCAGATTGAAGATAGCCTTGCACAATCAACAATTCCATGGGATGACAGTCTCACTAACTTGAGCATCGGAGGCCTGCTATCTGAAGCATCTTTGCAGGGAAAAATCAATAACTGCAATCCAGAATCAAATGGATGCAAAGACTTGCATCCAATTACGGAGAAGGGCCCTGTACAATCACTACTGCAATGGGATGATAGTCTAACTACCTTAAGCATTGGAGGTCTGTTGTCTGAAGCATCATTGCAGGGCAAGATTAATACTGGTGATCCATGTGCTTTCCGATAGTTTGATAAAATGGTAGAATCTTTACAGATATCTATTGATTCTTAAATATTCTGAAAATCAGAATTAATTACCTGAAATTTTCCCAACATTCACTAGTTCTTTGGTAATTGTTGAAAGTTCAATAATGGTATAAATACACTGGGGACAAATTTTCAACTTCTATTTTAGAAGCTCTCCATATGTTTGATTTCATATTTATCAGTTCAGGAAAGTTCTGTATTACCTCAAGATTTGTGTAGAATCAACATCACTCAAATTTGATTTGGTTGTTTCACTACATGATATCTCTTGCATTGACCTTGGCCATTGTGATTTCGACTTATGTGAGTATATTTTGTTAAAAGTAATATGTGCAGCTCATTCTTAAGGTATTTTAGTTGGGCCTATATTGAGTGATCATCTGCCCTCCCCATAATATCTGATCTCTTTTTTTTGTTTGGTTATTTTATTTAATTTTTATGGTGTGTTGTTGTTTGGCTGTCGAGTTCTACCTCCCTGTACGTATCTTAGCATTGCTTTGTCCTTTGTAGCTCAACAACCAAACTGGGCTAGTGCAACGTTCTTCCGTTCAGGAATCCAATAAAAATTTGACGCCACATTCACAATTACATAATGACGAAGGCAGCCTTGGGCTGAGTGGAATCAAATGGGTATTTGAAATGTTACTAGCATATATATATATATATATATATTCTATTTTTATGCTAACAGCTAATCTGTTGTTTTTCCGATGGCTGAATACAGAACGACTCTTTGGGACCATTTGATCTCGGCCCATCAACCTCATGTCAGATGACCAGTGAAGATAGTTTTAGCCTCAGTGGTTTTGTTAGATAGTTTCAGCAACGGTGAAGATAGTCTTTGTGCACTCAAATGCTACAGGTTTGAGACAGAAAATTCCTAGAATTTTAAATGAGAAAATCCAGAAATTCTGGAGCGAACAATTATAGAAGCTGAATATAGTGTATCTCAGCTGCAATTGCTACAATTTGTGGACTTTGTTTTGCATTTTTGTCTGCGTAGTAGTCTGTTAGCATTTTTTACATTTGGAATAAGGTTGTTTCAGTTATGACCGACCCAAAACTCTCTTTTGGTAGTCTATTGAACTCTTAGCTTCAGGATTTCCCTTCCTTTCATATTTCTTTTTTGTACTCTGGTCTTGTTACTACTATTTGCTCATGGTTCTAGTTCTGAAATCGTGGAAAATTGTCAGTTTGAGAGTTTTATAGCTTCAACAACATCCATATACAATTGTCATTGAAACAAAACAAACAAATTCTTGTTTATGTTTGTTTTAGGATTTTGTTAAGCCTGTAAATTGACTACACGGGGACAAAACCAGGATTCATCTTCAAATTAATGCATTTTTTATGTAGTTTTATAACCTCTCTCTATTTCTCAGCTCTACACTTCCACCCTTTTTTTTTATTTTTTATGTCTCATCTCCTCTTTCTCTTGTCCTTTTGGAACTCTTCCTTCTATCTCGCTTTCAATAGTTTCCACTTGTACCTCTTCTCAATCTCATATTCTCTTTCCTCTTGCGTCTCCAGTCTTTCCTTATGCACATTTGATGTTTTTCTATTGATATAGAGGCTGTAATGCACATTTGACTAATTATGTACTAAATATGTTTTAGGATGTTTTTTGGCAAGGACAAATTGCTGGAGTTGATGCAGCTTTAGACACAATTAAGGCTGATCAAGCATATCCAATGAAAAGATTATCCAAGGTGAGCTGGTTATTTTCCTTTGATGATTCAGAGAACATGTAATTCATCAGCTGCAGCTGTAATATATTGTCATAATGTCTGCTATAGTTACTACCACTTTGAGTCATATTTTATTGCAGTGTCCATTGGCTAGAGGGGTGTGGGTTTTTTCTAGGCAATGTTTGCAATGCAGTTGATGTTATCAGCTTCTACTCTAGAGATGCTTGTCTCTTGGAAGGTGATGTACAATAGGAAGAAACAAACACTTTGAAGCTCGATCCGCTTTCCTCATTTAGAAGAGGCTTAGATTGAAGCACTTGTTGCACATTTGGAATGTGCGCACCATTAGCAACCAGCCACAGTTTATATGGAATATACGATTCTCTAGCCGGAGAGGCCAAAAAAGAAGGATGTGAGCATGTAATTTTTATTTCTTTCAGAAATACAAATGAGATGAATTAGCTTTAAGGGGAGATTTATTTAGAAGCAAAAGACTTGAATCATCTTTTATGGACAATAATTTTTGTTCCATTATATTGAACAACGAGTATTTCTCTATCTTGACAATTGTAATAAAAGATTGTGGTGATATTTACATATATCTACCCTCATTTTCCTTTTTCTTTCTACCTTTTATTTTTATTTTATGAACATGACAAGTATATCTGACACATGCCACAAGTTATGCACTCGAGATGAGAAAATTAATAGTGTGACTGGATGGATTTTTAATTTAGGTGAATTTAAATTAATTTAGATGAATTCGAAGAAATGACAATGAGGTTGATAGTCAAACATACAACTTTATTTTCTTTTTCATTTGTTTTTTTTTATATATATAGCCAGGGAAAATTCTTCTATTTTTTAATTTCTGATATATGTAATCTTACCTGGCAACTCATGGGGAGGTGTTGCCGAAATTTTTTCATTTTCAAAAGTGTTCATGATGAACAATACCAACTTGTCATAGAAAATATTTGGTAAAGAAGTGTCTTTCAATTGCCAAAAATTTGACATCATTAATTTTTGTATTTTCAAAAAACAAAAAAAATACATTTGAAGTTACCAAACGTGTTTTTCTGTTTCTGTTATCTGAAATTCAGAATAAACAGACTCTGCCAAACATGTTTTTCTGTTTCTGTTAGGAAAAACAGGGCTATCCAAACATGTTTTTCTGTTTATGTTATGAAAAACAGGACTCTGCCAAACGTGTTTATTGATTTTTAATTTTTCAATTTCGACCCAAAAAACATCTCTACCAAACATACTTATGTTTTTGGATGAATAAACGAAAAAACAAAAAACGTGATTTTTGTTTATTTCAACACAAACACAAACACAAACACAACTCTACCAAACAGGCCCTAAGGGAGGAATGTGGCAGAGAGAGAACGAAACAATTTTTTAATAAGAATTTGATATGTATAATAGTGGGACACGTGTCATCATATTGGTCCTTGAAATAGGAATAGAGAGAGCTGGTGACAATTTTCTCAGGAGAAGATCGGTATCCTGAATTAAATACCAACGTTATTGTTAAAATATTAGAGATTGTCGCGATGTCGAATTTGAAGGCATGGTTTAAACCACTCACCGCCAATGGTCAATATATTTTTAACTATTACGTACCCTAATTATTCCATTTCCTTGTCTGTACCCCATATTTTGGATGTTCTGACTCTTAATATTCAGATGCAAGCATATCTTATGCAGCAACAAAAGTCGTGACATCGGATATAGGAAAGTGAATTGATATATAAAATGGTAGATGTTAATCTCATCTATTAACTTAATTTTTTGGATTAAATTGTGAAATATATTATCCTTTATATTAGAGCCAAACCCGATTCTTGATCCAGTATCATGCTAAACATGAATATATGTCGGATAGATAGGGTGGTTTGATCGCATCAAAGGCGTTATGCGAGTTCGAATGAAAGAGAATGTTAGAGGGTCTTTGTCCCACACATCAGATCCAGATAAAATGGGAGAGAATTTTAGAGGGTTTTTGTCTCACACAACGGATCCGAATAAAAAAATAAATGAGTATATAAATCTACTGACCTGTCTACTATAAAGGACATGATAAACACAAAGGGTTAATTACACCATTCTTCTCTAATGATTGGAAAAATCTCAAGAGATTGAGATTTATTACCGTTACATCTACTTAACTTTCATCTCTGAGCCCAGTTTTCTTCCTAATAAAAATTAGGATTAATTACAACGATACACTCTAAGGTTTGCAATAATTACAGGCAAATTCAACCTTTGGCAAGTGCAATTCATTTGTCCCCTGAGGTTTGATAAATTAAACAAAGAACACCCAAATGCCTAACTTTGACTATATTACCCTTCTCTCAATATGTATAAATATTTGATTTGATTTTATTATTTGATTTAATTAGTTGGGTGAATTATAATTTGCCAAAATATATAAAATTCAAAAAAATATATTTAAAATTTGGCAAAAAATATAAAATTCGAAAAAAATATATAAAATTAAAAATATATATATAAAATTTTGAAACAAATATAAAATTCTAAAACAAATATAAATTTCGAAAAAAAATATAACTTTTGAAAATCATATACTATAAAATTCAAAAATAATATATAGTGCCAAGAAAATAATATAAAATTCAAAAATAATATAATTTCAAAAAAATATAAATTTATGTGAAGATTAAAACATCATTGTAATGAAAAATTGGAACTTGGTGTCATTGATAAATGTTAGGGTCCACAACAACTGTAACACTTACCCAAAAAGTCATGGCATTTCATCATTTATTTAGTCTAAAACCATATTATTAAACTCCATTTATTTAGTCTAAAACCTTATTATTGAGTTCTATTTATTTAGTCTAAAACCTTATTATTAAGCTCCAAGGTTTGAGACTAAATAAATGGAGCTTAATGATAATGTTTTAATCTTCACATAAATCTTCAAATAAATTTAAATTGGAGCTTAATAATAAGATTTTAGACTAAATAAATGGAGCTTACTAATAAAGTTTTAAACTAAATAAATGGTGAAAGACCATGACCTTTTGGGTAAGTGCTACAGTTGTTGTGGACCCTAACCTTTATCAATGACACCAAGTTTCAATTTTTCATTACAACGATGTTTTAATCTTCACATAAATTTATATTTTTTTGAAATTATATTATTTTTGAATTATATATTTTTTTCTTGGCACTATATATTATTTTTGAAGTTTATAGCATATGTTTTTCAAAAGTTATATTTTTTTTTCGAAATTTATAATTGTTTTTGAATTTTATATTTTTTCAAAATTTTATATATATTTTACGATTTTTATATACTTGTTTCAAATTTTATATGTTTTTTTCAAAATTTATATATTTTTTTCAAATTTATATTTTTACTGAATTTTAAATATATTTTTTCGAATTTTATATATTTTGGCAAATTATAATTCACCCAAATAATAAAAGCAAATAAAATATTTATACATATTGAGAGAAGGGTAATATAGCCAAAGTTAGGCATTTGGGTGTTCTTTGTTCAATTTATCAAACCTAAGGGGGCAAGTGGAGTGCACTTACCAAATGTTGAATCTGCCTGTAATTGTTGCAAACCTCAAGGGGTATCATTGTAATTAATCCTAAAAATTATTAATATGACGAAAAAGATATTCCCTTATATGAATACATATAATGAAATGCCCAGAAAAAAATAAAGAAATATGACAAGTATGTTTAAATGCTCTACCTATTTAAAATTGGGTGAATGGCGCGAAACCACCTATGGTTTGAAAAATGTGCATAAAATCTCCTTCATGATTTCTAAACCCCATATACTTTACAATTATTGCAAATAGTCCTCCTTCAAGCCTTTTTAGATGTCAAATTACCATCTTACCCTCAAAAGACATTTCAATCTTGTACTCACGGGAGCCACTCTATCTCGAAGTTTTTTCAAAATTTTTTTTAGCCCCAATATATATATATTATAAAAATGTCTATAAAAATTCCAAATGGCACCTCCAAGTTTTTTAAAAATTCTTTCGGTAGTCTAAAAAATATAATTTTACCAATAAATTTATAAAAATTTGCATTGCCTCGTCCAAAACATTTTAAAATTGTTTTTAGTAACTCAGAAAAATATAAATGTTACTAATAAATTTATAAAAATTACATTGGCCTCCCTGGATAATTTTCCTATCTCCGCCCTTTCTTGTACCACTCTGCCTTTTATTTTTATTTTTATTTTTTATTACTGTGTAGATAAGTTATTATTATTATTATAATTACTATTACATAATAAAAATTTAATTAAAATAATAAAAATATGAATCATGTCATTTGAATAATCTAATAAAATTTGTTTGTGATAAAAGCGGTAAGTTACTTTTTAATCGTACCAAACTTTTTTAAACAATTATACTTAAAAAGTAAATTATAAATGAAAAAAAATTGGACATATTTCGGACATTAAAATTTTGAACAATGTTAGAAATATAGATTTTTTGTTAAATTTTTAAAGTGAACTATAAACAAAAAACAAATAAGACTTATTTCGGGAATTAAAAATTCGGATAATGTTTGAAATATTAATTTTTTGTTAAATTTTAGAAGTGAACTATAAACAAATATATATATATTCAGATATAATCCATTTATTTATTTTGCTATTTTTAAAATTATATTTTATTTATATAAATAATTTTATTTTTTTCAACAAATATAGCAAATCTCTAACTATTAAAATAATATATACATATATATATAATTACTTGTTATTAACTTAATTTTAAAAGTAATTATATATGCAAGAAAGATATTTTGTTAAGGGAATAAGGGTATTTTTGGTATTTGGGAAGAAAAGACGGCATGTAAAAGTCAAAAAGTGAACAAAATCTTGTTATAGGGGTCAATCTGTACACTTTTGGAATAGTAGTGGGACTTATCTACATAAAATGAAGTTAAGAGGGATTTTCTGCACATTTTTCAAACCATAGAGGCGTTTTATGTCATTTACTCATTTAAAATTTGTAAGAACCTCAGGGAGAGTAGTATAATTTACCCAAAACATTATAACAAAATTAAATATTTCATGGAGTGCTTATTGATAGGTATGCAATAAAATAAAAGCTGGTTCTTGTTGTAATACTTTGAAGTTTACGTTGACATGAGAAATTTCAATTTTCATACTCTGAATGAGATGTGCACTTTAGCAAAATATGTCAAAACTCAAATTTAACATAAGATTATTAGATTTGTGTTGGTCTTTATTATACACATTTGACAAATATAATTAGTCTTTATGTGTCTAGATTTGCAATCCCCTGGGTTGAGTGTCTTTTTCAAGAGAGCACAATAACGCTTCAAACCATCATTTTTCAAAATCATGTGGGGTGAGTTGTGTAATTTTTTATTTTATTTTTCAAGCTTTTTTCCACATGATTTGGATCCATAATGTTATTTTCTTCAATGGTCAAGTAAGTATATAGCATATTGATTTCATTAAGCTATTTATGTATTTTTTTTTTCTATTTGTTCTGTTCCTTTAATAAAAAGTAATTTGAGGTTATGAACGGGTTCTCTCTCAATATACCTAATATAGCGCATTTTATTTTTCCGGTAAATAACGAAGAATTAGGTAAGTTCAATGACGATATTATGAGGGTTTTAACGTGTGCAACTGTTTTTTTTTTTTATTATTATTATTATTGGTTTCCTTTTCATTTATAGCTAAGCTCCATATTGGTTTTTGAATTATTTTGTACGAGACTTGTTGTCACATGATGTAGTTTAATTTTGTAATATTAGAATTTTACAATTTTATGATTTTGTAACGAATGTTTACATAATATGGATTATGTGCATTCTAAAATTAATTTCATTACCTATACTACTATAAAAGTCTAGAGGCTTTATATTTTTCATTTACATTTTCACTATTCTTTATTGTTATTATTTAAATTAAAATTGTCAATGTATAAACGGTATAACAAATGTCACAACACTTTATATATTATTAAATCCTATATTAATTTTCATTATCTGTTAGAATTTGATCAGGCACCAATGACATCTCATAGACATATACTTTTTTACTTATAAAAGTGCGTGGAATTTTTATTCTTTCTATACATTTCTTTTACAATTTTAAATATACAAAAGAAGTTTATTTTGCTAAAGGGGTCTAATTAAGTAATATTAATAAGGGCATGTTTGGTTGGTGGTTTTGTCTTGGATTTTTTGGTATTGTCTTGCATTTTTAAGACTAGACCATATTTGGTAAGGTTGGTCTAAAAAATGCAAGACAAGACCACCAAGACCAAAACCCCTTTTTCAAAACCAACAAAATGTTAGTTTTTGTTGGTCTTGTCTTTGCTTATACCACCACCACCACCACCACTGGGTAGAGATTGATTTATATATATAGGTATATATAATTGTGTATGTGTATATATATATTCAATATATATGGACGTTTGAATCCCCAAAGCAGAAATCTACACCAACTAAATATAGGATTTGGGGAAGTGGATGGATGGATGGATGTAGTAAAAGGTATAAGAAAACTCTTGGATCATTGAAGAAGAGCGAGGAGGTTGTTGTTGATGATGATGAGCTGGAGTGAGATGTTGAAGAAATCACCTCCCTCTTTTGGTCAGCCGTTGTTGCTTCCTAAATTAGGTTTTTTTGAATTATTGTATATATCTGATATCTCTCTCCTCACTCTTTACTTCTCTGGAATTTTCCTGTTTTGCCCTTCTTATATTTGTTTTATATAACCTTTGTCTTTTTTTAATATTATTCATGTCACGCTTCGTTATTCCTGAGACTCCTGTCCGGAGAATCAGTAAATCCCGAGGTATGACGTTACTGAAAATGACAACCAAAATCAATAATAACACTAAAATACATGGAATAGGAATGAAAATGAAGTATTCCATGCCACCTGAGTGATAGAAACTCAGTAATAAATTCTAACGAAAATCCGGCAAAGTTCCATTTGTAAATGGAACAGCCGAACAACCCCAAAAGTAATACAACACAAGAACCTGTCCATAACAACATAAATAGAATCAATGGCACGCAACCCAACATTCAAGAAACCTACTAGGGTCGAGGTAGTGGAAAAAAACACCAATACCTCTACTCAACCCCTCTAAAATCAATAGAGCCCCAAATGCTCAAATGAAATCATAAAGAAAGCCACATGGCGATGCTGAAAAGGTATAAAGGGCATCCCAAAACAACAAATACCGACTGAGCCATCAAGCTCAAATAAGAATACAGAAAATCATACGGTAGTGCCGAAATGATACAAAGGCACCCCGAAAATAATAAATACATAGAATAGAGATACAACACAAGGGAATCTGCCAACAACCTGGCTCCCAAGAGAATAAAAGAATACACAAGTATGACTACGGAAGGAGGAATAAAACTACTGTCCCAAATCACCCGTATCGTCGTTGTCGAGCATAAGTCGTGCTGCGTCCACCTGCAAACCTGCAACCTGTGTGGGGGTGAGCACAACCTCGGGGGCTCACCATAATATCAAAACATCACACTGATAGCCGTCTAGAAAAGGGTAACCATCCCGTGTGCATGCATCTATCCTAGGCCAATCAATCGTCTCAAATGGCACCCCGCCAATCCGAGAACCCATCAATAACCTCATCACTAACCTCAAGTACATTACAGATATCATAATAACTACAAATCAACGAAGATATAAACAACACATGTATATGTATATATATATATCGTCCTGTAAATAACTAAGCCTGTCACCTAGGCCTATAGACAACCAGTCCGAACACCACTCTCATCTAGAGATACAAAGACTAACTATCTACCATACTGTGCACCTAGCACGCTGCTCAAGGTTCCTAGGAGGTAAATAGATCACTCACTAGGACTACCGAAAGTAAATCATCATAACTATTCTTCTACTTACAATAACCAGTGAACCAACCCGTTCACTCGAAGAAACATAAAAAGGGAAGGTACTATCTCCACTCCGGATTCGGTAACCAACCGAACTATCTCTAACTCACACTGCCTATCTAGGCACTGGAAAGGGTTATTGGAGTCATTTAGTCCCAAACAAATGACGTGGTCCTCGGGTTTTAAAAGAAAAACGTTGAACCCCGAAGGATTCAACCGGTTTTTTAAGAAAAAGTTAGGACCCGGTCAAATCTTATTTGGTTCCAATGTCTCCGAATCCAACCGAAACAATAGGAACCACACTATGCGTGCGTAACTCTACATCACAAGTCCGGGCTCAAACCCAAGGAATAACTATAGGAGAAAGAATAACTACTAAAGTTCAAACTGACAACCATTTTAGAATCACTTTTAAACTTCTTTCAAATCTTGTCCTAATACCTTTAACATTTATTCAAAATTTTATAAAAAATATGATTCTGAAAGAAAGCCCAAACAAAACTAGGCACGGGAAGGAACTCCAGACAACAAGCTAGGAGAAACCTGAATTTATTAACCTCTAACAATACTGACACCTCAGAAATAACCTCGAGATTTCTAGAACATGGACAAACCGTGTCCTAATTCACCGATTTTACAAAACAATTTGAAATGAAATTTCTTTCAAAAACGGATTTCTACCAATACTTCCGGTAATGAGAATTCAAAACATATTTTATAAAATAAGTATTTAAACTTCTGTCTTCCAAAAATAGTTAACAAGTCTCGGGGTAAACGAAGAATACGTTTTATAAAATCCCCAAGTTTTAAGTTTAAAAAACTTTGAATATTTGACTCCGAAGATTCGAACCATAACCGAGGTTTCAAGAACGGGACAAACCATGCCCTGAAATCACTAACTTCACGAGAGTACTTACGGAAAGAGATTTTCAATAGACACGGCAAAGCACCGTTTATAACTCATACACTATCAAAGTGGAAGAATGAGCGATAAGCTCGAAATTACAAAAGCTAAGGGGATAGGAATACTCCACACTACCGGAGAGGTCTAGCAATCATCCTGTGATGATACTAATCACCAATCGCAAAGGCCTATGTGGCCAAGATCACAATTTCAACTAAGTCTCAATATACTACTACCCATCTCAACTAGAGCCTAACATACGGGGAACCCTTACGCCCCAATGTCACCTTCACTTAGTTTCCAAAACTACCAAGGATAATCGCCAACCGTGGCTTCTTAATAATTCCCTTTTCACTTTTCACTTTTTAACTTTAAATTTTCACGGTTTCCTTTACACTAGGAAATTCACAACTTTCATTATAATTTAACCACGGTAAAAATATCCATCACAAACACCGCGCCATAGCGCCTAAGAAAATAATACAAATATCTTATTAAAATTCAGATATAACCTGCTCAATATCAATAAGCAATAATAACAGATAATCTTAATAGATAAGCACATGCCAAATAAATGCTCAATATGAATGTCAATGCAACTCCAATGCAACCTTAACCACTAGAGGGTGAAACAAATATCCAGGAATCCCAAACCATTCACTGTTGGGGCAACAAACCCACAACAGGAAGGGTGGGCATCGCCAAATAGAGTGCGGAGACCAAAAGTCCGCCCGGGAACCGATAAGTGAGGCCCAACCATCACCCCCAATGTTTAGAGAATCGAGAGTTACTAGCTCCCTGGGTGCTAGACCACCCCCTGACCAGTTGTTGCGACATTCCAAACGATCCAGATATGCACGTGATATAACTGAGGCATACAACGTACACCGATACAATATATATACCATGGTGTGGTATGAATGCAAAATGCCTCCATATAAATTTAATATGCTCAATAAAACAACATACTTCACAATTTAAATTATACAGTAAATCAATTCCATTTATCACAGAAATATTCGGGTTCTCGTTTACTCAATCTTTATAGATTTTATATGCCAGCATGCTTTTAATTTAATTCCCAAAAAATATTTTCAATTTAGTCCACCTCAAGGACAATTAGACAATTTAAATTCGAAATTTAATTTCTTTATAATTTACGAGAAAATCAACAACAAGAGAGCTAAAGTCAAGTATAAGTTATAACGTCCCTCATTCTCGTGAATCCCCTAACTTATTTTTAATTTTAATAAAATATAAATAATAGGAAAAAATTTATTAACCGGATATACGTCCATATAAACTTTCCATAAACCTATTTCAAGCTCAAAGGGGGTACTAAACTGCCTATATCAATTCAATTTAAATAGGTTTATAATTATTTTAAATCCGAGAAATAATCTATTTAATTTCTCCAGGGAACTAATTTATTTAATTTCTCCAAAGGAATTTCCAACTCAAACTTCATTTAATCCATTTATGGGTACTCCATAAATTCTATAAAATTCCAAGATTTCCGTCTACCACTAGGAATTTAATTAAATATTTTTATTTACCCATAAACATACAACGGAGATTTATTAACATTTTCTACGCACTATTAGTGAGTGTCAAATATGCATATATATAAGAATATATATATGTAAATTTCCAACTATTAATACGCTTACAAACAGTCCCGATTTGTCCGACAGTGAACAGTGTCGGCGCCTGAATATAGAGCCCGCCGACCAAAGTCGCCCAAAAATTATTTCGAATATACCGAAGCGTCCGTCTCGACGACCTATACAATATATACGAAGCCCATTAACAATCGATAAATAAATTTGAACAAATCTACAAAAAACGAAACTAAAAATCGTACCGAAAATATGAAATTTCCGGCGAACAGCTCAACGGTTTCGCACCAAATTTGGATATATCATGTACAACATCAAGAGCAAGCTATCCTCAAAGTTTCACGCCAAACGAAGCCCGAATTGGCACTGAGTCGACCCAACTCGGTCTGGCCGAACTCAGGATTGCTTGTCACCACGCACGGCTGAACTGCTCCACCACCAGTGTGACCACCACTGCACGCTATCACCACCATCGCGCCACCAACGCCGTATTAATCCCCATCTCCAGTGAAATCAGCTCCTAGTCGAAACCCTAGGTCGAAGGCGACCCTCACAAAATCACGCTACCACATGTGGTCGTGCCCAACACCAAGTCGCCACAATCAGCACTGACATCAGAAACTACCATCGTCATCCCTCTCAACCACAACCACCGACGACTATTGCAAATCGCGCTGCCATCGGTGCTCTCTCCTCAGTCGACCGCGATGTCAGCTTCTCTTTTCTCCCTCTTGATCGGGTGGAGATGGAATAATAAAGGAAGGGAAGTAGCTGATGCGGTCATTGAAGAGAAGAAAAGAAAATCGCAGGTCGTGGCTGCGTGAATGAGAGATGGAGAAGAAGAGTTGACCAGGCTGTGTGTCTCTGCCATACTCAAATAGATACACTTATAGATATATTTAGGTCAATTACGAAAGTAACTCTCCAATTTAGCATAATTGCATAAGTGACTTTCCCATTTTCCATAATTACTAAAATAACTCTCCAATTCCCATATTTACATGTGTGACTCATGTCTTGCCAATTCACACTTTAACCCCAAGACATATATTATATATCTCTCTCTCTATATATATATCCATTTTTCATTAATATATATATATATATATATATATATATATATATATATATATATATATATATATATATATATATATATATATATATTGCCCATTTTGATTAATAACAAATAAATAATTATTATTACATATTTTGTGATGTCCCACATCGCCTGGGTTGAGGTCTGGGGATGTGCTTATATGTGCAGTATTGTCTCCAATTGGTATGAGGCCTTTTGGGAGGAGCCCAAGAGCAAAACCGTGCGGGCTAGGCCCAGAGCGGACAATATCATACCAAGTGTTGGAGCGGGGTGTTACATATTTTAATTACTAGGCAATAATAATTCAACATTTTAAATATTTAATTATTAATTACCCGCATGTATACATATTCCTATGAATATATAATCACAATTAAATACACATAAATACAATAAGTCCCGTAAAATATACCAGGGACACTCAAACGATTCCACGTGAGCCCATAAAATTCACCGAACTCCAAATAAATAATATAGGCTCAAATAAAAACTCTCAGGCACAAAATTTATCCACCAATTAAATCACCGAAAACCCCACGGTACTCTGAATAACTAATAAAGTCCGGAATAAATAATTCGGCTATATAGTCGGATATAAACTAAAATAAATCACGAATCGACTCGCAATGTATATCTTGCGCCCCCGTAAACTCTACAGATAGTCAAGAAATAATACAAGTCAAAATAAACACTCCGGGTACGAGACTTAACTACCCGATCACCGGAGTCGTCACTAACCCAATCGAATCAAAACCATAAATGCCGAATAAACCAAACGTGTCGTCAAGTCGAAGTACTAAACGTTACAGGTTTAAACAAAATCGCATTACACTTATCACGTATGTATAAACATGAAGAACGAACAAGATAATACAAATACACATAAGCACGTAAGTAAAAAAACTAAGGCAAATAAATTTACATCAACACATAGGGCACGTAGAAACACGAAAAACAAAGCAGGTACTAATCCCATTACAAGGGAAAACAAGAACGTTGGACCCTTACAACACTAAATACCTAACTCGAAAGACTGAGTCAAAGCCTCGGATGTCGGACATACTAAGCGTGTCGCCACCTAGTCGAAACACCAAACGTCGAGCGTCTAAACGAATTCACATAATCGGCACTAAAACCCACGTAAACCTCTAGCCATGTCCGAAACACAAAACATCACGTCAAATAGCGTAATCACTAAAGAAACTCCACGAAGTCATCAAATAGACAATTACAGAGTCGTGCTATCGAATCTCACGTCAACGTTTCACCAAGTCGGAAACAATACTGTCACGTCAAGTCATGCAATCGCCAAGGACAATCCACGAAGTAATCAACTAGACAATGGCCACGTCATCTCGTCGTATCAAGACATAAACGTGAAAAATTTATATGTGAGATATCCAGAATAACCATGACATCATGAACAAGTGACGCCACAACCGAAAATAAATCGGAAATAATTCCAGAAAATAGGGAAAATAATATGGGGTGTTACAATTCATTTACCGGGAAAAACAAATTGGAATAAGACCAAGCCATTTACCAGATAGAGTTTCAGATTAATGACTAGACCAGACCAGACTAGATCGACCAGACCAGACCAGACCACTTTCCAAACAGGCCCTAAGGATTTGTTTGATAACACTTATTTATCACTTAAGTATGAACAAATTCAATACCTATTCAGTTAAGTACGTTTGATAAAAAAATTAAATATCACTTAAAACATTAAGTGCCACTTAAAATAAAATAAAATTTTAAGTGAAATGATCACCACTTAACACTTTAGTCTAAAGACTGAAAATTTACAAAAATATAAAAAAATATAGTTTGTTTAAGCACCACTTAACACTGAATTCTAAAGACTGAAAATTTATAAAAATATATAAAAGATTTAATATTTTTAAAAACCACTTAAAACATTCGATACTTCAAATTCAAATCTTAAAATTTTCAACAATTATTTTTTTTATCAAACAACACTTAAGTTTTTTTTTTTTTTTTATTTAAAATAAATCTGTAAAGACCAAAATTCCTGGCCCATTAAAGTAGAAGGCCCAATGAAAGTTGTTCAGAAGGCAAGCATATCCGAGCCCAGCTAAGAAGCATGAAAGCCCATCTAGGCAGCGTTTAGGCCCAATTAAAAAGTCCAAGAGTTCTCCTAACTTGGGGATTAAGCCAATAATCCAATCAGATAAGGAAATGAAAGAGTTGTAAAGAGAAATCAAATCCCTATGATAAAGGGATTTGATCCCAATCCTAATGGGCTAAGACCTATCTTATACTCATATAAATATGGCCACAAGAGCCTCAATAAGATATTCGAGTGTTTAAGCAAAAAAGAGCACTTACACTTTGGCACCGTCTGTGGGAAACAAATGTTATTTTTATTGATCTTCCTCCTCACCTACGATTTTCGTCATTCTCCGTTCCCTTTTTTTCCATCCTCATTCCTTCACTAAAACTCTTTAAAAAATAACCATGGTTGACACAAGAACCTCCATGTTGGCCGAAGCAAGCAACGCCCAAGCCGCCCAGATTCAAGCAATCATAGAGAGGTTAACAATGGTGAAAAAGAGAAACGAAGAGCTGGAATAGCAAAATGCCGAACTTTGCCAGAGGTAGGCTCAGGCTCCAAATCCAGCTAACCTAGTAGATCCGAATAACGCCGCAAACAACGAGGCGATTAACCATAATCCACCCAGGAACGAAGGAGATGAGAACAACAACAATCAGGAGGGAATGGGCAGTAGAGCAGTCGACCATCAGCAAGAAGAAAACTCCACCCTTCGAGCCCAAGTCCCTCTGGCTCAGCAGCTTCCAACTATGAAGGATTTGGAAGACATGGCCAAGAGGATCCAGAGGCAAGTGCTCGAGAACATGAAAGGCCAGACTCCCTCCATGAAGAACCTAGCAGCCCACGCTGCTATTGATATGATTAAATCACCCTTCACGGACAAAATTGATCAGGCAAAGTACCCGAAAAAGTTTCGTTTGCCAACTTTCACCTCGTATGATGGGATCAAGGATCCATCAGACCATATTTATCAGTACCAGACAAAGATGACTACCTAGAAGAAAAACGAAGCCATGCTATGCAACATATTCCCCACTAGTTTGACGGAGGCTCCACTCCTATGGTTCAGGAAGTAATCGCCTGGATTAATTGGGAGTTGGAACAAGTTGTGCGAGCTTTTCATAACACAATACTATGGTAACTAGAGGTAAAAAAAAACAATCTCCAGCCAATTCACGATGACTCAGGAGAAGGATGAAAGCCTCCAGAGCTTCTTATCCAGGTTTACGAGGGAAATGTCTTCCATTGATCAGTGTGATCAACTATTACTAGTTAAGACCTGCAAAATGGCCCTAATCCTAGGCACCAAGTTCCACGCATCTCTGGTGAAGAGGCCCCCCAACAACCATTAAAGAGTTCAATTCCAAAGCCTAGGGTTACCTCAGAATCAAAGAAAAGGAAGTAGTTCGGCGAAAGAGAGCAACTATGGTTACTGTTGAAGCCCACACAAAGGATCGCATCAAGGGTCAAAATCCAACTCGTTGAGCACCTTCCTCCTCATCAAAAAAACCGACTAACAAAAAGCAGAGGGTGGAGGAAAAAAAAACTCCCCTTAAAATAAGTCTTAACAAGCTTTACCTTGATAAGAAAGGAAAGGGAATATTCAAACCCCCTATGCTAATGAGGCAACCCATGGAGCAGAGGGATATGACTAATCATTGCACATTTCACAGTGAGTATGGTCATTATACCAACGATTGCCGGAACCTACGCAGGTAGGTAGAGGCAATGATTGCAAAAGGAGAATTAGTTAAATATGTGGCAAAAGACCAGACCCGCGCAAAATGACATATGAATCCCCCTCAAAATAACACCCAGGCAGGTCACATGGTATGGGTGATCCACGTGGTACAGGGTGGATCCGTCCAGGAAGAGACTGAAGGAGTTAGGATATCCCAGATGCGCCAGACACACAAACTCAGAAGAATCGGCGAAGTATGCTAAACTTACAACATAAAAGAGGAGTCCCAGACCAGCTTCAATGAGACCGAACTGAACAATGTACAAGTCCTTCACGAAGACACTCTGGTTATTTCACTTATAGTAGCTAACTGTTTTGTCAAAAGAGTCATGGTAGATCCCGGTAGTAGCACAAACATCATAACCAAGTGGGCCTTTAATAAAATTGGGGTAGACATCAACCAGATGCATCCTGCTAGAGTCCCCCTTGCTGTATTTGATGGATGGAGGGTGGAACCGATTGGGGTTATCCAATTGTCTGTATCAGCTTCCAGAAGGACATTGAAGGAGAACTTTATGGTAGTGGATGTTAAGCCCTCGTACAATCTCTTGACGGGAGAGACTGGATTCACAGGATGCAAGGGGTACCCTCAACCCTTCATTAAGTTATGAGATGTGTTGACCCCAATGGGGTGGACATAACAGATATCCCAGGGGATTAGGTGGCAACAAAGGAACACTACGCAGTAACCATGAAGAACCTAAATACCTGGAATAAGCCAGAGGAGGAGGGGCAAAAAAGCTCCAAGTAGAGAGAGAAATAACAATTATAGATTGACCCTTTTAAAGAAGGTCAGGAAGGTCAGGTCACAACAGAGCCACTCCAAGAGGTGGACATCGGCCCCTCTGGAGATGGCAGAACCATACTCGTTGGGTATACTCTTTTAGCCATCGAGAAAGTAGATCTGATCAAACTACTGCAGGACAATCTGGATATATTCGCTTAGTCACATCTGGACATGCTAGGTATAGACCCCTCCATTGAATAATATAACCTTAATGTCGATCCTGAGGTCAGACCAGTAAAGCAGAGGCAACAACGATTTAGAGTGGAAAGAAACCAAATCATAGCCGAGGAAGTTGGCAAATTACTACAGGCTGGGTTCATTAGGGAGGTCCGCTAACCCACATGGCTTTCTAATGTGGTCGTTGTCAAGAAGAAGGATGGGAAGTGGAGGGTTTGTATCAATTTCACCAATCTAAACAAGGCCTACCCTAAATACTGCTTCCCCTTGCCAAAAATTGACCAAATGGTGGATGCTACAACAAGATACGAACTACTCTCATTCCTAGATGCATATTCTGGATATAACCAGATTCTCATAAATTCAGTTGACGAGGATAAAACGTCATTCATCACAAAAAAATGTACTTTTTGTTATAAAGTAATGCCTTTTGGACTGAAAAATACAGGTGCAACTTTTCAGAGGCTGGTGAAAAGAGTTTTTGGTCACCTAATGGGCCAAACAGTAGAGACGTACATTGATGACACGGTGGTAAAAAACAAGAAGAATGAGGACCTTCTCCAGCACTTGAGGGAGGTATTTGAAACAATCAGACTCTATGGGATGAGGCTCAATCCCTCCAAGTGCTCATTTGGGGTCTCATCTTGCCAGTTCTTGTGCCATATAGTGAACATAACGGGGATAAGAACCAGACCCGGCTCAGGTCAAAGCCCTAATTCACACAGAAGAGCCCAGAACTCAAAAGGAAATCCAGACCCTCACAGGATGGGTGGTCGTGCTAAGCATATTCATCTCTAGACTCACGGACAAGTACAAACCTTTCTTCCAGGCCATTAGAGTGGGAAAGGGCAGCGTCTGGGGATCCGAATAAACCCATGCACTCCGAAAGTTAAAAGAATACCTAGTAAGCTCTCTAATCTTAATTTCTCCAGAGCTAGGAGAAATGCTGCATCTTTACCTCGTAGTGTCAACCTCTTAGACAAGTGTTGCATTGTTCAAGGAGAGGAAAGCATATGAAAATCCGGTCTTCTACAATAGCAAGTCCCTGAAAGACCCAAAGATAAGATACACCGCCACTGAGCAAGTAATCTTGTCCCTCGTCAACGGCAAAAGAAGTCTCAGGCATTACTTTGAGACACATCCCATAATTATCCCAACAATATTCCCCATTAGAGCGATAATGTCTAAACCCGACTTGAAGGGGAGAATTACTAGATGGGTAACTGAGTTGGGAGCCTTCGACATCATCTATGTACCCAGAAGAACTATCAAGGGGCAGGCCCTAACAAAATTCATTTTAGAAGCAGAACTAGAGTTGGAGCATCAGGAGTCAAAGGAGCCTGAATGGGGTTTGTATGTTGATGGATCAGTCAAAGCATCAGGGGCTGGTGTAGGTCTGGAAGTCATAACGCCGGATGGTACTAGAATTTAACAGTCAGTCCGTCTGGAATTTCCAGCCTCAAACAATGAAACCGAGTACGAGGCGCTGCTAGCAAGGCTCATATTGTGCCAGAGTCTCCAAATCAGACGCCTTAAAATTTACAGCGACTCTCAACTCGTTGTTAAACAAGTCAACGGAGAGTATGAAGCTGATGAAAAGATGGAACCATATAGGGCTCTAGCTCTGACAAAGCTGGGCCACTTTGATCAATTTAGCCTTGAGCAAATACCAAGAGAACATAATGAAAGTGTGGATAGATTGGCTAACATGGCATCATTTAACACTCAGGACCTAACCAGGGTGGCCCCAATTAATTATCTTGAGATTCTAAGCATTAAACAACCAATCAGTGTCTGCATAATACCCTAGGAGCCCAGCTGAATGGATCCCATCGTATTTTATCTGAGGGATGAAGCATTGCCTGAGAACAAGCCTGAGGAACGCAAATTCGCATGAAGTCTGCCAGATATTCACTGATTAATGAAAAGCTGTATCGAAGGTCCTTTGGAAGGCCATATCTCAGGTGTTTGACCCCTTCAGAAGCCAGAGCCATTATGAAGGAGATACATGAGGGGACATGTGGAAACCACTCAGGAGGAAGGTCCCTTGCTCATAAAGTGCTCAATCATGGCTATTTTTGGTCATACCTTTCCCAAGATACTGAAGCCTATGTCAGAAGATGCCACAAATTTCAGATACATGGAGATAGTATTCATCCCCTACCAGAGTTCCTAAATCCCACACTCAGTCCACATCCCTTTGCCCAGTGGGGGATCGACATAGTGGGACCACTCCCAAAAGCTTTAAGGGAAGTTAAACTAGCAATAATAGCCACATATTACTTCACCTATTGGGTAGAGGCAAAGTCCTATGCAACAATCATGCATAGGCAATGATCAAGTTCATATGGACGAATATTGTATGCCACTTTGGAGCAACAAGGGTGATTATGATAGATAACGGATTAAACTTGGACAATAAATGGACTAGAGAGTTTTGCGAACAACATAACATCCAGCTCAAAACGTCCTCAGTTGGCTACCCACAGGGCAATTGACAAGTTGAAAGGTCAAACAGAACCATCCTGAATAACCTCAAGAAGAAATTGGAAGACGCCAAAGGAGTCTGGCCAGACAACTTACCAGAGGTCCTATGGGCGTATAAGACCACTCCAAGGTTTCCCACTGGAGAAACTCCATTCTCCATGGCCTATGGGGCAGAAACTGTCATCCCTACAAAGAACGTAGTGCCAACCATAAGAACTGAAGCCTATCAAGAAGATCAGAATAATCAGAATCTGGTGCATGCTCTTGATACCCTGGAGGAAAAACGCGACAAAGTAGCTACTAGATTAGCTGAGTATCACCAAAGGGTTAGGAGAAACTACAACCAGAAAGTAAGATGGTGAGAGTTCTAGGTTGGGGATATGGTCCTCAGGAAGAAGATTGACATCATCGGTAAGCTCCATGAAAATTGGGAAGGACCCTATATTATGACCGAAGTCATTGGCAAAGGGGCTTACCGGCTGAAGAAATCTGACGGGCACATAGAGCCCAACTCCCAAAATGCCTCTAGACTAAAGAGGTATTATCCTTAGGTTTCAATTTTTTAGGCCCGGTAGAGGCAATTTATATTAAGATTCGATGTTATCCATCTTATTATGATTAATAAAAGAGGCCAAAGCCTAATTTTTATTTGAGCAATCAGTTGCCAATGATTTATATCTTTTATTAAAAAAAAGGAAAAAGAAATTTATTCCTAAATCAAAATGGCAAAGACATATGCCTAGACCATTACAAAGAGGAGTTTATTCCTAAGTCAGTAAAATGGCAGAGGTATGTGTCTGGACCATTAAGAAGAGGCATATGCCTAGACCATTAAGAAAATGAATTTATTCTTAAGTTAAAAATAGCAGAACCATATGCCTAGACCATTAACAAAGAAGAATTTATTCTCAAGTCATAAAAATGGCAGAGGCATATGCCTAAACCATTAAAAAGAAGAATTTACTCCTAAAGTCAAAAATGGCATAGGCATATGCCTAGACTATTAACAAAGAAGAATTTATTCCTAAGTTAAAAATGGCAGAGGCATATGCTTAGACCATTAACAAAGAGGAATTTATTCATTAGTCAGAAAATGGCAGAGGCATATACTTAGACCATTAACAAAGAGGAATTTATTCCTAAGTTAAAAATTGTAGAGGCATATGCTTAGACAATTAAAAAAGAAGAATTTATTCCTAAGTTAAAAATGTCATAGACCATTAACAAAGAGGAATTTAATCTTAAGTTAAAAATGGCAGAGGCATATGCCTAGACCATTAACAAAGAGGAATTTATTCCCAAGTGATAAAATGGTAGAGACATATGCCTAGACCATTAACAAAGATGAATTTATTCCTAAGTTAAAAATGGTAGAGGCATATGGCTAGACCATTAACAAAGAGGAATTTATTCCCAAATTATAAAATGATAGAGGCATATGCCTGAACAAATCACTCCTAAATTTGAATTCAAACCAAAAGTTATAAGCCTGAGGTATACACTAGTAAAATAAGTATCAGTAAAGGCATACAAATTTTGGTATATTCAAAACTATGAAAAATGAAACAAACCATTGAAAAAAGAAATATTTCATTAAAATAAAACATGTATTACAAAATTTTCCCAAGGGGCTACAAATGTCCAAGAGGCAAAAATGGCATCAAAACATAAGGAAAATCAAGATGGTCATATTGTGGAGTTGATAGTGCCACGGATGAGATACATTGCAACTCAAGGTAAGAACAAAATCTGTATTATGGCTCTATCAACATCCGTTGCTCATCTCCCCCTAAACTCAGGCCCAAAGGCATCCAAAACTTGCGTAGGATGAGGGGCTGGAGCCTCTGAATTCTGAGGGTCAGCAGAAGGGCTCCCAACAAGGAACTTGGAAAATATTTCCTCAGCTGGGATTGGTTCAAGAGCGTTATAAGGAGCCTCAACACCAAGATGAGCATCCATGGCCTCAGGGTCTACAGGTTTCCTCTGCCCAGGCTCCATCAGAGCGGTGTCAAAGCCATTACACCAGAACTGACCAACAACACAATTGTTGAAGACTTCATAGTGCGAATGCATAGCCAACCCTCATTTCTTGCACATATCTAAATCATAATGGGAAAGAGTCA
This sequence comes from Cornus suecica, assembly GCA_963922005.1. NCBI lineage: Eukaryota > Viridiplantae > Streptophyta > Magnoliopsida > Cornales > Cornaceae > Cornus > Cornus suecica. The sequence continues at coordinate 48,291,138 of OY998245.1, read as the reverse complement.
GGCGATACTTGAGGTCCTCGTTCTCAGCCATCACCTAGGCTCTGCCCTCCCTTAAAGCTGCCATATCCTTCTTCAGAGTGTCAGCCTCTCGCACCCGTATAGTTTCCCTCCCGTCTGCTAGGGCCAGGGCAGCTTTGAGGCGGGTCAGCTCATTAGTCTGATGAGCTGATTCATCATTATGGGTTTGACGTGTATAGCACAGAGCCCCCATAGTATAAAAAACCTGCAAAAATAATACAAAGTCAGAAACTATCAAACCTAAAAGTGGTGTTCAATTAACTAAAAGAAAATATAGGGAGAATAGGAAAGACATACCCTCATCATCATACCCATGACCCAATCTAGTAGCTCAGGACCGTCAAGGGACTTGAAAGCATTCAAGTCATCCCTGCTCTAGAGGGACTTGACTCTATCAGTCAAGGCCTCCATGGTGGTGGGGAGGGAGTGTTCCCTACTTTTATCTCCATCTTTTCCATTTAACTTCTGCTTCTTGGAAGACCTCTCTTCAGCAGAAGGATGAGAGTGAGATGAAGGAGGCTAAGGCAAGGAAGGGGTGATGGTTTGGGCTACAACAGAACCATCTACTATAACAGACCCTGGTACTGCAGTAGGACAAGAGGCTGGGGCTGCAGTTGTGACTCGAGAAGAACCCCCCTAAGTGGCAGGGTTTGGGGTACCCTCCGGATTAGCATCGAAAAGCTTGGGATGGGTCAAGCGAATCATATCTACAGAGGAACCTAGCCTGGAAATGTCCTGCAAATTATCAGGAGTCAAAAGGTCAGTATAGTCCAGATGCTTAGACCAAAGTTTATTCCTCAAAAGCTGGACCCTTTTGTACACTTTAGTGGAAGAAGACCCTTTGATACTAACACCGAAATACTCATAAATATATTCAGCCCTATGGAGATCACAATCATGGCATAGGCAAGAAATTAAGTGACCAGGGCGAAACTTGTAAGGATTAAATTTGCCAGGACCAAAAACATTGGGGATGGGAAATGAGGCAGAGTGAAGATAGAACCAGGGGCCCTTGATCAAAACCATAACTTCTTTCCACCCCTTCTCATAGTCGTTTATGCTTAAGCAAATGCCTCATCCCTTGAAGGGGTAGAACATTAACCTCCCTACGTTGTGGGAGATATCCAGGATCTGATAGCACATCAGGAGATTGTCAAAGCCTAGGTGCAAGCCGTAGTCACGATTTTCCAGGATGAGCATGGAGATGATTCAGAAAAAGTTGGGGTTGAATTGGAGTGGTGCCATCCCTAGAGTGAAGAAGATCAAATGAAAAAGGGGATAAAGAGAAAACCTGACCAGTTTGACCTGATTATAAGATAAGAGAAGGTCATGGGGGCCAACGCCACCCCCTTGTATGAAATCCGACCCCGGATCATAGGCCTCGAATTTTACTCCTTGAGGAGGCCTCGCCAGTTTCCTAAATGGTTTGATACTGGGATTCCTACGCTGTTCAGTCGGAATTCTATCAGGGTTGTATGGGGGAAGCACTTCAATGTCATCAACATGTCCATCCTCTTGACGAAAAACGGGAACCTCCTCGGTGTGATTCTCAACGGACTCACAACGAGACAAATGGGCTAGTTCCTCACTAGCAGAACTGGCATGAGACTCAAACATTGTGTAGAAGAAAAGAAAGTTTTGAAACAATTACATAAATAAAAGAAGGGTCGCCGGAGAGGGTCACCGGAGAAGAAAGCAAGCGCAAAGGGAGTTCGATAACGGAGAACTCGGAAAAGCAGAAGATGTGAAGATTTGAGGAGACTCAAGTGTTAGGTAAGACTAAGTACAAATAGGAGTTGAGGGGGTGCGTCCAAATGATGCATTAAATGTGGCTGAGGCGTTGCAGCTTTTCAATACAGACCGACGCGTCAATTGAGGGGATCAAGTCGTCAAAATTCAATTTAAAACCCACACGTAAATCAAGTAATGATTACGGTGACATCATCAGCCCATGATTGTATACATGCATCTATAGACACATGAGCATACATAAACGAATAGGCACCTTACAAAAATTTGGTATTTGGGTCAAGACCATGGGACATTGGACTAGACCCAAAGGGGTTAGTGTAAAGACCAAAATTCCTGGCCCATTAAAGTAGAAGACCCAATGAAAGTTGTTCAGAAGGCAAGCAGATCCGGGCCCAACTAAGAAGCATGAAAGCCCATCTAGGCAACGTTTAGGTCCAATTAAAAAGTCCAAGAGTTGTCCCAACTTGGGGATTAAGCCAAGAATCCAATCAGATAAGGAAAGGAAAGAGTTAGAGTTGTAAAGGGAAATCAAATCCCTATGATAAAGAGATTTTATCCCAATCCTAATGGGCTAAGACCCATCTTGTACTTGTATAAATATGGTCACAAGAGCCTCAATAAGATATTTGAATATTTGAGCAAAAAAGAACACTTACAAAATCTTTTAAAGGGTTACAACTCTTAATATTTCGTCCGTAATTTATCTTTTCTTTCTCTACAACTTTAGTTTTGATATTTTTACTTTTTTGTATAATGAAGAAATTTCCCTCATCAAACTAGATGGGTAATAAAACTGTTGTTATAGTTTTGTAAGATTTTCGTATGTAACCCAAGATGACCATACACATTTATTCTATTTTCATATATATATATATATATATATTGTCACTATTATGAGTAAAATATATATATTTTTCATACATTTTTTGCTTTTATCATTTTGGTATTCATATAATACTTTGAACTTTTAATATAAAAAGTACATAAATATTCATCAATTAACTTTATACATGTAGAATTCTTGTATCCTAACAGTTACAACTTAAATTTACATAACTACAATTTTAAAAAAAAATTAATTCATGAATTTTTTTCGTATAGTTTCTTAATTATTGTTTTAGTTTGCTGATTATGATTTTTCCGTGCTAACTTTTTGCCAGTGATTACTAAACAGATGGTTTTCCCAAGTGGACATGTCACCAATAATTCGTCAACACAAAATTTTCCTCGTTCATAAGGTACCCATTTTAGATTTTCATTCTTTTATAACCTTATATCTATGGAAGTAAATAACTGAGATAATTTAACTATAATATGTAATGAAAAAAGACAAATTCGAGACTTCCATTCTCTTATAAGCTCGTATATATTGAAGTAAATCACCCACATAATTTAACCATTATATGTAACAAACAGTATGAACTTTAAGTCACGAACTGAAAGCACTGAACTACTACTGAGTTGGTAAACTTTTGTTGGACAGTGTTCATTACAATCCCCAATACGCCAATCGGGTACCCTCCTATAAAACGATAAATAACAAAATAATTACATGCAAGTATATACTTTATTATTTGAATTGAAAGGTAAAATTTTGTATTAATATGAGGGTGCATAGATGGATGTATTGGAGAGTTTCAAGGACATAGGAGAGTTTGAAGGACAACCTAAGTTTAGGTAAGTGTCATGAATTCTTGTTTCAAGTTGAATTCAGACACAGATCAGAAGGTTTCTGAGTGTAAACAAAATTGGATTTAGTCCCAACGAATAACTTCATTTTTTCAATTTCTAAGAAGCATGAAAGCCCATATAGACAACGTTTAGGCCCAATTAAAAAGTCTGAGAGTTGTCATAACTTGGGGATTAAGCGAAGAATCCAATCAAGAAATGAAAGAGCTAGAGTTGTAAAGGGAAATCAAATCCCTATGATAAAGAGATTTTATCCCAATCCCAATCGACAATTCTAATGGGCTAAGACCCATCTTATACTAATATAAATATGGCCACAAGAGCCTCAATAAGATATTCTGATATTTGAGGAAGAAAGAACACTTGCAAAATCTTTTAAAGGGTTACAACTCCTTATATTTCGTCCATAATTTATCTTTTCTTTCTCTACAACTTTAGTTTTGATATTTTTAATTTTTGTATAATGAAGAAATTTCCCTCATCAAAATAGATGGGTAATAAAACTGTTGTTATAGTTTTGTAAGATTTTCGTATGTAACCCAAGATGACCATACACATTTATTCTATTTTCATATATATATATATATATATATTGTCACTATTATGAGTAAAATATATATATTTTTCATACATTTTTTGCTTTTATCATTTTGGTATCCATATAATACTATGAACTTTTAATATAAAAAGTACATTAATATTCATCAATTAACTTTAAATTTACATAACTACAATTTTTTAAAAAAATTAATTCATGAATTTTTTTCGTGTAGTTTCTTAATTATTGTTTTAGTTTTTAAAAAATTAATTCATGAATTTTTTTCGTATAGTTTCTTAATTATTGTTTTAGTTTGCTGATTATGATTTTTCCGTGCTAACTTTTTGCCAGTGATTACTAAACAGATGGTTTTCCCAAGTGGACATGTCACCAATAATTCGTCAAAACAAAATTTTCCTCGTTCATAAGGTACCCATTTTAGGTTTTCATTTTTTTATAACCTTATATCTATGGAAGTAAATTACTAAGTAAATAACTGAGATAATTTAATTATAATATGTAATGAAAAAAGACAAATTTGAGACTTCCATTCTCTTATAAGCTCGTATATATTGAAGTAAATCACCCACATAATTTAACCATTATATGTAACAAACAGTATGAACATTAAGTCATGAACTGAAAGCACTGAACTACTATTGAGTTGGTAAACTTTTGTTGGAGAGTGTTCATTACAATCCCCAATACACCAATCGGGTGCCCTCCTATAAAACGTTAAATAACTAAAAAATTACATGCAAGTATATACTTTATTATTTTGAATTGAAAGGTAAAATTTTGTATTAATATGAGGGTGCGATGTTTTAGAGAGTTTCAAGGACATAAGAGAGTTTGAAGGACACAATAAGTTAGGTAAGTGTCATGAATTCTTGTTTCAAGTTGGATTCAGACACAGATACAAAAGGTTTCGAGTGTAAACGAATTGGATTTAGTCTCAACTAATAATTTCATTTTTTTAATTTGAATGGTTAAATACTGGGATAAAAGGTATCTCAGTCGATATCATATTTAAGGGTAATTTACACAAAACCCCTTGATGTTTCAGGATTTAATCACTAAATTCTTTATTGTTCCTCAAACCCCCTTACATTTAAGATTTTAATAAAATATCCCTCCCGAGACAATTTTTATGTCAAAATGACTTAAATGTCCCTCACATAAATTACAGTTTCACCCCTTTTATTTGGACATATTACATTTCCCCCCTCTTGTTTGGATAATTATATTTTCCCCATCTATAAATATATATATATATATATAAAATTCAAAAAATATATTAAAATTTGAAAAAATATATATAATTCGAAACAAATTAACCGAAAGACTGGAAAAGAAATAGATGTTTGGTTTAACACCACCACTTGGTCAATAATAAGAATGACCATTAAACTAATCCATGAGATCCATGAGTAAGGACTGTCCATTGACTATGGAGAACCAAACCTTGCACCATTAGTAAGTGATACAGGTCATGCATTCTTTGGATAAGTTAAAGAGACAGTTTTTCCATAAACATATGTTGATGGTACATTAACACCTGAAATTTGTTATTCACTCGTGCACGAATGTGTTAGGCTATTATTAGTAATTTTTTGTGAAAGGTAAATATATTGCTTCTAGTTACATTTTTAACTTTCTATTTCATATTAGGCAATTCTATTGTTATTACTTTTTCTTTTTTTGGTAAGGTAGGTAAGGTCTTTTGGCATGTAATTTCCCTTGTTATTTTATCTTTGGAAAAACTACATATAGGTACATATAGGTAATATTACGAGATTTAAATTACAAATTAGTAAAAATTAAAGTTTTATATTTTATTTTAATAAACTGAAACAAACTAATTACATATAGTTAAATAATTATTAATGAGGTACAAAATACCCTCCAAACACTTACATAAAGATACCAAAAAAATTCATCGTCCTCCTCCACGTCTCCACCACCATTTGTTACGTCACCGTGCTCCTCCATCTCACCACCGCCCCTGTAAATGCCAAAAAATGTACAACACAAGAATGAATCATTTATTTAGATTTTGTTTCCTTTATATACATTCCCTTTTTGGGCTTCGAGCCCATTAGGGCAACATTATCTTGCTTACATCATCACTTCTATCTTTCTTACATAATTAACTACCTTTATTTTCAAGTAATTCTAGCTTGAAATGGGCATTTATCTTCGGGCTCTCGATAACCTTGTTGAGCTATCAGACTAATGGGCTCGACGCCTGATAGACCTCTATGGGCCTGGAGATTTTCACACTTATACATGTCCTCTTCTTGGTTGTGGGCCTTCTGGCAGTTAGACCCATTACCAAGAAGGTAAAGTGTGGGAGGGAATATATATACATCACCCCTATTGGGGTGACGTGGCTATTGCATTTAATTGGCCAGTTGACAATTATTACTTGAATTTCAAATTTGTGGCTTATGTGGCCTCGATTTGAGAAATGGGGGCTTGAGGAGACGGCTCGGTGCCTCGGAGTTGGTGCGCGTGACCTTTGGCTTCTCTCACTACCCTTTATAAATACTTAAGGATCTATACATGAAACACTTCTCGTATTTCAAAACTTCTTGTTCTCAAAAAGCTATCTGCAACTTAGCTCCTTTACTCGTTATCGCCGGAATCTGCACTTATTTCCCAAAAAATTCACAAACCTCCACCGAAATCTCACCGGGATCCACTGTAATGTAAGTTCTTTCTTTTAACTCTTTTACCTTTTTGCCAAAAATGTCTGATAGTGATGATACTCGGTCGGGTAGTTACTGTCTCCCTTCTTCTGTCGATCCTGACGCCTCCCTTAGTTCCCCATTTGTAGAGGTGGTTAGGATGGTCAGCTCTAGTCCTCCTAAAATCACCCAAATCGCTGATGTGGGTGATGACCCGATTGACCCTATTTTAATTGGGGATCTGGCTGGGGGAAGATCGGGAGGTCAATTCTATGCGAATCCCCTTCCCCATGCACATATGTTAGATATTGTGTTGAAGAAATTAAGGAATAACTGTAAGATACTCGATGGGGTGAAAGTTATGAATTATCCCAAGAAGTGTGATTTTAGGAAAGGGGAGGGGGATAGGGATGACCAGATCTTCCTGTCAGCCTTCCATCTTCAGGTTCTTCATTGGCATCATTTCAAGTGGGGCTCAATTTCTTCAGGATCCTGGCCATGGTCCTGATGATCAATCGGGAGCTGGGCCTTGATCTGGGTCTTGCTGAGCTCCTGTTCTCTTATAAGATACAGGACTAGAAGGACTGTAGGGGTCGTTGCAATATTTTTCCTTTAAGTGGGATAAAGATGTGTGATGGCAATGAAAAGTCCAATAAGGGGTGGAACGAAAGGATGATCCTGGTGAGCGGGACTTGGAGGCTTCCCGACTCAGCCAGATTTGTAGTCCATAGGGTATTCAATCAACATCTATTCCCTTTTTTCAAACCTTATCACAGAGGGTCATGCTACTATGAATAGTGCAATAATAAGTTGGGTCATCATGTGCTAGAGTTTATGGGAGCGTCTGAACAGTTTAGAACTCCAAACTATATCTCATCCCGATTTGATATCCTTAAGTCCAAAATCTGGGGCCAGCCCCTGAGGATGTGTGGCGATTACTTGACTGATGCTAATTTGCAGGAACTAACATCAGAATGAGAGAACACCATGTTGAGGATCCCGCCACCCGTTCTCAAGAAGAAAGCCAAGCGAGTACCGGGTTCTCAAACCAACCCTTCGGTGCCACGAGATGCCCAAGTCAATCCGACGTCCCAGGGTACTCCAAATCCTCACCTCGGGATGGTTTATCCACCACCCTCGGGAAGTCCTCCAACAATTTTTCCTCCTCCTCCTTTTGGGGATAGTACTGTCGATTCGCTTTCTATTCCTCCTTTAGGAGGGATTCCTGTTCCTGGATCGCGATCCGTTAAGGGAGGGGCCAATCTGATGGGCACACCATGTCCTCAGTATGAGTAAGACATCCTTGACCGATCGGTTCGGCCCCGTCTGACCACGGCGTCATGACCAAGCATAATGGCGGAGTCCGGATCTATATCTGGGAAGGAGCAACCCGTCCCATGGGGACCAAAGATAAAACTTTCGGGTGGTGGCTTCCTGGTCGCGGGGAACGAGACCATTGATAATGATGTCGTTCTTCGGGAGATGGGTTTCCAAATCTGGACCCCGACAAACCGAAAGAAACTGACACAGATAGATCAGGCAGAGTTGGCCTCGACCGATCCAGAGATTGCCATGAAGGTATGTTTTTAACCTTGTTGTTCCTCCAGTCACACTTTTTGTATTCCTGCATTTTATTCACTAATTTAGCTAACACTTGTGTTTTTTCCTCTTTTTTCTGGCAAATGCTCTATTTAACCCAAGCTTATAATTCAAAGCTAGAGGAAGACAACAAGTTGCTCAATAAATCTTCAGAGCTCCTGAGGTTGAAAGAAGAAATAAGAAAAAAAGGTGGTTGCCATGCTGGCGATAGCCAATGATAAGCTGGAGGTCCAGACCACACGGGCAATCACTGCGGAGCAATAGCTTCAGGTAGTCCAAGAGAAGACCAAGGAGATGGAGGCAGTTCATCGGGCCCTGGCTACTGAAGACGAAGGCTTGAAGGCATAAAATGAGGGCTTGAAGGCCTCCAAGGAGAAGCTTCTGGAGGAGAAGGTTGAAACTGAGAACCTTCTGGCAGTGGAGAGGTCAATAGTGGAAATGTGCTATCGGGGTGGCAATCAGATATACAAGATCGGGTTCGATTAGAGGACTTGTTTTCTGGACATCCAGAAACTTGTTAAGGAGAGGGACTTTGGCTCAGTGGAGGAGTTGGATGAGTCCTTAGGCATTGCTCCGCTGTATGACGATTCGGTCGGAGGTCCGGATGATGTTCTCTTCTGTGAGTTCTTGACCAAACCTCTTCCGTGGCCCACTTTTGATCCTGATCCCTCAGCACAGCCAGCTCCTGACCAAGCTTCGAACCTGGAAATTGCTCCTGTGGACTCAAACACGGCGGGCACTAAGGTTGGTACCTAGATAACGAACTATCTTGGGCCTCAGTTTAGGCTTCAGGGTCGTAAGACATAGGATTTTTAAGACACTTTTGTTTTCCCCCTTTTTTGTAAGCCTTAGCCACTAGGGCCCATATTTTGAATGAAAATTATGATTCCTGTCCAATTGATTTATGTAATACTTAGATTATTTTTGTAAATGTTTTACAAAATTTTGATATCTTCTGGATCAGTGTTGTGTCTTTCGGGCATTTGAGGCCATGCGAGAGACATGACAACACTTGGTTTATTTTTTGCAAAATTTTGATCTCTTCTGGATCAGTGTTGTGTCTTTCAGGCTCTTGAGGCCATGTGAGAGACATGACAACACTTGTTTTGTTTTTTGCAAAATCTTGATCTCTTTTGGATCAGTACTGTATCTTTCGGGCACTTGAGGCCATGCGAGAGGCATGACAATACTTGGTTTATTTTTGCATCAGTAATCATTTGTAAGTTGTTTTTGCCAAGAAAAATAATTTTATTGATGTCTATTTTTAATTGATCCGGCGCTGAGGCCTTTTTACAAAAGTGAACAAAGTAAAAGTAAACTCGGCATGTTACGGGTAGTACCGCTTCAGGAGAGAGGTATTCTAGGAGTTTAGCTCCATTCTACCGTCTTCGTTCCTTCGGAAGCGGTATGCTACATTCCCGATGACTTCGGTAATGGTGTACAGGCCCTCCCAAGGTTCCTTAAGTTTGCCTACGAGTCCAATTTTTTGCCTAAGGACCATGTATCCGACCTGGAACTCTCTTCTTTTGAATTTTTAATTGAAATGGTTCTGGACACGCTGTTGGTAGGCCGCTAGCCTGATCCCGGCTACCTCCCTTCTTTCATCTAGTATATCAAGATCGTGAGCCAGGTGTTGGTTATTTGGGCCATCTACCCAGGCCTGGCTCCGGAGGGTTAGAACCTTGACCTCTGTGGGGATCACAACCTTAGCGTTATATGTCATGGAAAAGGGGGTCTCCCTAGTGGGTTGTCTGGGGGTTGTTCTATATGACCAACGCACTTCAGGTAGCTTCTCTAGCCAGGCCCCTTTGGTTTCCTCAAGTTTTTTTGGCTAGGGTGTCGAATATGGTTCGATTTGTCCTCTAAGCCTGCCTATTCCCTTGTGGGTACCCGATGGAGGATGTATTCTGGTTGATACTATGCTCAGCAAATAACACTTTCACTTCCTTGTTGTCTTGATTTGTCCCGTTGTCCATCATAATTGTCTTTGGTAGCCCGAATCTGCATATTATGTGGCTCCAAATGAACTTGATGACGTGGCTACTCTTGATGGTTGGATAGGCTTCAGCTTCCACCCATTTAGTGAAGTAATCAGTGGCTAGGAGGACATAGGAAGTTGATCGAATTGCCTTTGGGAGAGGTCTTACGATATCCATTCCCCATCGGGTGAATGGATGTGGGACTATGGTCGGGTGTAAGAACTCGGGTGGTTGATGGATAACGTCCCCATGCATCTAGCATGGCTTGTATCTCCGGACGTAATCCTTGGCATCCCGAGACAGATAGGGCCAAAAGTATCCTTGGTAGAGTATTTTATGGGCAAGGGATCTTCCCCCGGAGTGGTTCCCGCCAGATCCACTGTGGATCTCCTGCATCACTGCTCTTGATTCTGAAGACGTAATACACTTTAAATAAGGACCCGAGAAGGACTTCCGATAGAGTTGCCCATTTATAACTGAATATCGGGCTGAAATCCTCCTGATCTTGTGAGCTTCAGCTTTGTTCTCTAGGAGTGTCCCATGCCTTAGGTAATTCATCAGGGGATCTATCTAACTGGGCTCCCATGGAATAAACATCACTTATTCGGGTTCTTGAATACTTGATCTGGTTATAAAATTCACCAACACAATCCGGGTCAGGTCCTCTCTAGCTGAGGACGCTTGACCAACTAGGAGGTCAGTTACAGAATTTTCATTTCTCGAATCTGAGTGAAAGTTATTTTTTGAAAGCTCTTTATTTCCTTCAACACAAATGTCCGGTAAGACTCCATTTTGGGGTCTTTTGTCTCGTACTCTCCTTTAATTTATCGAATGACTAGCTGAGAGTCACTGTGCACTGCTAATGCCTGAATATGGAGGCTTCGAGCTAATCTTAAGCCAGATACGATCGCTTCATATTCAGCCTCATTGTTAGTGGCTGGAAACTGTAGTTACACTGACATGTGGAGGTGTGTCCCATCAGGTCTAGTTCAGTCTGCTGGTCGGGTTCTTCAGTTTCATCTTCAAGTAAGAAATCTACCACCGTTTGTTCCTTGATGGAAACCCGAGGTATGTAAGTTATGTCATATATGCCCAACTCGATGGCCAATTGGAGATTCTGCCCGAAAGGTCAGGTTTTGATATAATAACCCGGATAGATGTGGAGGTCGGGACAATGATTGGATGAGCCTCAAAATAATGCATCAGTTATTTTTTGCATTTACCAGTGATATAACCAGCTTTTCTTGCCTGCTGTATTGGGTTTCTGACTCAGCCAATGATTTACTGGTGTAGAAAATTGGCATCTGCAGGTTCACATCCTCTCTGATGAGGGCTGCACTAGTTGAGACGGAGGATATTGCTAGATAAATATGTAAGGCTTCATCAAGACCTGGTGTAGATATGATCGGGGGCCTGGTCATTACTCCTTTAATTTTGCTAGGGCTTCAGACTGCTCAGGACCCCAGACTTCTCCCCTTTTTCCCTTGATCGCCTGAAAGAATGGTCTGCATCGATCGGTGAGTCTTGAAATGAACTTGCTAAGGGCAACCACTCTTCCAGTTAGGACTTGAACATCTTTATGTGTTCGGGGCTCCTTCATTTCCATCAGGGAATTAACTTGTGTCGGGCTAGCTTGGATCCTGGTCCGATCTATGATATGTCCCAGGAATTGTCCGGATGACACGCCAAAGGAGCATTTCTCCGGTTTGAGCTTCATGCCATGCCTTTCCTGAGGGTGCTAAATACTTGGTGCAGATGTACAAGATGATCTTCCTTTCCTCTGCTCTTGACCATAGTGTCAACAATGTAAGCTTCAATCACTGTACCCATCATTCCCTTAAAGATCTTGTTGACCAATCTCTGGAAACTGGCATCTGTACTTTTCAGACCAAAGGGAAAAACCTTAAAGTAGTAAGTACCTGTTTCAGTAATGAATGATGTGTTTTCCTCATCTGTCCGGTTCATTCTTATCTAATTGTATCCCGAATAAGCGTCCAGGAAATTTAGACGTTCGTAGCAGCGGTAACGTCCAAGTTGGTGAGCCAGTGGTAGCGTCTGATCAATCTTTGGCAGTGGAAAGCTGTACTTCGGGCATACCATATCCAGGTTAGTAAAATCAACACAAACCCTCCACTTACCATTCTTTTTTGAGACGACTACGACGTTGGTGAGCCATTCGGGATACTTGACTTCCCTGATAAAACCAGCCTAAAGCAATCTGGACACTTTATCCGCTATGATCTGGTTCCGGTGCGCTCCCATGCGCCTTTGTTTTTGCCTGATTGGTCTCACGTTCAGGTCGACGTGTAGAGAGTGCTGGGCAACAATGGGATCAATACCTAGCATGTCTGTATGTTCCCATGCAAAGACATCGGAGTTGTCTTGCAATAATTGTGATAGTTCTTTCAATTCACAGTCAATGAGATTCGTACCTAGAAAAGTAACTTTTTCCGGGCTATCGGGTATTATAGAGATTGGCTGTAACGGCTCGACCACGATCAGTGTACCCGGATCCCCCCTTTGATTGCTATTTGGGGCCTGGACTCTGATCCTTGGTATAGGACACCTCCGGGCCTTTTCCCTTCCTGATCTTCTTTAGAGTGACCGCATAACATTCTTTTGCAGCCACCTGATCCCCCTTGATATCAATGATGTCCAAACCGTTCGGGCTTATGCATCTCATCATTTGGTGAAGGGTTGAAGGCACGCCCTACATCTGGTGAATCCATCCCCTCCCATGAGTAAATTATACGAAGGCTTCACATCCATTACAACAAACGTTTCTATTAGGGTCCTTTGTGCAGCAGATACTGGCAGTTGGACTTCCCCAATCTGTTCAATTTGTTTTCCATCAAATCCTGCAATAGGACACCGGGATGCCACAATTTCATTTAGGTTGATTTCAAGCTTTTCAAAAGCCCACTTGATAATGATGTTTGCACTGCTCCTGGGGTCGATCATGACTATCTTAACAAGGTAGTTGGCCACCATCAATGTCACAACTAGAGGGTCATCATATGGGGTCTGGATATTCCGAATGTCTGATACAGAGAAAATAATTCGTGCTTCTCATGTCCTGTGGTGGACTTTACTAACTTCATTGATTTATCTCGTTTTTCGGGCTCTTCGCAGCTGGCTTCGGCTGGTTCATTCTGTCTCTTTTGTGGCGGGGCCACCAAGAATCATGTTGATGATCCTGACTGCTTATGCGACTGCGGGGTTCCGAGGGGCGTTGGGAGCTTGCTGATTGACCCTCGGTCTGTCCCGTTGGATATAGTCCCGGAGCTCGTCACGAAGCACCATTGTTTCCACATGTCGTTTGAGATTACGGAACTCATTTGTGATATACCCAAAATTGCCGTGGAAAGCACAATGTATTTACTTGTCCCTTTGATCCAATGGCTGCCTGATTGGTGGGGGTTGTTGGAAGATCCCTCTGGCCTTATTCTGCTTGTAGAGCCTGGCAAGGCTGACCCTCAGGGGGGTCACTCTCTCTTCAGATCTGGGACGTTTGAAAGGGTTTGGGTCTGGAGGTCCTGAAGGAACTGAAGGTCCCGATGATGTTGTACGCTTTAGATTGGTTGCCTGATCCTTTGATTGAGCTTCAACACTGACCAAGGTTGCCTTCTTCTGCCTAATGGTCTCTTCCTCTTCAATCCTCAAGTACCCTTGGGCTTTGGAGTTTAACTCCCCAATACCCGATGGGGGGAGTTTCACCAGAGACTGATGGAACTTGGTTCCTAGAATAATAGAAGAGTGTTGGTCACAGTTATTGATAGAAGAAGACTCAATGTTGAATTGGGATAAAAAGCTCTTCAGGGATTCTTCTTTCTCCTGTATCATAGTAAAGAGGTAGGATATGGTCTTATTTTTTCTCTTGTTCTCGCAGTACTAGGCAACAAAGAGTCTGGTCAACTCTTGCTCTTCGGGGTGGTTGTTTCCTGAACCATAGTAAAGCTGCATCAGCAAGACTTATGGAGAATACCTTGCAAAGCAAGGACTCGTTCTCAGCATACATGGTCATCTTTTGATGAATCTGATAAATATGCTCCTCGGGGTCCTTGGTGCCATCGTAGGGGGTAAACCGAGGCATAACAAACTTATTCGGAAAAGTTTCCTGGGTTATCTTCGTGGTGAAGGGCGATTGTATCAACTCGGTTGACGCCTGGATGGCAAAATCATCAGTAGACTGGGTTCTCAAGTCCCTAAGGACTTTCCTTTGGAACTCAGCCATCATTGCTTGAAGCTTTTGGGGGGTCATGGCTTCGTCGGTGGCGGGAGCCTTACATATGCGTTGTGAGGACTCGGCATGCTCTTCCAGCCCAGTGTCAATCAGGCGTTGCAGGATTTGCTCAATGGTTTGAGGACCCCCTGCATGGTTTATCCCCGGTGGTCGGAATGTTCGCTTGCGAACGGGTGACCGACATGGTTGTTTGGGAAGTAACAGGTCAGTGTGAACGGAGATTTAGAGAATGGTGAAGAATAGAACAAGCTCTCAGATCTAAAACGCCAAGGCACCACCACAGATCTCCAGATTGAATAAAAACAAACTCAGCTTAAAGAGATGGGAAGAAGAAGATAATTTACAAATCTAGAGGAAAGAATTATATATCTAAAAAATCAAGAACTCCAAGTTTTCCACATATGACGCCAATGTGTAAATGCCAAAAAATGCACAACACAAGAATGAATCTTTTATTTAGATTTTGTTTCTTTTATATACATTCCCTTTTTGGGCTTCGAGCCCATTAAGGCAACATTATCTTTCTTACATCATCACTTCTATCTCTCTTACATAACTATCTTTATTTTCAAGTAATTCTACCTTGAAATGGGCCTTTATCTTCGGGCTCTCGATGACCTTGTTAGACTAACATATTGATGGGCCTGGGCCTGGAGATTTCCACACTTCCTGCCCCTCTATCTCTTCCTCCGCCACTCCCCACCACACCTACCACCAAACCATCCCAAACCCACAATTAGGTGGGCTCTTAAGTAGCAATTTAATACATAATATATGAAATCTTTGTACTTGTTTATCATACTGCAATAGTTGTACTTGTTTGGGATGGTTTAATACACCAAATTCGCGTTTCAAATACAAATATTTAATACACAACATATGAAATTGTTGTACTTGTTTATCATACTACAAATAATAGTAATAATTTTCTCTCATTACATTATTTAATTGTTGAGATAAGTTATGAAAGAGGAAAATTAACTTTTGGGTTTCATATTTCCCATTAATTAGGAGTCTAGGACCTAATAGAACAGAAAAATCACTTCAAAATTTGACAAAGATGTAACTGATTTGGTTAGTACATGAAAAGAGCCCACCTAATTGTGGGTTTGGGATGGTTTGGTGGTGGGTGTGGTGGGGAGTGGTGGAGGAAGAGATGGAGGGGTGGTGGCGAGGAGGACGGTAGAGTGGCGGATGGTGGTGGAGAGGTGGAGGATGGGTATTTTGGTATTTTTATACAAGTGTTTGGAGGGTATTTTGGACCTCAATAATAATTATTTACCTATATATAATTAGTTTGCTTAAGTTTATCATAATGAAATATAAAACTTTCATATTTACTAATTTGTAATTTAGATCCCCTATCATTACCTATATGTAGTTTCCTTTATCTTTTATACAAAATCCCATTCATTGGCAAGTAATCTAAGCTTGGAAACGAAATTTCTATACTGATATATTGTAAAATGTGATGTGCAAATTCATTTATTTTTGAAACGTAAGTTACACGTTCGAACACGAGTTGTGGGATCGGTTTGTATAATACCTTCAAAGAACGATTTTCTTGGGGTCTAGGTTCCAGGGAGATTATCTTTGGGGGTTAGACCTTTTTTATTATCGAAAGTAAATTTATTTATTTATTTTTTCTTGTAAATGTATATAATATAATATTGATCATGGAATGACATTTTTTTTTAAACGTATCATGGAATGATAATTTGATCCAAACAGTTGGTACCGTGCTCTCCATACCCCAACCAATTTAATTAAAATATTTTGTTTTTGGGATTTTTATTGCTCCTCCTCCCATTCCATTTAAGAATGTATTCTCACATTTTTATACTTATATATGTATATATAATTATGTGTAGTTTATATTTTTTTTATGATTTTAGACATAAAAATTTAGATTATATTTTTAAAAAGATTTAAATTATTTTAGAATTTTAAGTTTATAGACATATTTATTTAGGAGAATATATGTAAAAGAAGTAAAACCTTAAATCTTTTCACTCCATTTAAAGATATTGTATTTTAATTTAGTTTTGCAAGAATGTATTATTGCTTTGGATAATTTGGTGTTTTGTTTTTTAATTTTTGTTTTTATAACTTTTGAGTTTTGTTTTTTAATTTTCTATTTTTGTGGGCAATTTATAATTTATAATCCATATACTCAAAAAATTTCTACAATTTCTTAACGATTGCAGTAATTGGGAAGTGTAGACCCGCCCATAAATGTCCCCTTAGACGAATCCAAAAAATAATGTTAGGTTATCTTGAATTCAATATTGTTGCCCTTAAGATTTTAATCTAAGGACAATTCCGTAATTTTGATGATAAGAAATCATTAATGATGTATTTGTACTAATGGTTACAATGAATATTTGTTCAAGCTTGCAAAAACAGGAAAATCATATATGGATCATGTGGACAAAAAGATCATGGCGTTGCCATTTAAAGCGATTGAGCAAAAGATTAAAAGCAAATAGATTAAAGTTCAAAGATGATCAAGTACAAAGAGGTTGAAGCTTAAAGATTATCAATTCAAAGAGGATCAACCACTACT
This sequence comes from Cornus suecica, assembly GCA_963922005.1. NCBI lineage: Eukaryota > Viridiplantae > Streptophyta > Magnoliopsida > Cornales > Cornaceae > Cornus > Cornus suecica. The sequence goes on along the minus strand of OY998245.1, from coordinate 48,274,064 downwards.
TGAAAATTGGGGTAGATAGGTTGGTGAGTGTTTAGATTTTAACTGTCAAAGTAATTATTTGAATTATTTTGAAACTCTAGAAATCTAAAATCATTATGCATAAAACTATTTTTTGAAAACAAATAAATACCAAGTTAATGAATTTGGGTTTAAGAATTAGCATTCAAAGTTTCGTAAATTAATACAGAAAACTTGGAGACTCAGCTCACCCCATTCTCATATTTTGTGGTATACTTCACAATGGCTCTTTTGAAAACCAAACTTAGCTCACCCCATTTTGGAACTCAGCTTTCCCCATTCTAGAATTCAGCTCACCCCATTCTCATTATTTTTATTGAATTTGCTTCATCTTTATCAAACGGTTCTATGAGACTTTTTGACATATTTTATGCCAAAAGGGATGAAAGTGTTTGCTATAAAAAGACTTAAAAAACTCTCTTTACAAATTACCTATTGCAATCTCAACAATACACTTTCATATTGTTGAAAGTGATTCAAATTCTTACTATAGTCTTGTGAACAAGAGAGCTACAATTGTACAAAATAATCTTTGAGAGAGATTTTTATTGTTCAAGATCATTGTAATCAAAGGATTGGTGTGACCCAAATTAAGGCTAAGAGAGGGTGTTCTCTTAGTAAGGAGAAGTGGTGTGCTTATAGTAAAGGTTTGCTCTTCACCCGTAAGGAAGAGTGGTAGAAGAAGTGATGTGCTTCTTGTAAAGGTTTTGCTCTCCACCCGTAAGGAGAAGCCATAGTGGATTTGGGAAGTCTCAAGAGAACCTTGAGCCGAGGAAGTAGGAATCAAGGGGATTCTGAACCTCGCTAAAATCGCGTCTCCAAGTATTTATATTTCTCTCCCTACTCTTATTTGATTTATATTGCTTTGTGTTTTTATATTATATCATCTAACATTGCAATTATATTTATCAAATCCCCCCCCCCCTCTCGAGTCAACAAATACAAAACTTTACAACAATATATATACAAACATTGTTATTACACTCCTTCTTTGAAATCCTTTTATTAAAAAAAAAAAAACCCATAGAATATACCAGATTTTAGTGACATTTATCATAATACTTATGGGTAATTTACACAAAACCTCCTAAGGTTTCAGGATTTAATTATCTAACTCTTTGTCCTTCGCCAAATCCCCTTACAATTCAGATTTTAATCAAATACTCCCCTCCTCCCAAAATGCCCATGACATAAAAATTATCCTTTATGAGTAATTTGCACCAAAACCCCTTAAAGTTTCAAATTTTAATAAAATAACCCCTCAGATTCAAAATGTCCCGAATATATATATAAATTTTGGGAAAAAATATAAATTCAAAAACTATATATTAAATATAGAAAAAAATATAAAATATATATATAAATTTCGAAAAACATATATAAATTTCAAAAAATTATATACAATTCGGGGAAAATATATAAATTCAAAATATACATATAAATTTTGAAAACATATATAAATTTTGGGAAAAATATATAAAATTCGAAAAACATATATAAATTTAATATATATATATAATTCATAAAAAATATATATATAAATTTGAAATATATATATATATATTGAAAAACAAATATAAAATTCAAAACAAATAAGTTTCTGCCTAAATGTTGTTTTAGTGTATTGTACTTTGGTTACTTTAAATGTGGTTTTGGTATGTTGTACTTTGGTTACTTGTGTTTTTTATACTTTTATTTGCATAACTATTTACCTAGTACCAGCTTGTTTTTTCCCATTTTGAACTACGGAATACAAAATAATTATTTATGCAAATCTACATAATTGGTAGTTTTTTTATTTATGGATGAAAAGTTGTGCCAATAATGGGTTCATTGTTCATATAATATGTAACTGATGATGCTATATAGCTTTCAAAATATTTTTTTCCTGTGCCTAGTATACTGTATTTTTCATTTTAATATGATATTTTTGAAATATTGTTTTTTCAAAATTTATATATTTTTTGAATTTATATATTTTTTTGAATTATATATATATACATTTTGAATTTTATATATTTCTTATGAGTTTTCTATGTTTTTTTCGAATTATATATATATTTTTACAAATTTTATATATTTGTTTCGAATTTTATATGTTTTTTAGAATTTTATATTTATTTTCAAATTTTATAATTATTTTTTAAATTTAATATATTTGTTTGAATTATTTATGTTGTTTTCGAATTTTATATATATTTTCAAATTTTAAATGTTTTTTCAAAATTTAATATATATATTTTTGAATTATATATGTTTTTTTTAATTTATATATATTTTTCCAAATTTTATATAACTTGTTGAAATTTATATATGTTTTTTTAAATTTATATATATTTTTTGAATTTTTTATTTTTTCGAAATTTAATATATATATTTTCCCTTTTTTTATATTTTTTTCCGAAATTTATATATGTTTTCGGGACTTTTTGAATCCAAGGGGTTATTTGATTAAAATTTGAAACTCAAGGGTTTTTGGTGCAAATTACTCATAAAAGATAATTTTTATGTCATGGGCATTTAAGTCATTTTGACCTAAAAATTAGCTGATTTTGAGAGGAGGGGGGTATTTGATTAAAATATGAAATATTAGGGGGTTTGGCGAATGACAAAGAGTTCAGTGATTAAATCCTGAAACCTGAGAAGGTTGTGTAAATTACCCTATTACTTATTTATTAAGAATCAAGACTTATAATTATAACTATAAACAATAGTGAAAAATGTATGGAAAAAACAAATAACCTTCAAACTTTGATAATAGGATATAAATTTAAAATTGTCATATCTTGAATCAATTTTGTGTTTGTAAATTAAATGTTAAGAAATTATTGAGAAATAACGTTTGTTTGACCTAAAATCTACAACGTTTTGGGTCACTTTAAAATTTTCAGCCACAGAGAAAGACCTTCTTTAATAATTCTATTATGCTATAGTTTTTTCATTGTGCTAATTTAATCTTGATTTTGTTATTTGCTATTATGATTTATTAATTATTTTCATTTTATAATATTATATTGGACATGGGGGCAATATTCAAATTTTATCCATATATTATTTAAAAACAGATGAATTAGTATTATAATAAAACAGACAAGTGCCACCCGTAGGCGATATGTGGCTTGGTTTCTAACTGCCCCGTTACCACTCTTAGTGCTTGTTTGGTAGACGGTGTGGAGTTGGTTTTTGGTTTTGGTTTGGTTGGAGTTGAGTTGGTTGGAGTTTGTGTGGTTTTATTTTGGTTCCAAATCATGTTTTGTGCAGATGGTTTTGGTGTGAGAAAAAGTGATGCTGAAAAACCAAACCATGTTTGGTAGAGTTGGTATGGGTTGAAATTCTGAATATTAATATATTAATAAATATTAATATAAATATATTAAAATATATTAATATATGAGTTTCACATTTTCTTTATTAATATATATTAATATATGGGTTTCACATTTTATTTATTAATAAATATTAATATTAATATATTAAAATATATTAATATTATAATATTATAATATTAATATTAAATATTTTTTAATATATTAATATTATAATATATTAATATATTTAATTTTTCATAAATATTTAATTTTTTAGAATATTTAATTTTTCAAAATTTATTAATATCAAAAATGAATTTGCTACAGTGTTGGTACCAAAACCAAAATCATGAACCATAAAAAATGATGGTTCTAAATTTTGGCTCATTCCTTCACAAAAGTTGCACCATGGAATTGCTACAGTGTCCACTCCAAATTTCCACACCATTTGCCAAACATGGAGTGGAGCAAAATTTTCAAACTAAACCCAAAATTTTGGCTCCACTCCATGTTGCCAAACAAGCACTTAGTCATTCATGGTACCAAGGAATGGGAGGGTACACCCCCCTATAACTTTTGTTAGTATTATTATTATTATTATTATATTTAAACCATAAAAATAAACTATAAGCAAAATTTAGCCCCCTAAAAATACACAGGAGGCCCAATAAATTTTGTGGCCTAATAACTTGAATGATAAAAAGAAATTTCTTTTTTAAAAGTCTCTTTATAATTTAAAAATTCATTTAATTCAAGATCGACTAAGAGTGGTGATGGAATTTCAATTTTAATCAGTCACGAAACTCTAATTCTCTAAACAGATTAATCGAGCAATGATAGTGCATAAAATAAATCATGAGACAACACAGAGGTTTTTACGTGAGAAAACCTTTGAAACGTTCCAAGTAAAAAACCATGGATACACTCGGGTATCGATGCACTATGAATCAAAGAGTTTGTACAAACTCTATGAAAACAAGACTTACAACCACTCTAATTTGAAATTCTCCACTCGACATCTGAAAGTCTTGATCCACTCGCGCTCCACGAAGCTCTCGCTCCGATCTCCGTACTTTGACGGCTTCGATTCTCAATGGATCAATGAACCACGAAGCCTCCTGCTTCGATCTCCGTACTCTGACGGCTCCGTTTCTCAACGGATCGATGTAACCACGTTGTACAAGGTGGTGTGATGATTTTTCAGCAATGGATCATCTAATTATGCATAAAGATATCACGTGTAGAAGCATAATTGAATAACAACTAAAAACTAGAGAAATCCTTGACATAGAATGATCAAGAAATCTTTTTTTCTCTCTTTCTGCAAAAGGATTTGATCTATAATATAATCGTAGAGATCTCACAAAAGCCACACCAAAATCTATAAAGAATCCTCCCATTTATAGAGAGAAAAATCATATTTTGAGTAGATTTGTTTCCTTCTTGGACTAGGATTCTTCCCTTGTATAATCCTCTTGTAATTATGAGTGAATTTACCCAACTTTGGTGTAATTATACCTTATACATGTGCTATGATGTCTTGGAGTGTAACCCAAGACATTGTAGTTCACAACAAGTAGAATTGGTGAATCTGCAAGTGGCGTACGCCCACCACTATGCCTATGCGTAGAAATTGCTACGCCTATGCGTAGCTCAGCCTACACCTATGCGTAGCTCAGCCTACGCCTATGCGTCGGCATAGGCGTACTCATATGTGTAGGTGGGCGTAAAATTTGACTTTCTAGGCATCTTTTGGTTGCTGTATGCGTAGGTGGGTGTAACAAAAATGATGAAAATTATTTTTTCCAACTTTTCTTCCATTTGAACCCCGTTCATTCCTCTAACATGTTTCCCAAAGTTTTGGCTTTGAAAAATGTTAGTTTTGCCATCCGGTATGCTTCCTCTTCATTTCTCTTGTATTATTCGATACTGTAATCTTGATTTGAGTTTGACAAAGCTTGTCGATGCCTTTGTTTGACCACTTTAATTTTCCTAAACCTACCCGACATCACAATTCACTCAAAATGATTATTGTCTAGAACATACCAAACATAAACAATACTAACAAGTGTTCTTACAATCGCCCTCTTGAAATTTCTGAGACAAAACCATATTTTACAAAGATATCCTCACGAACAATAACATAATATATATACCTATAAACACACACCCACAAATATAGACATAGGCTATCATCTTGCTCTCATAACGATCTTCCAATCCTGCAACGACAATACTGAACAATATACCGTGAAAAACAGCTGTGGAAAACAAAAAAAAAACAATTATAATGATCATACGAATAACACAACAACAATGAATGCATAATGATCATCATAGTATAAAATACTCCTTCTCCCCCTGAAAATATACTCCCCCTCAATTAAAAACTCTCTCCCCTTTAACAAGATATCTCTCTCTCTCAACTAAATAGTTATCCCCTTTTTTGTCATTGAAATGTCAAGCAAAGAGAGTATAATATAAACAATTTAGAGAGATGTAGGTAAATACTCAAATATCACTTCAAGATATAGGACTCTAACATATCATATCCAGATTCTTAGGTGTAAACATAAATCTCTACAATGCATGACCCTAATACTAATGAATGCAGAATGTCATGAATAAACATAAATATATATATATATATATTAGAAATATGTGAGCAAGGCAGTAGAGACAATGAACTAATATTAGCACATCATATTCCCAGATCTAACTTAGCCATTATACACACAGTCGTAAAAATAATTAGCTCTCATATCTTGTAGACTCATGAATGCACAAGTCAAGTTTCGCATGGTATTCATATATATATGAAAATCCTCAGGTGCTAACACTCATGTAAGAATAAAGCAATACACATTAATTCTGATAATATCCTCACCAACTGTGACGATAACTCAGTCCATAACCCAAGCTAGAAGTCAAATTTTTAACTCGGACCTTTTTACTAATTAATAAACAACATTTTAGCACAAAGCATACTAGTATTCACATGCTTTCTAAGATGTACTTGTAACAAGAATTCCGCCAATGACTCCCAACCAAATGGTTTAGGACTCTAAGTGATAAAAAAACTCTTCAAACATCGCTCCTTGAACATCTTAAGCACGACCCGAATCCTAGCAGTCTCAAATTAGAGTTAATGACTTTGTAAATGCAGAAACGTTACACAATAATAATTGGGTAAAAATTTGGATCCCCTTTTTTCATTCATCAAAGCCATCTATTTATACAAGATTACAAAGATGGGTCAAGCCCATGTATCCAATTTAATCAATCCCTTAAATCAAGGGATTTGATCAACTCTACCTTTTTTAGGACTCTCTATTCTATAATTGGACTACTCCTTGTCTTGTGGATCACTTAACTTCTAGATTTTTCCATTGGCCCATTACTTCTTCAGCCCATTCGTTTTCAGCCCATTCATCTTCGGGCCATCAGTCGCTGGCCCATCAGTCGTTGGCCCATCAGTCCTGTGGCTCATCTTTGATTGGGCCAGACATTTTTTACCATTACACAGGCCCCTAAGGTTATGGGTTTTTATAAAAAGCCCATGACCGAAATCTTTTCAAATACAACTATATACATATACATTCATGCACTTTTAGAAAAAATGGGGTTTGATGAGTTGTCAACCATTGATGAGCATTTATTGGCATTTGAAATGTACGACCAATACTCCCTTGATTGTAGCCCCATGATGGCTCATCGTGGCTCGTGACCTTCGGACTTCGTGCAACCCTTTGGCCTCCTTCCTCTCTTCTATAAAATTCACCCTTCTTCATTTCATTTCACATTTCATACATTGCAATTTTCTGCTCCAGCTCCTCTCTTCCTTAGCCTTTTTACCTCTGGTTTTTATTTCCCCGTTTTTGCTGCAATCATTCCCGTCGGTCATCTCAGATTTATCTAATAGGACATAAACTTGTTGTTTCCCGAAGCTTCTGTGACTCTTCGGTCACCAATCTGAGTAAGTCGACCGGTCTTTTCTTCTCTTTTCTTTTAATTTTCATCTTTACCCCCTTCTGTCTCTTCTACCTTTCTTTAGCATTATGTCTGACAGTGATGATACCCGATCGGTGGAGGAAGTTGTCTTGTCCTCTACTTCGGGCACTGATCCCACAAGTAGTGACAGTCCCCAGTCTGCCCGTAAAAAAGCCAAAAAGACAACTCCTGAAAGTACTGAACTTCCGGGTTCATCAGCAACCGAACCTGTAAAACCCAGACCTTCTGAACCTTTTGTAATGGCCCCACTTAAGAAAACCCGACCTGAAGTGGACGTTAAACACCTTCAGGCTGAGACACAAGTCCCCAAGGATGTTGATGTGTCCCCTTATCCAGGTTATCTTGACTTTACTCAGAGTCAGGGACTAACTCCTGGTAGTATTCTGCTATCAGCATCTCATCTTAGGGTTCTAAGGTTTCCCCTCCACCCCTTCTTCCACTACGTGTTTTTTTATGCTAGGAGTGCATCCTCTTCAGCTGAACCCGAACAACCTTAGGATCATGTCCATGTTTCTGTTGTATAATAGGGACTTAGATCTAAATTTAGGTTTGGCAGACTTACTCCTTTGTTACTTCTTCCAGAATGCCCGAGCGAGTAAGGGTAGGTACAACCTTTTCCCCTTCCAAGGCCGTAGCATATGTACCGATACCGAAAAATCGGATAAGGGGTGGAAAGAACGAATGGTAATAGTGAGCTGTAATTGGTCTTACCCTTTCTCGCGCCTATTCCCGATCCCTAGAGTCTTCGGTGCCATTCGTCTGCCAATCTATCATCCTCTTCATAAAGTCTCCTGTCTTTGCGAACATTGCAATCTTCATCGGGGAGACTATGCCTATAAATTCCTGGGTTACGAAGATAGGGACCTTCCCCTTACTTTCATAAAACAACGCATATGCCTCCTGAAGACCCACATCTAGGGCAAAGCCCGATCTGCAACTGTCTTGCAGACTTTGGAGAACTTAGAGTCAATTTCTAATTTGGGCGCTGGTGTTGACATGATGGACTTGCCTGACAAACCTATGTCCGCCATAATCCCTGAAGTTCCCGAAGGGATTACTCTTGTTGATGTTGTGCCATTGTCAACAGCACCACATTCGACTTCGGCCCTTCCTCCTGCGCAGAGCTTGGCAGTGCCATCAGCACAGAACCCCGGAGCCCCACCTCCGCCTCCTGTCAATGCTTCGACTGTGAGGACCCGATCCAGTACAACCGGTGGGGTGGGTACTAAAAGGACCAGGACACAAGCTGATAATGCTTCTTCAAGTAAAGCTCCTGCTGTCCCTGAATCATCCCAGGCCTTGATTCCCTGGGAGCCTAAATTCCTGTTGCCAGATGGAACCCCAGTCTGCGCTGATCAAATTACCCTTAATCAGCCAGAAGCTCTCCGGGCTATGGCCAAAGGGATCTGCACACCAGCCGATAGGGTTGCCCAGACCAAAATCACCCGAACTGATCTTGCTAAGAGGACTTCAATAATGGTTATGGAGGTAAAGATTTTGTTTAATCTTGTGTTCTTAGTTTTATTTGTTGATCGCCTTTTCGTCTAATAACCCTTCCTTTACTGTGTAGCTTCTCTACGACGTCCAGGCCTATAACAGCCTCCTTGAGACCAATGTCAAAGAGATGGCCGGTATGAAGGCCCAAATAAAGCAGAATGACATCCACCGGGTTTCTCTGGTCAAGGAGGCGGATGGTCTTCGCCAGACCATTTTCGAACAGAAGACTCTTTTGGAAACTGGTGAAGCGGAGAAGCGAGCCCTGTCTGCCGAAAAGCTGGTCCTGGCTGCCGAGCTGGAAAAAACGAGGGAATCTGCCAAGAAGATGGCAGCCAAAAAGGCTGAGTCAGATAGACTCTTGGCAGAATCGGAGAAGCTTCTGTCCCTTGAGCGGGAAAAAGTAGAAGTGTGCCGATTGGGTGGGCTTGACATGTACAAAAGATACAGTGTTATCTGTGACATCCGAGCGGCCAGGGCTTGGCGACGGAGGCATGAAATGGAACACATCCCTCTAGAATCCCGAGAATTCAAGACCGCGGAGGAATTTGACGCCTATATGGGACTGCCTGTGCCTTATGAAAACCCTCATTCCTCTGAGAACGAGAAGCGTTTTGCTGCCATCCTGAAGGGGGAAGAATACCATCCTCCTTATCAGTAGTTTAGGCAATTTTATTCGTTTTTGGTCCCATTAAAAGGTTTAATTTTTTATTTTTTTTTTGTTTTTTCGTAATTTCTCTCTTTATCAATGAACAAGAGCTTTTTCGCTATTTTCCCATCCTTGTTTTAATTCTAATGCTTGTACTTTGTTTGTTTAGACGATTGAGCCTTCGGGCATCTGGTGTTTGGCTAAATCAAACTCTTAGGAACATTTTTAACGAAAAATTGAACCTTCGGGCGTTTGGCCCCCGAGGCTAGATTTTATCCTCTAGTTTAGTTCAAATCAGGTTTTGAACTCAATCACTTAGGAATATTTTTATTTTAAAAAATGGAGACTTCGAGCATTTGGCCCCTGAGGCTATGTTTTATCCTCTTGTTAGTTCAAATCAGGTTTGAACTCAGACACTTAGGAAAATTTTAATAAAGAATGGAGCCTTCGGGAATTTGGCCCCTGAGGCTTGATTTCATCCTCTGGTTAGTTCAAATCAGGTTTTAACTCAAACCCTTGGGAAAATTTTAATAAAGAATGGAGCCTTCGGGCATTTGGCCCCTGAGGCTTGATTTCATCATCTGGTTAGTTCAAATCAGGTTTGAACTCAAACCCTTAGGAAAATTTTAATAAAGAATGGAGCCTTCGGGCATTTGGCCCCTGAGGCTTGATTTCATCCTCTGGTTAGTTCAAATCAGGTTTGAACTCAAACCCTTAGGAAAATTTTAATAAACGTGAAACACTTGTATAAAAGTAGAATCTATCTTTATTGAGATGAACTTGAAAATCATAAAGCAGAGGTGCCGACATCGGGCACAGATGCTTCGTAAGAAAAGGTGCCATAGTAAGACACAGTTTTATTTCTTAACAAGAAAAGTAACTATCTAAGGATATTACCTATTTAACCGATAAGCATTCTAAGAGTTGGACTCGTGGCGGCCTGTCTCGTTCTTCCGAACCCGATAAGCACCGCGTCCGATAACCTCAACCACTGTGTAAGGTCCTTCCCATGTCTCTCGTAATTTGCCTACAATCCCAATCTTCCTTTTGAGCACCATATCGCCCACTTGGAACTCTCTTCTTTTGACTTTCTGATTGAATCGTGCCCTGACTTGCTGTTGATAGGCAGCTAGTCTTATCCCGGCAACTTCCCTTCTCTCTTCCAGGAGGTCCAAATCATGGGCTAGGTGCTGATTGTTTGGACCTACTTCCCATGCTTGACTCCTTAGAGTAGGTACCCTTAGCTCGGTCGGGATAACTGCCTCGGCCCCATAAGCCATGGCGAAAAGGGTTTCTCCAGTTGGCTGTCTTGGAGTAGTCCGATAAGACCACAACACCTCAGGCAATTTCTCCAACCATGCCCCTTTTGCATCTTCAAGTTTCTTTCTCAGTGTGTCAAAAATGGTTCTATTCGTCCTTTCGGCTTGCCCATTTCCCAGTGGATAGCCGACGGAAGAAGTGTTTTGATTGATCCTATGCTTTGCCAGGAATGCTTGAACCCTTCTGTTATCCAGGTTGGTGCCATTGTCCATCATTATGGTTCGGGGTAGACCGAATCTACAGATGATGTGGCTCCAGATGAATTTTATAACATGGCTGCATGTTATGATGGGGTATGCCTCTACTTCCACCCATTTGGTGAAATAATCGGTAGCCAGAAGAACATGCGTGGTACATCGTATTGCTTGCGGGAGAGGACCCACAATGTCCATACCCCATCGGGCAAAAGGGTGAGGAACAATAGTTGGGTTTAAGAACTTTGGTGGTAGATGGATGGCATCTCCATGAAACTGACATTTTTTGCAATGTCTGACGTAAATTTTAGCGTCCCTTGCCAGGTAGGGCAAAAAGTACCCCTGGGTGAGGAATTTATGAGCTAGGGACCTTCCCCAGGAGTGATTGCCACAAGCTCCTGCATGAATCTCTTCCATGACTACCGACGCCTCGGATGGGGTGAGACATCTCAAGTATGGTCCGGAAAAAGACTTTCAGTATAGCTGGCCGTTGTATAGGGCATATCTGGCTGCCTTCATTCTTATCTTTCGGGCTTCTGATTTTGATTCAGGCAATGTACCAAATCTCAGATAATCTACTATCGGATCCATCCAACTTGGTTCCCATGGGATAACTATTACTTATTCTGGGGGTTCTAAGCTGGATCGGACGACGAAGTCTATTGGTACAGTGCGAGTCATACCTTCTCCCGCCGCGGAGGCTTGGTTAGCCAAATAATCTGCTACGGAGTTATTTCCTCTGGGAATCTGTTCAAGGTTGATTTGCTGGAACATTTCAGCCTCCCTTAGAACCAGATTCTTATATGCTTCCATCTTCGGCTCTAGGGTTTCATACTCCCCATTTAGCTGTCGTACAACTAGTTGGGAATTACTTTGTACTTGTGCTTTTTGGACTTGTAGGCTTCGGGCCAACCGAATTCCTGCAAGGAGGGCCTCATATTCTGCTTCATTGTTAGAGGTTGGAAATTCCAGTCTAACAGATTGTTGTATTTTAGTACCATCCGGCGTTACGAGTACTACTCCAATCCCTACTCCGTTGATGTTGGATGATCCGTCTACGAACACGACCCATAATTCAGGCTCACCTTCTTCTATGGAGTCAGTAGTTTCTGTTTCTAACAGGAAGTCAGCTACTGCCTGTCCTTTGATGGCCGTTCGGGGGACATAGGTTATGTCAAAAATCCCAAGTTCAATTGCCCATTTTGATACTCTCCCGGATAACTCAGGCTTAGCCATTATGGACCTGATCGAAGTTAAAGTAGGAACTATGATCGGGTGTGCTTCAAAATAGTGCCGAAGACGTCGCTTAGCATTGATCAGTGATAGTACCAGCTTCTCCTATTTTGAATAACGGGTTTCTGCATCAGCAAGGGCTTTGCTGGAGTAGAAGACAGGTGTCTGGTACCCTTTGCCCTCCTTGACTAGAGCGGCGCTGGTAGATGTTGCTGAAATGGCCAAATACAGGTGCAACGACTCATCGGCTTCAGGGGTTGTCAGTATCGGGGGTCTCGCCATGTAACTTTTGAGTTTTTTCAGGGCCTCCGCTTGCTCTGGCCCCCAGACTTCTCCTTGTGCCGCTTTTATTGCTTGAAAGAATGGCCTACACCGATCGGTTAACCGAGAGATGAAACGACTGAGGGTCACTATTCTTCCTGTTAGTACCTGGATCTCCTTCCGGGACTTTGGCTCCGCGGTTTCTACGAGAGCTTTGACTTGCGCAGGGCTAACTTGTATTCCCGTCCGATCAACTATGTGCCCAAAAACTAGCCTGAGGAAACTCCGAAAGAACATTTGGCCGGGTTGCGCTTCATATTGTATTTCCGGAGGGTGTTGAACACCTGCTACAGATCGGTTAGATGGTCTCCTTTCACCTTGCTTTTAACCACTGTGTCGTCGATGTAGGCTTCGATGGTTGATCCCATCATCCCTTGGAACACCCTTTTGACCAACCTCTGATAAGTAGCACCTGCATTCTTTAGTCCGAAAGGCATAACTGTGTAACAAAATGTACCTGATTCCGTGATGAAGGCAGTCTTTTCCTGGTCCTCCGGATTCATTCGAATCTGGTTATACCCGGAATATGCATCCAGAAAGCTCAGGCGTTTGAAACCTGCGGTGACTTCTACCATCTGGTCGATCTTTGGTAAAGGGAAACAGTCTTTCGGGCATGCTTTATTCAGATCAGTGAAGTCAACACATACCCTCCACTTGCCATTTTTCTTCTGGACTACCACCACGTTCGCTAACCAGGAAGGGTACTGGACCTCCTTTATGAATCTTGCTTGCAGAAGCCGGTCAACCTCTTTAGCTATGATCTGGTTTCTATGGGCCCCCATTCGTCTCTGTTTCTGTCTAACGGGCTTTGCGTTGGGATCCACATTGAGAGAATGCAGGGCTACTGATGGATCAATACCGGTCATGTCCATATGGCTCCACGCAAATATGTCAGCATTGGATCGGTGAAGGGACCCCATTTCCTCTTTTTCTTGTGGACTAAGGCCTGAACCGACATAGGTAAACCTTTCAGGGCGGTCGGGGCAAATTTGAACTTCCAGTAGTGGTTCAACTGCTACCGGTGACCCCGGACCTCCCTCCTGTAATTGCTATTTGTCATCGGGTGCTACCTTGGACTGTGACCCTCGTTCCGGTTCCGTCCTTCTTTTTAGACTTTTCATAGTGACAACATAACACTCCTTTGCTGTTACTTGATCGCCCCTGATGTCAATCACATCTACTCTGTTCGGATCGATACAACGCATGACTTGATGCATGGTTGAGGGGACTCCGTGCATCCGATGGATCCATCCCCTTCCCATGAGAAGATTATAGGAAGGCTTGACGTCTACCACCACGAAAGTCTCTCGGAGCGTGCGCCTTGCTGCTGTTACCGGCAGTTGGATCTCTCCCACTGGTTCCACTCTTCTACCATCAAATCCTACTATCGGGCTTCTGGATGGTACAATCTCCTGAGGGTTGATTTCTAGCTTCTCAAAGGCCCATTTTGTGATGATGTTGGCGCTGCTCCCAGGGTCAACCATCACCCTTTTGATCAAGCAGTTCGAGATTATGAGGGAGATCACTAAAGGATCATCGTGTGGCGTCTGAATGCTCCTTATATCCACAAAAGTGAAGACTATCCGGGCATCCTCCTTCGGGCCTCTAAACTTGCATACTTCCCCAACCCTACGTAGCTTCTGAGCTTGCCGCATCTGGGACCTTCGGCCCTCTTCTATCTCTGATCGACTTGGCCCTCCATGGACCATGTGAATGACACGTACGGGTTGTCCCATAGCTCCCTTGACAGACGCATGCGACGCTTGGTCTGATCAGGCTCCTTCTTTGGCCACGTCCTCGGTCAGTTCTCCTTTTGCAATCATGGCTTCCACCTGTCTCCTGAGGCTTCTGCATTCGTTAGCGTGGTGCCCATACTCGCCATGGAAGGCGCAGTGCCTTGACATATCCCTTTGGTCCATCGGTTGTCTGATGGGTGGTGGTGACCGGTAGATTCCTTTGCCCTTTGTCTCCTGGTATAGCTTTGCCAAGGTCACTTTTAAGGGGGTGACCTTCTCCTCCAACCTTGGTCATTTTTCTGGGACTGGGGAAGGAGCAGGAGGAGCGCTTGGTCGCTTCCGGTCTGGTGCCCGATCCTTAACCCTGGAAGATTCGGATGCCTTGGCCTCTACTATTGGAAAGACGGTCCTTCTCTGTCGTATGGCCAACTCTTCTTCTATTCGGAGGTGCCCCTGTGCCCTAGAGTTGAGTTCTCCAATATCAGCTGGTGGCCTCTTGACTAGGGATTGATGGAACTTGGTTCCAGGGATTAGGGCCATTCTGAAGGCTTCGACGGGCGAATGCTGATCGCAGTTGTCAATCGAAGACATCTCCACATTGAACCGTGAGATAAAACTTTTCAGGGATTCGCCCTTCTCTTGGATCATGGTGAACATACTGGAGATAGTCTTCTTCTGCCTTTTATTGCCGAAGTACTGGGCAATAAATAACTCGCAGAGTCTGAGCCAGCTACCGATCGATCGGGGCGGTTGTTTTCTGAACCACAAGAGGGCTGCTTCGGTCAGGGTGGTGGGGAAAACTTTGCAAAACAAGGCCTCGTTCTCGTTGTAAACATTCATCTTGGTATGAACGTGGTAGATGTATTCTGTTGGATCTTTTGTACCATTGAACAGGGTGAACTTCGGTAATCTGAACCTCTCCGGATAGGGCACGCTGGTGATCGATACGGTAAATGGTGTCTGAACGACGTCTATGGCTGCCAGATCGATTGGGGTTTGTATATTCAGATCCCTAAGCACGTCCCGTTGGAATCTGGACATGATTTCCTCCAGTTTTTTCATGGTCAGGACCTCCTCGGGGTTACGTACCCCAAGAACCTGTAGGGATGACTCTGCATG
Source organism: Cornus suecica (assembly GCA_963922005.1). NCBI lineage: Eukaryota > Viridiplantae > Streptophyta > Magnoliopsida > Cornales > Cornaceae > Cornus > Cornus suecica. Next base: position 48,258,661 of record OY998245.1, on the reverse strand, counting down.
TTCCTCACGATCGTTGTGGGCTCTAGCGAGCGGGTCATCCATGTCTGTCTGGCGGCCTACAGATCGTTCACGCTGACCGGACTGCTCATCGTCATGGACCTCCTGTGGGATCTGCAGTTGAGCCAATTTTGCCACCAGTTTAGCGTTCTGCCTTTCTAACTCGGCAGTCCTCTCCTCTAGGGCTCGTCTGATCGGATCTTCTGGTTGCTGGCCTCCGTTTGGAGGTAAATCGGTCTGCTGTGAACGTGTGATTGCCATTGATGGTACGAATCTTAACTCTTTTGCAGAGGGTGAGAAACTTATTGAAAAAAAAAGATTTCAATAATAGAGGTTCCCACAGACAGCGCCAATTATGTAAATGCAGAAAAGTTACACAATAATAATTGGGTAAAAATTTGGATCCCCTTTTTTCATTCATCAAAGCCATTTATTTATACAAGATTACAGAGATGGGTCAAGCCCATGTATCGAAGTTAATCAATCCCTTAAATCAAGGGATTTGATCAACCCTACCTTTTTTAGGACTCTCTATTATATAATTGGACTACTCCTTGTCTTGTGGATCACTTAACTTCTAGATTTTTCCATTGGCCCATTCGTTTTTCAGCCCATTCATCTTCGTGCCATCAGTCCCTGGCCCATCAGTTGTTGGCCCGTCACTCCTGTGGCCCATCTTTGATTGGGCCAGACATTTTTGACCATCACAGACTTTAACCTTTTAATGCAAATACTCACTATTTGTTGAGACACTGAGATCCGATTACTTAGCAAAAAAAATCATTGCTCTAGGGGGCTTAAATAAATACTCATATTTAAAATTTTCAATTTTCTCTTCTTCTTTTTTTCCTTTCAATATTACACCAATATTCATGAGCATGCAATATGCATATAAAAGTATAGATCAATCTAGCTTAGCCCACGAACCTACGGATCATTTCAGATCAGGTGAGAAAAAATAACAGTTTTAGCAGACATTACAATCCTCTTCCGAAGTAAGACAAACACCTAAGATTAAAAAAATTTAATATAAAATAATCATGTCAAGTGAACATCCTAAATCCTTAGGTCAGGCTAACACTTATACTTCTCATATGCATAATAAAACAAGTAAATATGAGAATAGAGTGAAATGTGACAACCTTCGTACTCTATCCAAGCTCATCATTCCAAAAAATTTATTTTATGATTTTATTTTTTACTTATAATGCATGTATGAATAAATATAATACAAATGCATGATAATCTATCAATTCTAGGAAAATAATGCAATGTGTTCCTAGAATGATAGATAAGAAGATATCTATTCTAAAGAAAGCATAAAAATAAATTTTCTAAGACTAACATGCTTTTGAAAATCAAATGGTTTTTGGTTTTATACAGATATCTACCAACTGAGAATCTGTGGATATAAACTCTAGAGATACTATATAATCTTCAACAAGATCTCGAATGAAATGATGTCGAATATTTATATGATTTGTCTTAGAGTGTTGAATATGATTTTTAAAAATATTTATTACACTCGTGTTAGTCATTGTGCCTTGTGAAAAACCACAATCCTGTAACATCTGACGTATCCACAATACCTGAGTACAACAACTACCAACTGCTATATACTCAGCCTCAGCAGTGAAAACGGGAACACAATTTTGTTTTTTGCTATGCCAAACAATTAAGCAAGTACTAATATAGAAACACCATCCACTAGTACTTTTTCTATCGTCTACATTACCAACTCAATCAACATAAAAAAAGAAGCAATATCGGTATTAATTCCTAATGGGTACCACAATCCATAATTTACAATCCCTTTAACCTATTTAATGATTCTTTTTACCACAGTAATATGAGACATCTTAGGACTTGCTTGGTAGCGATCGAGCATACAAACCAACACTAAAAGGTATGTCAGGCCGATTGACAGTCAAGTACAACAAACTCCCAATCATACTCCTTGAAGTGTAGGATCGCCATCTTTGCCTTTGGTATTCATGCTAAGCTTGACCCTTATACTCGTAAGAGTGCGAACATCCTTAATCTTTTCAAAACCAAACTTCTTTATTAATTCCAAGACATAACGGGTTTGGGAAACAAAAATTCCATCACTAATTGCCTAATATGTAGCCTTAGAAATAAAATCAATTCACCAATCATGCTCATCTCAAACTCATATGTCATTTGATCTCTAAAATAATGAACAAACCGGTCAAAAGTGGAGACAAACACTATATCAACAACATAAATTTGAGCAATAACTATGCCACTTTCAAATTCCTGAATAAACAGTGTTTTGTCCACTTCCCCTCAGGTAAAATCCGTTCTAAACAGATGGTCAGTCAATCTTTCATGCCAAGCTCTATGAATTTGCTTTAGCCCATATAAAACTTTTTTAAGCTTATAAACATGACTAAAACAATGAGAATCTTCAAATCTTTTGGACTACTCCACATACACTTTCCTCATGAAGAAGGTCATTTAAGAATGCATTATTAAAGTAAACAAGGAAAAAGAAAGAACTACATTCTTCTTTCTGTTTAGTGAGAGGGAGCTTAGTAGATCACTCCCAATTATACACAAAATTTATTTATTATTATTATTAATTTTTTTTTTGGATGACTTTCATGACATTCATGATGTCTGGTTGGCCAATGGCATCTTGACACCTGGCCATTGAAAAGTAAACAAGGAAAAAGAAATATCAACTTTATTGGTGAGTTATTATTCTTCACAAAATAATTGAATTCATACATCTATCTGATTGAAAGGGCTACATGAATGACTAATTGAATGCCTACAACGCCTTGCTTTTGTTTTTATTTTTATTATTCTATATTTTTTATTTTAAAGGAATAAGGAGATTTGAATTGGTAATTGGACAACATCAGCAATCAGTGTAAGCACTCACTAATAAGGATCAAAGAGAGAAATTATTAATTACAAAAATGTACCACGTTGTACAATCAATAGCAGTAATCCTAAAATAGTTTAATAAATTGGTATAAAAATCAATCACTTTTCTTGATTAGTTCTCCTAATTACCTAATAAATCTATTGCTATTAATTAAGAATTACTGGTTGAAAAGATATCTAATTAAGAAAAGAAGAAGAACTAAAGATGTCTTTCACGGAGATGTAATCTTTGCGCAAATGTAATGCTTTATTTGGTTTGGAGAATCATGCACTAAAGATGTCTTTCACATAGATGGAATCTTTGCACAAAAGTAATGTTTTATATGGTTTTGGTTAGGAGAACCATGGACATTTCATTACAAATGTGGGTTTTACTTATTCTAAATGAGAGCAAATCCGTGATGAAAGTACTCTGATTCCAATGATGATCTATTTTTCCGTATCCTCATTTCACTTTGTGGATCAAAAGATCTCAATTTTTGGTATGTTTTTATCTAAAGGGTAAATTGCTTAAAACCCCCCTCAAATTTACTCTTTTTTCCTACTATACCCCCTCAACTATAAAATAAGCTTAGAACCTCCTAAAGTTTCATAAAAGGTTGCACTGTGGGCTTGCCCTCAAATTTTTTTACCTTTTTACCCTCCAAACTTTTTGTATTTCCACCTTACCTTTAATCTTATCCTTACTATTATATTTCTTAATTTTTTAAATTAAAAAATATTATTTCTTTTAGTTAGAATATTAATTATGCCATTTACCTTTAATGTATTAGACTAAATATACTCTCAAATGTTAATTTTTTTTTGTAAGTTTTAATTATTTTATTTGTAAATCAATTAACTTGTTATTAAATTTTAGTTTAATTTAAATCATAAAACTCAATTCCAATTAATATATTCATCAATAAATCACAATTTATGAATATATTTTTATGAAAAGAATGTTTCATTTGGCAAAAAAAAAATTAATTAGGATAATGAGTTTTATGATTTAAAACAAATTAATTTTTATTGGAAAATGATATATATTTTGGAATATATATATATAATTCTTCAAAAATATATATATTTCGAATTGTTTTAAAAAAATATGAATTTTTTCCAAAAAAATAAATTTTTTGAGAAAAATATATATTATTTTCCAAAATATGATTTTTTTTCCTAAAATAATATAATTATTTTCCGAAATATATATTTTTTATATTTTAGAAAATAATGTATATTTTTCAGAAAAAAATCATATTTTTTAAAACAATTCAAAAAATATAGACTTTTGACGAATCATATATATATATATATATATATTCCAAAATATATATCATTTTTCAATATATATATATATATATATATATATATATTCCAAAATTGTATGTGTTGGTCCCTAAACCACTACTACAAGAAATAAGGTGTATACGAATGTTGCAGCCGTGGTTCAAAGAAGTAAAAACTGTTATGTATTATAACTTTTTACTCGCAGACGGTAATTGTCACCTAATTAAAGTCAATCATTAAAAAATTTTACACTATAATTTCAGAAAAAAATTATTGTTTTACTTTAAATCTCCTAAATTATTAAACTATATATTTTTTTCACAGATAATTTTATTCTACAACTAAATTTTTTGTCACTAACTCTAGCCTCTTTCCCTCCCCTACTTGTTAGGTCACAACTCTATATAAGAAAGCAATTCCCATTTAAGTTGCACAAAACAAACATCGACTTTAGGTAGCAAAAGGGAAGATGTTTGCAAGTTCTGTTGAGGTGCTTTCTAAAGACAGAGTAAAACCATTACTCCCCATCACCTTAGAGACTACAAACTTTCATATATATCCCCCCCCCCCCCCCCCCCCACAATAATTTCATACTATGTGCGAAAAATTCTCAATTGTTATAAAATATGTGTATAAATTCACTGTGTTTCAAAAATGTGCAACTTACCCCAAAATGATATGAAATCCCTAAAATACTCCTTCTAACATAATAAAAATAATAAATATTGAATTAATAATAAATAATCTATAATAAATAATAAATAAATAAATAAAATGATTTAAAAAGTTTATAAAAAATATACTTTTTTTTCAATATTTTTTATAGTAAAATTGTAGTTTTTTTTGATAATTTTATTAAATATATTTTTTATAAATATTTTTCAGTTTTTTTTTTTTTTGTAATTTTATTATATATATTTTAAAAAAACATTAACTAGATTATTTTTTTAAATCAAAATGTTATATAAATATTGAGTTTTTAAAAAAGTCTTATTTGTTTTTCAATATAATTTTAATATTTTTGAGATTTTTAAAAATTATTTTGTTGATTATTTTCTTAAATATATTTTTTATAAACATATTTTCTATTTTTTTTTTGTTTTTGTAATTTTATTTTAGTTTTTTTAAAAATAACTTATTCTAAGGGTATTTCAAACAATTCATGTCACAATAAGGGTAAAATGCACATTATTTTGAATAATAAAATACGAAAGAGAGAGGTTTATATTCACTAAATGCATATTACAGTAGATTTTTCGCACCTGATCATATATATGACCAAAGAAAATTAATTACTTGTGATCGTAACCAAGATGTCCTACTTATATTGTTAATACAATGCATTGCGGAGGATCGATCTCAATCAATTACAACAATCATCTTGATTATTGACCTGATAAGGATCAAAGAAAGAAATTATTAATTACAACAATTGTAATATGTCATTGGTACTACGATATTCCTACCCATAAAATAAAATAATGACTTTATGGATAAAAAGTCAATTAATAATTTCTTGAATGAAAAGATGTCTAATAACGAAAAGACAAAAGGAATAATCAAGATATCCCACTTCTGCAAGCAAAAGTAACTTTCGAATTTAAAATGTTAAAATTGCACGTGTGGGTCCCTAAAGGCTGGCCTCTTCAATCCCCCTCGAGTGTTAGAACACTCAATATAAGAAATTAATCCCATGCATCTATGCCAATGTTCGGTACGTGGTGTGGAGTGATTTGGTTTGCTCTGTTCTGGTCTGATCTCGTTTAGATCATGAATTTAAAATTTTGTTTAGTAAGGTTTCATTCTGATATAATCTGTGTGATATTCTGAAAGTTTATTTGGTAAGCGATTTGTTCTGATGATTTTGGTCTGAAAAAAATGAAACTAAACCATGTTTCACAAATTATCTGGTTCCAAACTTCTTTGAACCAGACCATGTTTGACAAACTGGTCTGGTCTTACATTTCTAGTAAACTGTGAAAATATTGAATATACTTTATATGATATAATAATCTTAAAACCCACAAAATTAATTTTTAAACATTTTTTAAAATATTTTTAAAAAATATATTTTTAAAACCTTAAAACCCACAAAAAATATTTTTAAACATTTTTTAAAATCTTAAAACCCACAAAATTAATTTTTAAACATTTTTATTACTTATTTCTTACATAATAATGTTATATTGGTTTAGTAAAAATTTATTAAAGTATGATTATTGAACTTCAATTATCGAATATAACAACAAATATGTTTTATACAAGCCACATTTTTTATTATATTGAAATTACAATCACATGAATTTCACAAATCATGCAGTAATATTACATAACAACTTCAACTGTCGATAATGTGCAAATAATGCACTTTGATATTTTCACTTTAAAAAAAATTCATTATTTATTATTATTTATCATTTACTATTTATTATTTATTATAATATATATATATATTTATTATTATTTTTATATATTATTTAATTCATTTTGTTTATTATTTATTTATTCTTTTATTTTTATTTGTTTATAAATATATTTTATTAATTTATTATTTATATTATTATTTATTATTGTATTTATTATTATTTTTGTATTATTTAATGCATTTTATTTCATTTATTTCATTTATTATTTAATTCATTTAATTCATTAATTATTATTATGTATTATTTAATTCATTTTGTTTATTATTCATTTTTTTATAAATATAATTCATTTAATTTAATATTTATATTATTAATTGATTCTTTATATTATTATTTATTATTTTATTTTAATTAATTTATAAATATATTTTATTCATTTAGTATTTATATTATTATTTAATTCCTTTTGTTTATTATTTATTACTATTTATTCATTTATTTTTATATTTTTGATAATTTTATTTAAATATATTTTTTATAAATATTTTTCAGTTTTTGTTTTTTATTTTTGTAATTTTATTATATATAGTTTTTAAAAAAACATTAACTTGATATATTTTTTTAATCAAAATGTTATATATATATAGAGTTTTTAAAAAAGTCTTATTTGTTTTTCAAAATAATTTTAATATTTTTGAGATTTTTTAAAATTATTTTGTTGATTATTTTCTTAAATATATTTTTATAAACATATTTTCTTATTTTTTTATTATTTTTGTAATTTTATTTTAAATTAATTTATTCTAAGGGTATTACAAATAATTGATGACATAATAGGGAAAAACGCTCATAGTTTCGAATAATAAGGTGGGAAAGAACGGCAGGGATTTATACTCACTAAGTGCATACTACGTTCTCAATCAACGACACTGTATATCATCTTGATTCTTGACCTGATAAAGATCAAAGAAAGAAATAATTAATTACAACAATTGTACTATGTCATTGGTACTACGATATTCCTACCCTAAAAAAAATAATGACTTTACTGATAAAAAGTTAATTAATAATTTCTTGAATGAAAAGATATCTTATAACGGAAAGAAAAAGGACTAATTAAGGATATCCCACTTCTGCAAGCAAAAGAAGTTTTCGAATTTAAAATGTTAAAATTGCACGTGTGGGTCCCTAAAGGCTGGCCTCTTCAACCCCCTCGAGTGTTAGAACACTCCATATAAGAAAGTAATTGAACCCATGCATCTAAGGTAATGTTTGGCTCGCGGTCTGGTGTGATCTGATAAGGTCTGGTTTGGTCTGGTCTTTTTTAAATTCTAAATTTAAAATTTTATTTGGGAAGCGGTCTGGTCTGATGGTTACGGTCTCACAAATATTGAACCAAACCATATTTGGTAAAGCGATCTGATATGATCTTTTCGCTTTTAAAAAATAAGTATTTACTAGTTATTATGATATTCATTTATTATTTTTATGTATTATTTATTATTTATTAATTTATAAATATAATTTATTAATTATTACTTATATATTAATTTATAAATATATTCTATTAATTTATTATTATTTAATTATTTAATTCATTTAATTTACTATTATTTAATTATTTATTTATATTATTATTATTTATTCATTTTAATTTATTTATAAATATATTTTATTAATCTATTATTTATTCATTTATTTATTAATTAATTAATTAATTTTGTTTATTAATCATTATTTATATTTTATTTTTAAATATGTTTTAATTTATTTAATATTTATATTATTAATTTATTATTATTATTTATTCATTTTAATTATTTAAAAATATATTTTATTAATTAATTTATTATTATTATGTATTATTTAATTCATTTTTCTTATTATTCATTATTTTTAAGTATTTTTATTTAATTTATTATTTATTAATTTATAATTATTTATAAATATATTTTATTAATTTATTATTATATATTATTTAATTAATTTATTATTATTATTTTTATGTATTATTTAATTTATTTTGTATATTATTATTATTTTTATTCAATTTTTGTTTTTGGTGGTCTTAATTCTTGTTTTCCAAAATCTGATTTTGGTTACCAAGACCAGACCAGATCATGTAGAACCACAAAAAAAAGGTTTCAAAAACACCACATTTGGTTCAATTTGGTCTGGTTCCAAATTTTGAGACCAGTCTAAACAAACATAATCTAGTCCCTAAAAATCAAGACCAAACCAAACCAGGTGGAACCATAACCACCTACTAAACAGGCCTAAGTTGCACAAAACAAACAACAACTTTAGGTAGCTAAAAAAAGGAAGATGTTGGCAAGTTGTGTTGAGGTGCTTTCTAAAGAGAGAGTAAAACCGTCATCTCCAATTCCCCGTCACCTTAGAGACTACAAGCATTCATATATATGAGGGTTATTTGCGAAAACCCTCAATAATTTCATGCGAAAAATTCTCAATTGTTATAAAATATGTGTATAAATTCACTATATTTAAAAAATGTGCAACTTACCCCCAAAATGATATGAAATCCGTAAAATACTCTTTCTAACCTAATAAAAATAATAAATATTGAATTAATAATAAATAATCTATAAATAAATAAAATGATTTAAAAAGTTTATAAAAAATATAATAATAAATAATCTATAAATAAATAAAATGATTTAAAAAGTTTATAAAAAATATTTTTTTTTTTCAATTTTTTAAAATATTTTTTATAGTAAAATTGTAGTTTTTTATGATAATTTTATTAAATATTTTTCAGTTTTTTGTTTTTTTTTTTTGTAATTTTATTATATATTTTTTTAGAAAACATCAACTCGATTATTTTTTTTAATCAAAATGTTATATAAATATAGAGTTTTTAAAAAAGTCTTATTTGTTTTTCAAAATAATTTTAATATTTTTGAGATTGTTTTTAATTATTTTCTTAAATATTTTTTATAAACATATTTTCAATTTTGTTTTGTTTTTGTAATTTTATTTTAATTTTTTAAAATAACTTATTTTAAGAATATTTCAAACAATTCTTGAGCAAAACGCATATAATTTTGGGTAATAAAGTGTAAAAGAACCGCAGGGTTTATACTCACTAAATGCCTACTACAGTGGGTTTTTGGCAACTGACCATATGACCGTAAAAAATTAATTACTTGTGATCTTAACCAAGATGTCCTATTTATATTGTTAATACAATGCATTGCGGATGATGGTTCTCAATCAACAACACTGTGTAGATCATCTTGATTCTTGACCTGATAAAGATCAAAGGGAGAAATTATTAATTACAACAATTGTACTATGTCATTGGTACTACGATATTCCTACCCCAAAATAAAATAATGACTTTACTGGATAAAAAGTCAATTAGTAATTTCTTCAATGAAAAGATATCTTATAACGAAAAGAAAAAGGACTAATTAAGGATATCCCACTTCTGCAAGCAAAAGTAGGTTTCCAATTGAAAACGTTAAAATTGCACGTGTGGGTCCTAAAGGCTGGCCTCTTCAATCCCCCTCGAGTGTTAGAACACTCCATATAAGAAAGTAATTGAACCCATGCATCTAAGTTGCACAAAGCAAACATCAACTTTAGGTAGCTAAAAAAAGGAAGATGTTGGCAAGTTGTGTTGAGGTGCTTTCTAAAGAGAGAGTAAAACCATCATCTCCAACTCCCCATCACCTTAGAGACTTCAAGCTTTCATTCTTAGACCAAATTGCACCACCAATTTATGTTCCTCTCATTTTCTTCTATGAAGTTGAGATGGGTCATGGTTTTCATGATCGTGCCCAAATTTCCGAGTCACTGAAATTGTCTTTATCGAAAACCCTAACTCGGTTTTATTTATTAGCAGGAACGATAAAAGATGACGATACTATCGATTGTAATGATGTCGGAGTCGAGTTTGTTGAAGCTAAAGTCCATTCTCACCTTTCTCAAGTTATAGGAAAGCCTCATATTGAAGACCTAAAACAATACATTCCTATTGAACCTTATGGTACTAGGTATGAAATCGGTGAGGAAACAATCCTAGCCGTCCAAATCAATTTCTTTGATTGCGGTGGGATGGCTATTGGTGTGTGCATTTCGCACAAAGTAGCTGATGGATCCTCTTTAGTTGCATTCATGAATTCGTGGGCTGCCATGTCCCGTGGTGCTAGCGAAAAAGTGAACCCTAGTTTCGATCTGGCTAGCCATTTCCCGCCTAGAGACTTACTAGGGTTCATGCCAACTGCAAGCATTGCGAAAGAAAAGATCGCGACAAGAAGGTTTGTATTTGATAAATTGCAGTTAGCAACACTGAAAGAAGTCGCGTCTTCAGCCTTTGGATCAACAACAAAAGATCCAACTCGTGTCGAAGCTATCTCAGCTTTCATATGGAAGCAATTCATGGAGGTGTCCAAAGTTAAGCTCGAAACCAAAAAGATGTTTGCAGGACTCCATGCAGTGAACTTGAGACCCCGGATGAGGCCACCCCTCCCGGACCACTCCTTTGGAAATGCTTGGACATACGCGATCGCATTATTGACATATGAGGGTAAGCAAGATTACCATGACCTAGTGAGCCTGCTGAGGGGTTCGATACGAAAAATTGATGTTGATCATGTGAATAAACTAAACAACGGAGATTGGTACTTGGAAAATCTTAAAAGGAGCAGTGAAAATCTATCCAAAGGTAATTTAGAGTTTTGTAGTTTTAGTAGTTGGTGTAGATTTCCTATGTATGAGGTTGACTATGGTTGGGGTAAGCCAGTTTGGGTATGCACCACTACTATGCCTTTCAAGAATGTGGTGATTTTGATGAGTACTAGTTGTGGGGAGGGAATAGAGGCATGGGTGAACATGGTTGAAGATGACATGGCCATGCTGGAACATGAACACAAGCTCCTTTCTCATGGTGCCACTAAAATAGATGCCTAAGAACTTGGTGGTGATCGTAATAGAGAATATGTTTACTCTGATGATCTACCATATATCTTATTTGCTTGTGGTTATTTGACTTCTTCCCTAAGTACGTAGAAGCATTGTGTATGTATGTTTGTGTGTAATCTAGTGTCAAATAATGGTATTGGCATGTGTATATGTATATACACATCTTAAGCAATTAATAAATTAAAATACATTCCCGTATATCTGTGCTGTTCTTTTACTTCTTCTTTTATTTTTTTCTTTGTATGTTTGTCATGCAATTTCTTAATATCCAACAATTGTAGAGGTGTGGTTAAATATCGAAACTCCTTAGAGGCAGTTTGAGATTCCTTATCCAACAAAGCATGACTTTCAATTAATCAAAGACTATAATTTAAGGTGAGTTAATGGAAAAGAGAGAATTAAAAAGCAAAGAAAGAAAAAAAATATGAAGAGTTTGTGAATGTTCAGAAGAGAAGAAAGAGTACATGTAATTTCGACGGAAATCCCTTAGGGTATGTATGGTTGCCCCAGAATTTTATGATATTTTAATGGGTTAATTTCACAAAACCCCTCTATAGTATTCAATTTAATCAACTAACCCCGATTTTGTCCACTTTGCCCCATATACTATTCAATTTCATCACTAAGCCCCCTACCCTCACATTTTGAATCATAATACCTAAACTACCCTCAATACTATAGGGGGGTTTAGTGAAATCAAGCCTTTAAAAAAATTATTTTTCGAAAATCAATTATATTTTTCCGTAAAAACTATAAATTTCAAATATATATATATATATATATTTCAGGAAAAAAATATTTTTCGAAAACAATATATATTTTGGAAAAAATATATATTGCCACCCGAGCTTTGCTTGGTTGCTTTTGGCTTCTAAACTATGCTTCTAGCTTGATTTTCTTGGCTTGCACTATTTATGGATTGGAAGGTATACCTCGAACCCTATAGTCTCTATTAGAAGTTAGAACTGTATTTGCTTTGTCATCTGGTTTGTGACACAACCCATTACCTAAATAGATGTAAAAATTCTTCTCAATTTGCAAAATTTAGTTGAAGTGTAGGCAAAGCATGAGTCGAATTCAAGACATTGATTTGCAGATAGGCTTAGCTTGATTTTGCCCTGAAATTAGGCAGACAAATTTTTTTTTTGTTTTGAAGTTTTTGGCTTCATGAAATAAGCTTATTTAAATGTGCAATGAGAAAAGGTTGAAATTTTGAAATGATCAAATATATGTAGCATGTGGTTGCATCCCAAATTATGTTGCAAAATGTTTCAAAATAATTTGATTATAATCTATCAAATATATTTTTATATAATTATATTTTTAGTGATTCATTCATTATCCTTCATTTATAAACTTTTAAATGAGTTGTCATTTATATGCATGTATTTGGGTGGTTCATGCATTATAAGTAAAGAAATTTCACATCTCTCTCTACGAGATCTTTGACATTCTTAATGAATTTTATTGATTCACTTAATTATAGAGAAACTCATATTAAGTTCTGTGTCGTAATTTGTGACATACATTTTATTAATTCATTGTATTGAAGTAGGAATTTTTTAAATCATGTATCTTGAAGTTTGTGAACATTTATTAGGTTTATCTTTACAGGTCTATAAAAAGAACATATGTTGTTCATTTGAATGTATGAAGTATGAACTAGTTTGAGAATGAAGAAATATGACAAAATAAAAATGATGAAGAGGATCATGTTTAGTCCATTTCATACTCAAGTTTCTCTATTGATAATTCCAGAAGTTTTTCTTCTAATTTTTTTTATGGGGCATTCTGAAAAAAGATTAAATGTTGCACCCAATAGTATATCGTGTAAATACTTTGTGCCCGGATAGAGTTCAGGTTTAGTTGAATCCCGTAAATAGAGCTGCCATGATCCCTTGCAACTTTGTGGAAGGCTTCAACTATCTTCAAGAAGTATTCACGTGCCTCCAAGCAATGGTCTGGGTTTTCATGAAATTCTATTTCCGCCATATATATAAGTGCAAGTGAGTTTCGTGATCACTTATTTTTTTAACAATTTGAAGATACGTCTTTCTCCAGTATGGCGGCATATTATTGTTTTGGACTCATTTCAATACAATTAACTTGAGTTGATGAAAGTTTTCTCCATGAAGGAAAGCTATATTGTTTGTCTCATTTCTATCAATTTTGATTGGAAATGTTGAGGTTGTCAAAGAATTTCCAAACTAGTGGGGGTTAACGATATGGAGATATTAGTTCACTCTTGCAAAATATGCAAAAGGCTATTGGTGGACTCTTATGTTGAATTTGTTCTCCACAAGTGTTCTAATTTTTTTTTTTTTATATAGAATGATCTACAAATTGATTTTCATTCTTGAAAATTTATCACCTTTTTATGGATCAATGGTTGTCAAAATCGCGATTCTAGGAGCTACGATTCAACACCCAAAAATAACTTGAATTGCAAAAAAATTATTCATATAGGTAGAATCGAAGTAGAATCGGATAGAATTGTACAATTCTGCGATTCTACCATTTATGCTTCTTGAAAGATTTTTTTAGGTGATTTGGGTTGGACCATCTATCAAAATATACTTCAAAGCCCAAAGACTCTTTAAAGACCCAATAATTTTAAATACACAAGTCACACAACCCAAACCAAACCCTTTAATTTATGCCCTGAATTAGCTAAGCTTGGCATAAGACAATTTCAACAGTTTGGCTTTACAAACCAAACCCTTTAAGGTTGCGTTTGGTAACGGTTTGGTGCAATGTTAGTTTTTGGTTTTGGTTTTGGTTGAGTTGGATTTGGTTTGATGTGGTTTTATTTTGGTTCCAAATCATGTTTGGTGCAAATGGTTTTGGTGTGAGAAAAAGTGATGCTGAAAAACCAAACCATATTTGGTATAGTTGGTATGGGTTGAAATTCTTAACCAAACCATGTTTGGTAACTTGGAATGGTTTCACATTTTATTTATAACTATTAAAATTTATGATATTAAAATATATTTAATATTATATATTAATATTAATATATTAATTTTTAGGAAAGATAATAAAACTATAATATTAAAATATATTAAATTTCCAAAAATATATTTTAATATTAAAATATTAATAATATATTAATTTTTAGGAAAGATAATAAAATTATAATATTAAAATAACTTCCAAAAATATATTTTAATATTAATATATTAAAATATATTAATATTAATATATTTTAATATATTAATATTAATATATTTTAATATATTAATATATTAATTTTTAGGAAACATAATAAAACTATAATATTAAAATATATTAAATTTCCAAAAATAAATATTAATTTTTAGGAAAGATAATAAAACTATAATATTAAAATAACTTCCAAAAATATATTTTAATATTAATATATTATAATATATTAATATTAATATATTTTAATATATTATAATATTATAATATTAATATATTTTAATATATATTAATATTAATATATTAATTTTTAGGAAAGATAATAAAACTATAATATTAAAATATATTAAATTTCCAAAAATATATTTTAATATTAATATATTAATATTAATATATTTTAATATATATTAATATTAAAATATATTAATATTAATATATTTCCATATATATTTTAATATTAAAATAATTTCCAAAAATATATTTTAATATTAATATAAATATATTAATATGGTGCAACTATTTAGTTTTGGTTTGGGGTGAGATGGTGCAACCATTTAGTTTTAGTTTGGGTTTTTACAGTACCGCACCACCAAAAACCATCTCATTAGATGGTTCCAAAATCATGGGTTGATACCACCATTTGGTACCATTGGTTTGGTACTGTTGAACCAACACCAATCCTAACAAACATGGGTTGGTACAACTATTTCGTATCAAAACCAAAAAACTGGTACCAAAACCAGTTACAAAACATGGCCTTAATTTATGCTGAGAATTATTAATGACAGTAAATAAATACTACTAAAAAGAAGCAGACCCTAAAATTTTGTGATGCTTACGAAATTTGTAGTTTTTGTTTTAAGGTTCTTTATTATAATTCATTCTCAACTTCTTAAGTAAGTTTTTTATGTTCCAATTTTAAATTTAAATTTTAAGCTTTTTGTTTAAATTTGTAATTTTATCATATGAATTATAATATTTTTCTTTTTTTATTTGTATATTTTAGTGAATGAAATTCACGAAATAGATGAAGACTTTGGCAATAGCAATGACTTATTTAGCTAATTTTTCATTTTACTTGTATTATTTTTAGAAATTTGGTTATGAACGTATGCTTATTGATTTGGTTATCAACTTATGTTGTGTACTAGTGACTTTTAGTTTCTAAGTTGGTGTTTGTTTATTATTTTGGGTTAACATGATACATTGGTGGAAGTTGGAACATGATATTAAGTATGTTAAATAATATTTATTTAGATTTTTAGAAAATGTGTTTTAATATTATCTTTACTTTATTAATTAGTTTTTTTTTTAGGTAAGCAATAATGTGAGAGAATTCAATCATTCGCACCTTGATACGACTTTAGGGTAATCTTTTAATGTATATTTGTTGTTTTGAGTATTTGTTTGATATATTATAGAGATATTATTGTTTAAAGAGTTAAATTAAATTATTTTTTTGACAATTTTGTAGAATCGTAAGATTCTACTTATGATTCTACGATTCCGATTCTACAGGCCCCCAACGATTCTACCTAGAATCCCGATTCTAATAGCCTGGTATGGATGAGAATTATCAAGTCAATGATCGTTAAAGATATGCAATCTTGACAAGTGAGTCTTAGGGAAATCATTCTAGCTTCCATATGCTTGAGTTCGTCCTTAAGAATATCATTCAAGTTGAGAGGTCAAATGTGACTCAGAGAAGATTCTCAATAAATTATACATATCACAAGTGATTCTAGCTTACAACTAATGCACAAGGAAGACAATGTTGGAGCTCAACTTCAACATTCTCAATTAATACAATATTTTGATACTTTAAATTGAATCCTCATAGATCAGAGTTGTAATCTATGCGGGAAGCATTGTTCTATACTTGCAAGACATGTGAAACAACTTGGAGTTGGATTCAGATAAATCTGCTTTAGGTTTGCCTAGGTGGTGATGTTGCCTCTTGGAGGTCTGAATAGCAAACATATATGTTTTTAAAATTATTTTAATTTGAATCCATATTCATCTCAAGTGCAAGGAACACATGAGAAATATCCTTCTCAATACTTTGAGAATATGATGCGTACAGTGCTATTGCAGTTGGAAGAAAGCCATGACCAACTAAGAAATATCCTTTTTAAGACTTAATGAGAAAATGAGATGTGGGAAGAATAATCCGATATTGGTTGACGTACCAATAAGAGCTAGCAAGACTAGCATTCACTTTACTGAACTATGAGACTGTGATATACTGAGAATGATGAATTCAATAAATTTATCTGTTAGATCATCATGTGTGGGGTCTTAATATTTATCGCATTGAGGCCATATAATATTTTGATAACTGTGGTAGACCCATTTCTTTCTTGGAGTAGAGATGATCTTAAATACATTGAGGGAATTGGGACTAAGTCTGAAATTAAATGTACTTGGTGATACTCAACTTAGAGGAATTTTTCAAGTTCGATGGGAAAAATGAACCAACATAATAGTTGTTGATGGGAAAAACAAACCAAGATAACAGTTGTTGTGAGAACACTAAAATTGATTATCGAGAGTCCCTTTCCTATGGTGTAAGTAGTGCTAAAAGTCTTGCAGTAATTTAGAGGATTAGAGTTTCTCTTGACAAATTAAAAATAATTACGGAAAATTCAATTTTAATCAAATTCTTTATCAAGATAAATCATGCAAAGAATCATCTAAGTGAAGAAAATAAAGCAATAGAGAGACACGATATTTTTACATTAAAAACCTTGGAAAGACTCCAAGTAAAAACCACTGATACGCTCAAGTATCGATGCACTATGAATCAGAGAATTTGTACAGAATCTATGAAAACAGTACTTACAACTGATGTAATCTGTTGTTCTTCACTCTACGTCTGAAAATCTAGATTTACTCGTGCTCCACAAAGCTCTCGCTCCGCTCCGTACTCTAACGGCTCTGTTTCTCAACAGATCAAATGACCACGAAGCTTCTTGCTCCGATCTCCGCACTCATACGGCTATGTTCTTCAACGGATCAAAGCAACCTCGTTGCAATAGATGGTATGATGATTTTTCAGCAACTAGATCATCCAATTATGCATAAGATCTTCGGTGTAGAAGCACAATTGGAAAATCCCAATAACAAAAGAGAACTTTAATATATATGATCACTCAATATTTTCTCTCTGTGTATATCTCTGTAAAAGAATATGAATGATAGAATACTGCAGAGATCTCTCAAAAACCCGTGTCTCCTCTATTGTATACCTTGGTATTTATAGGCAATGTTAAGGAAAAACCCTAAGTTCGCTCTCTTTGGTAATTTCACACTCAACTGAGCCAAACCATTCAATATCATATATAATATGTGATATACACATGCTTATAGGTGTTTAGGTCGAACTCAAGGTCATCCGGGTCAACACAGATCAATCCAAGTCAAAACAGGATTTCAGCCCGATTATGAAATTTTCAGTTTTTTTCTGCAGGACACCTCTCACTCTTTTGATCATATCTGAAGCTACACACATTGTATAGATACGTGTAATAGCATTTTGGAAATCCGACTTCAAGATATTGATGTTAGGCTCAAGAATCACTCCATTCGGACCTTTTTTTTTTACCGAGATATGAGCTCCCTAATTTGACTGAAAATCTTTTTGAAATCACTGTTTCCTTTTTGAACTAGGATTCCTCCCTTATTTAGTCCTTTTATAATGGGAATAAATCTAGTCAACTTTTGTGTATATATCCTTTATACACATCCTGGGATATATAGGAGTGTAGCCCAAGTCATAATAAGATACGTAACAGCCAGCCACGCAGTCATAATGCCGCACCTACACTTTTCAAAACTCTGTCGCAGCTACGCTTGAAGCGTAGGTCCAAGCGTACCTTCAAGCGTAAAACTCCACTTTCCAGCCACTTTTTTATTCTGAAAGCGTAAGCTTAAGCATAGGTATTTTTGTTAAAACCACTTTTCTCCGCAACTGCGCCAAAATGACCCTTTTGACTCTCCGAGACTTTTTGCTTGAATTGACGACTTTGGGAAATGACATTTTTGCCCTGCGGGAGACATTTTTATCAATACACTCATTTTTACACTTCACTTGTATTCTTCACTACTTGAACGCTTGATTTCACCTTTGTCGAAGCTTGTAGATGTCATTGAAACCAACCCGGCCTATCTAACACTCAACATGGTTATTGTCTAGAACATGCCATACATAAACAATTACAATAAATGTTCTTACAATCTCCCCCTTGACATTTCTGAGAGAAAACCATGTTTTACAATATAGCCTCACAAATAACAACATAACATCTATACCTATGAACACACACTGACAAACATAGATATAAACTATCACCTTACTTTTATGACGGTCTACCAATCATGTAGCCATAACACTGAACAAACCATTAAACGCACGTGTGAAAAACAGATATAAACTTATCATTAGAAAAACACAATATCCAAGTAAGCATAATAATCATAAACACTAAGCATAATGATCATAACTCCCCCTTAAATCATTACTCCCCCTTATTCAATACTTCTTCTACTAAAACCATTACTTCCCCTTACTCAATATTTCTCCCCCTTTTTGTCACTGAAATGACAAGGAACAATAAAAACAATCAGAACTCATGAGAGAAACAAGGATAACCCCAAGATGAAAAACATAGGGAAATGATCACAGATGATACACTAGAGAATATAAGCCAAGCACTAAATACTAAGATAAATTCCTCTATAAGATGATATCTAGATTCTCAATGTAACAACAATGTCTACAATGCATGAACTTAAGACTAATGCATATATGCAAAAAAAAAGAAAAAACATTTGTTCTTAGAAACATGTGAGTAGGGCAGTAGAGACAACGAGCTAATAATTAACACATCATATTCACATAATTGACTTAACTATTATACACATGATAGTGAAGAAAATCAGCACACATATCCCATAGTTATAAGTAGTCACAAGGCAAGCATTACATAACATTTGTATATATGAAAAATATTCAGGTGCAATCAAACAACTAAGATGAAAGCAATACGTGGTAATTCTAACAATCTCCTCACTAACTGTGATGATACTTCAGTTCAAAACCCAAACTAGAAGTCAAATCTTTAGCTCAAACCTTATTGCTTAATAAAGAAAACACAATTTAATCTTTTCAACTTTTTCACCATATCCCTTTTTAGTTTTCTAAGTTCTGGACTTTCCAGCGAGGAATTTTAGTCCCGACCAATTGGGCCCGAGCTTCTTCCATGGGATTTATGCTCATTAGTCTTCTCCCCTTTTTACGCGAACACTCAATGCTTACTGAGGCAAGACGCCCAGTTACTCAGATCGAAGAACTACTTTTTGTATTTCTATATTTTAAATATCTCATTCTTTCCTCTTTTCAACATCACCACAACATTTATAAACATGCAAAAGGTATTTAAAAACATAGATCAATCTAGCACAGCTTATGAACTTACATATCACTTCGGATTAGATGAGAAAGACTAAAAGTTTCAACAAGTAATACAGTCATCTCCGAAGTAAAACACGCACCCAAAGTTGATGAGTTCCAAAAATAATACTTAAACATGTCAAGGGAATAACTCATAACATCAGGTCAGACTAACAACTCCAATTTTCAAAAGTATAAAAAGAAAAACAAATATGAGAATAGAGTAAAATATGACAACCATTTGTACCCTTAGTTTAGCTCAACATGCTAAGAATTATTTATAATTTTGTTTTTATTTATTTTTGTCATAATGATGCATGCGTGTATAACCCGAATAATAACAAAACACGATGCATGCATAATAATAATAAAAAATAATAAACATGCAAATAATACAAAATGCATGATCATGTATCAATTCTAGGATAAAAGATAATGCAAGATATTCCTAGAATGATACATATGAAGACATATATCCTAATGATAATATGCCACCAGATTTTATAAGATGCATATGCTTTTGAAAATCTAATGATTTTGTAGAGATGTCTGTTGATTGAGAATCTGTGGATATATACTCGAGACCTTTCTGAAAATTAGAGTCTCGTGTTAGACATGCAGTATGAGCAACCAAACAATGCAATTCATCTTTTCTAACCCACATTTGTTTAATTTTCGGTGCTTTATTTGCTAGCCTAGTAAACCTCTTCACCTCTTCACTCAACACCCGAATTTGACTTTCAACATTGTATCTTTTCTGAATTTTATGCTTCTGCTCAGATTTCAAAGTTTCTCCTCTTAACTTTGAACATACGGGTCGAATGTGACCTTTCACTCTACAGTGATGACAGACTGGAATAAACCTTTGAAAAATATTATTTGAACCCTTATTCACTCTAGAGGTAAAAAGAAGCTTACTCTCAACAGGTTTTTTGACATAAGATCGAGCATTAAGATTCTTATCAGACTTACCTAAAGAAGAACAAGATGCTACTTAGGAAGCCTTAACAAAGGTTGTTTTGGAAACAATGTCAGGATCACTCATTCCTTTGAACCCCAACCCCTTAGTATTTCCTGCTGACTTTCCTACACTCAACATGTGATCAAGCTTATTAGTTCCACTAGACCATCTATGAATAGTTGAGTTAGCATCTTTCAATTCATTTTCCAAACTCTCAATCCTTGTAGATTTATCACTCAATTTCAATCTTAGAGTTTCTAATTCCTCATTAAGACCATCTACCCTCTTCAAAGCCTGAGTCCTTTCTTGTTCAGACTTGATCAATTCTTCTCTTAAAGACTGTTTCTCCTTATCAACATTGTTGAATTGAACCAAAAATTTTGAGTACACTTTGCTAACCTGCATGTACTTTTCATACAATTTATTGTATGCATCTTCATACGAGTCCCCACGATCTTCATTATCCTCAGAATCATCATCCTTAGACATTATCCAACTTGTAGCAACATCACCGACCTCCTCACTTTGTGCAGCAAACACGGTGAAATTCTCAGACTCATCTCCTACCTCCGAATCACTAGTTGATCCATTACTCCAAGTAACAGCCAAACCTTTTTCTTTTTCGACTTATTATGTAACGACCCGCGTTTCCTTTCTACTTTCTGGAATTTTTTTCCAAGTGTTAACATTTTATGACGTCATTTATTCTTGACGTCTTGTGTAATCTCGGTACGTGTAAATTTTTCGCGTTTAAGTTTCGGATTTAGCGGGACGATGTCGTGGACTTTCGTTTTCGGCTTCGTGAATTATTGTTCGTTGGCGACTACGTGGGTTCATGCAACGTTTTCTTATTGGAGCTTCAGCAATCGTATTGCATTCCCGAACGTGTTACGCTAGTTTATTATAGACGTTTTTGTGTAGAATTTATGTGAATTGTTTGTTATATTTTTATTTTGTAATTAATGAAAATTATTGGTAACGATTTCGAGAAAAAAATGACCGCATGGTAAATGAGTATTTTCATATTTAGAGCACTTAGTGAAAAGTGTAGAGATTTCGCTAAGTGTTGTGATATGAATGACATAGTGGTAAATAGAGAGGATGACAAGGGGCAGAATGGTAATTAAGAGGCATGATGACACTCTTGTAATTAACCCTCAGTTGAGAATAAATTGGTTATTTCCCACTTTTATATGGTGTCTCATTTATAGCCATTGATCTCATTCTCTCATCTTTGTTCTAAACCCTTGGATCATATAGCGTTGTTTGGTTGACACATAAATGCAAGAATGCATTATTGTTAGTCTTTCACTTGGCAAGACTTCTTGTCAACCCTTAGATGGTTAATTCATTTCCATTGCCTTATTCTCAACACTTAGATGATAAGGCCTTGTTTGGTAAATTAATGAGTTTTGTGTGTGGTGTAATAAGTCTTTCATGACAAGACTTATTCCTAGCCCTTGGATCCATTTCTTTTTCCCCATAATTGTTTGGGACCCTTGGATTGTGAGAGGGGTGAGAAAAGGATCTCTACACATCTGTGGGTGTGTTAGCCTTTCATTGCAAGACTTCTCCATTGTAATCTCTTGCCCCCTCTTTGTTCCCTCTTGGTTCTTCTTCACTTAGAGGTTGATTTGATCACCTTAAGTTGGGAGTTTGGTGTGGCCATCAACATGGAAGATGTTCATTGTGTTCTTGTCTTTGGTTTAAGCCAAGGGTTGGTAAGTGTTCTTCCTTCCTTGTGTATTTTCCATTCAAACCCTAGTTTAGGGTTTCTTGTTAAACCATTTAATGATTCTTGCTCTCCTCTTGTGTTGGAGTTGGATTCATTGTTAGGAGGCTATGGTGAAGCTTTCCATCGACTTTCTCCTTTGATTTCGGTGTGGGTGAGAGCTAGGGTTTCATAAGCCTTGGCTTGTGGTTGCGATTTGCTCTTCAAGAGGTAGGGAAAAATTTCTTAACTAGCTCATCTTATGATTGCGTGTGTATGAGAAGTTGATTATAGGATTCCTAGCCTTAGATGAAATTGCTAAGTGTATCCTTGAAATTGTGAAGTTGGGGTTTGAACATGTTTATGTGGATTAATCCTTGTGTGTGGAGTAATTGGTAATGATATTGCTAGGAATATGATGCATGTTAGTTAATTGAGTTGTTATTCTTGAGAATTCCCATAGTAATGTATGTTTGTATGCTTATATATATGTGGATATGTGTGTGGGTATTGGGGTGTATATGTGTAAGTGTAGTTATACATATGTGTATGTGGGTGTTAGGAAGGTAGCCTTGGAATGAGATTAGGTTAGCTCTTTTGGGTAGCCCCTTTGAGGTTATACTATGTGATTGGTGTAACTAGGCATCTCAACTTGGAGTGAGTATCTTGTTTCCATTTTGTGAATGATATTTGCTATGATGGGAATTGATGTTAGGTTGAGATGTGATTTGCGATAAACTTTCTTGAATTGAACTAAATCATGTTTAAAAGAATGAAATTGGTTTCCTTGTGAATTAAAGGATAACTTGATGAATTGGAACATTTCTTGTGCATGAGAATGTATCCTTGTGATTTAAATACTTTAATTGAGATATAAGCATGTTAAATGAATGAAAATGTTATCCTTATGTGTTAAAGGACAACTTGATGAATTCGAACATGAATGTTGCATGAGAATGCATTCTTGTTGATTATTGTTTTAAATAAAATTTAAAAGCATGTTGAATGGTGAAAAGCATTCATGTTGACATTGTGGGAATGTTGTTGATAAATATGATGAGATACATATTTATGTTGGTGCATGGGTCTTTTGAGACATAGTGCATATGGTGCTCACCTTTTGGTATTGAGAATTCAATTGGTGTTGGGCTACGCCCGGTCATGTAACTATGAGTGAGCAATCTTGTGTCGAATCGTCGTAACAATTGGCCAAGAGGTGTCCCCCACCTACGGAACTAAAAAGCCGAAAATTATTGATATAAGATGGGTCATCCCATCCTCAAAGTCATGGGTCGTCTCGTGCATTCGGTATACGAATCTTTAGTCACGGGTCATCTCGTGCAACCGCCTTCCTTGTTGAAAGTGAGAAGTGTCAAAATCACGTAGGAAGAATCAGTGCGGTACTCTTTCTCAGTGTAAATGGGTGGAGTGCGTATTCGTTAACCTGTGTTGGGCAAGGGGTGTATCATGAGGTATGTCAGTCACATTGCATTTGAGATTGCTAATATGTGATTTATGTTGACATGTGTATCATGATATTACTCTATGTGGTTGAGAAGCATGTTTAATGTGAATTTTGATGTATATAATTCATATGTTGTTAAAATGCTCAAGTGAAATGGAAGTATGTGAAAATATGTTTTGCATGCCTTGTTTAAAGTATAAAATGAGATAAATGTTTATACTTGTTGTTATGTGCTTATATACCTTAGGGGGGTGATATGAGTTGGTTTAAGGACTTTCTTGTGATAAGTAAAGTCAGTTGTGGCTATTAAGTTAAATGTGAGTTGAAGCCTTGAAAAGGCGGTTGATGGTTTTGTGGTATAGTTAGCATTGGTGTAGAAATGTGTCGTCAATCGTGTTATTGATGTCTTGGTCATGATAGACGATGTTATAAGTGAGCTGAGTCGATTGTGTATTGATGACCAATTGATTTTGTTAGAAACTTAAGTGATGTGGTTTCGAATGTGAAATTGAGGTTGAAAGAAACGGAAGAGGTTCTTGATTTGCAACTAGTTGGTTCCGTGGCAATGGCTACTAGGTTCCCTTTAGCGATCTTAAGGAATGGAATATCATCGGAGTAGTGGTCATTCTCGGTTAAGTCGTTATAGGGTTTATTAAGTTTGAATGTGGAGCGAAGTGTGGTTGGATTAGGGTTAGTGTCATTGTGTATAACCACTTACCTTTTCCTTTGAGTTGACACTTACTTCCACTTCTTGATTCTTTTACTCCATTAAGCGTCTACGAATTCGCTTTGGTTTTTCTTTTCCGTTGGTGTTTCGGATTGTTTCCCTGAAAATGGATTTTTCATAAGACTTGAAATTACTTAGACGATGGTGAAAATAGCCTAGAGGGGGGAGGGGGGTGAATAAGCTTTTTGTAAATTTAATGACAAATTAATATTTAATTGCGGAAAAGTCAATTTTAATTCAATCACAAAACCCTAATTCTCAAACCACATCATTCAAGCAATATCAAACAAACATAAATGTAGTGCAAAAAATAAAGCAAGAAACGACACAGAGAATTATACGTGGAAAAACCAAAAAAACTTTCCAAGGAAAAAACCACGGGTACATTCAGGTACCGATGCACTATGAATCAACAAGTACAGACTCTATGAGAGTTTTAGACTTACAATCACTCATGATATGCCTTCCTTTACTCGCGGTCTGAAACCCTTGAATCACTCGTGTTGGCTTTGAAATTTACTTTCGGCAAACAATTCCAAAATTGATGATAACAAACCATTGAAGAGTGTTTGATACTAATGAATTATCGAGTTTATATTTTCAGCAAAAGACAGGTGAACGACTCAGAAATCAAACTCAAAAAGGAAACTACTCGAAAAACAAGCTCGGAAAGAAAGCTTGATTTAAAGCAAAAAGCTGTGAAAGAAATTGAAGCGAAAATGGAAAATCAATTTATTCAACGGCATAAGCGAAAGTCGAAGACTCAAGACTCGGGGTAGATAGGTCGGGGAGCGATCACTGTAACAAGGTAATTTTATGTGTCGATTTTATCGTATAAGCTCAAGTATAAAATGAACCGAACTCAAATGGAATGAAAAACGCTTTACCAAACTTAAATGGAAAGAAAAATATTTTTATTAAATATTTTTCATGTTGTAGTCGACTAGAATAGACCTGTGTATTTTCTAGTAGTCGACTAGAACAATCAGTAGCTATTGGTTTTTCATCCACATCAAAAGAGTCGACTGAATGACCATTGAGTCGACTAGACTACAAGAAGTAGTCGACTAGAACTCATTCTAGTCGACTAGATTAACCATTGTAGTCGACTAGAACTCAATCTAGTCGACTAGATGAAGCAATGTAGTCGACTCAAATGCAAAGGAGTCGACTAGTTCATCCTTAAAATCTGCAGATTTTTCAGAAAACATTTCCCCTGTTTTGTGGATTGTTTGTAATGGTGTTCAAACGGCTCTTGTCTTTCAATTACAATATTCACTCTTCAAAACCCTAATACAATGCTATATATAGAATGAGATGTGTATTGTGAAGACTAAGAGATTGAAATACAAAGAGAAAGAAAGCTAGCAAAAATTCTGCAGAAATTTTCTCTACAAAAGCCATTGAAACCAAGCTTTGAAAATCTGATTTTCTTCAAGTTTCTTTGAAAATCAAAACCTCTAGTATCTCTTCTTATTCTCCAAATATCATTCATTGATTATATCCTTTGAGAATACATTTCTAGAGCTATCATAAAATCACCAAAAACACTTGAGCTTATATTGATTTATCTTCCATAAAAACCTTTGGGTTTTGAGTGTTTTTGTTCATGAGTGATTTTATTGATTACATACGAATTTGTAATCTCGGACAAGTGAAGTCCACCGATTGTTCAAGAGAGGGTTGTTCTCTTGATTGAGAGACAAGCTCGAGAGGCTTGTGTTGTAAAGGTTTGTCATTCCACCTGTGAAGGAAGGGCCATAGTGAAAGGATCGGGAAAAGTCTCAAGAAGGGGTTCTTGAGCCGAGGAGTAGGAGTTACCGAACCTCGAAACAATCACGGTGTCAATCTCTCTATCTCTTTCTCTTTACTTGAGTTATTTGCATGCTATAATTGCTTAAATATCTTGTATGCTATCTTGTCTTGAAATTAATAGTTAGAAAAGTTTAAATTGAATCATCCACTTGATTTTTGAGAAATTGATTTTTGTTTAAAGTGTATTCAAATTTCGAAAAGAATTAGAATTATTTTTGAACACCCTATTCACCCCCCCCCCCCCCCGAAGGGTTAATTAGTGACTAACAATTGGTATCAGAGCCTAATCTCTATTTATTTTAGACTTAACCGTCTTAGAGAATGATCATGTCATCAAATTTAGTCACTCATGTTGAAGGACAATCGAATAATAGGCCCCCATGCTTTGATGGATCAAATTATAGCTATTGGAAAACTAGAATGATAGATTTTCTTCAAGCTATCGATTACCAAATTTGGCAAGTAGTTTTTGAAGGACCATTTGTATTGACCAAAATTGTTGATGGAAAAACCGTCCCCAAATTACCCAATGAATGGGATAATGATGACCGTAAACTCATGTCGTACAATGCTAAAGCCAAAGTAAATTTAAATTGCGCTTTAAGTCCAAATGAATTTAATCGTGTATCTACTTGTTCAACGACAAAAGAAATGTGGGATAAACTTGAGGTAACCTATGAAGGTACATCTCAAGTACGAGAATCTAAAATTGACATACTCATGCATGAATATGAATTATTTGCTATGAAAGATGATGAAAATGTGAATTCCATGATGCCTCGCTTTACAAATATTTTGAATGGACTAAAGCATCTTGGTAGAATTGTTCCTAGATCCGATGCGTCACGAAAAGTGCTTAGAAGTCTCCCGGCAAAGTGGGATGCAAAAGTAACGGCTATCAAAGAAGCTCATGACCTCAACACCATGAGTCTCGATGAAATCTTCGGCTCTCTACTCACTTGGGAAATAACATTAAAAGCTCGTGAAGACGACATCAAGCCAAGAAAGGGGATAGCTTTGCAAGCCTTCACCAAAAATGAAAATAATGAGCCGAGTGAAGAAGAAGAGGATGAGGACATTGCCTTGTTCACCCAAAAATTCAAGAGACATCTTCAAAGAAAGAAAGCAAATGGTGGAAGATTCGTGAAGAGAATCGAACCAAGAGGCGAGCCTAGCAAAAGAGAACCCCCAACGTGTTTTAATTGCGGAAAGCCGGGACACTACAAAAGTGATTGCTTCAAGCTCAAAAAGGAAAACGAGAAAAGACCTAGCAAGATGGCAATGAATGTCACATGGGAGGACTATGACTCATGCGACTCGGATGAGGAGAAAAGTAGTGAGGAAACGGCCAACATTTGTCTCATGGCAAATGAAGAAGAGGTACATTTAAATTTAAATGATTTAGATAAACTATCATATGATGAACTTCTTCTTGATTACAATGAATTGCAAGATGTGTTTGAAGAATTGCATGATGAATTCGAAAAATTAGCTAGAAAATATATCCTTCTTAAGAAAGCTAAACCTTCATGTAGTCTCACTAGTGCAAGCTTAGAAGTTTCTTGCAATGACAAAAGCATTGAGCTAGAAAAGGAAAATATTCGTTTGAAAAATACTATTGATGATCAAATAAATGTTTTAGCAAAATTTACAAAAGGAAAAGAGAACCTTAGTATCATGTTAGGAAGACAAAAAGGATCATTTGATAAATGCGGTCTAGGGTATGATGCTTTTGACAAAAATGCTCTCATTTTGAAAAAGAGAAAATCACTTAGCTCTACATTTACTAGAAAATCATCTCATGCTTCTTCAAATGATTGTAAACATGTTACTTGCTACTATTGCAATAGAAAAGGACACAAAGCAAATGTATGCTTTCATAGAAAGAAGAAAATTATGTCAAAAATGGTTTGGGTTCCGAAAGGATCTATTGCATGCTCTCATAGAAAAGAAAATGTTGTAACAAAACAAATTTGGGTTCCAAAAGGAACTATTGCATATCTATCTAACCAAAATGGACCAAAAACAGATTGGGTACCAATAAAAGTTACTTGAACTTGTTTTGTAGGTATGCTTGAAGTCCGCATCAAAAGAAAAATGGTTTCTCGATAGCGGATGCTCAAGGCATATGACGGGAGATAAATCAAAGTTTATTTCACTAAAACATATGAAGGAGGAAACGTAACTTTTGGAGACAACTCTAAAGGCAAAATTATAGGAATTGGCTCAATCAGTATTTCCTCTTCTCTCTCTATAGATGATGTGCTTTTAGTTGATGGGTTGAAGCATAATTTGTTTAGTATTAGTCAATTATGTGACAAAGGCTATGATGTTATATTTAGGACAAATGCATGAATAATCAAGAAAGATGGGAAGCAAATGTTCAATGCCAAAAGAAATGGAAACTTGTATACTTTGTTGCTATGTGAATTGCATGATCAAGATGTTAAATGTTCTGTCACATCTAGCGAAAATAGTTGGTTATGGCATAGACGTCTAGGACATGCTAGTATGGACCTCATTCATCGTTTATCCAAAAATGATTTAGTCAAAGGCCTCCCAAAGACTAAATTTTCGAAAGATAAAATATGTAGCGCATGTCAAGTAGGCAAGCAAGTTAAATCCTCTTTCAAGAGAAAGAAAGATATTACCACTTCTAGACCTCTAGAGTTACTTCACATGGATCTCTTTGGTCCGGAGAGAACGGCTAGCTTAGCCGGGAAACTCTATGTACTTGTTATAGTTGATGACTACTCTAGATATACTTGGGTTCACTTTCTTGCTCATAAAAATGAAACTCACTCCATTCTTGAAAGATTTTATAGAGTCATTCAAAATGAAAAAGATTTGAAGATCAAGAAAATAAGAAGTGATAGAGGTAGGGAGTTTGAAAATCAAGACTTAGAGAAATTATGTGATGACCTAGGTGTTTCTCATGATCTCTCGGCCCCTAGAACCCCTCAACAAAATGGTGTAGTTGAAAGAAAGAATCGATCTCTACAAGAGATGGCTCGAACCATGTTAAATGAGCACAACCTTCCCCGAAGCCTTTGGGCGGAAGCGGTAAACACCGCTTGCCATATAATTAATCGTGTTATTATTCGGATGAAGTTAGGGAAAACACCCTATGAGTTGTGGAATGGTCGAAAGCCCAATATTGGGTATTTCAAAGTTTTCGGGTGTAAATGTTTTGTGTTAAATGATAAAGATAACCTTGGAAAATTCGACTCCAAATCGGATGAAGCAATTTTCCTAGGATATTCTACAAGAAGTAAAGCATTTCGGGTTTATAACAAAAGGACTCTAACCATGGTTGAGTCTATTCATGTTGTCTTTGATGAATCACCCTCACCACCATCACCTAGAATTGACTTAGAAGAAGATGAGGTTGTTGGGATTAAGGATAATCTAAATACTCTCAATATCTCCAACTCATCATGTAGCCAAAAGGAAATGAGGGAAGTTGAGCATCAATCCAATGATGACTTGACCAACTCAATGCCTAAAGCATGGAGGATTGTTCACAATCATCCTCTTGATCAAGTCATAGGTAATCCTTCAAAATGGGTTAGTACTAGATCTCAACTTAAAGATTTTTGCAACCACATGGCCTTTGTATCGCAAATCGAACCCAAGAACTTCCACGAACCTCAATGTGATGATTCTTGGATCGTAGCAATGCAAGAGGAACTAAATCAATTTGAACGCAATCAAGTTTGGCGTTTAGTTCCTAGACCCGAAAATCAAACTATAATTGACACAAAATGGATTTTTCGAAACAAAAAGGATGAGAATGGAGTAATTATTCGAAATAAAGCAAGATTGGTAGCTCAATGATATAATCAAGATGAAGGCATTGACTACGATGAAACCTTTGCACCGGTAGCTAGATTAGAAGCAATTAGAATGCTTCTTGCATTTGCATCATATAGAAATTTCACTCTTTATCAAATGGATGTCAAAAGTGCTTTCTTAAATGGTGTCATAGAAGAAGAAGTTTTTGTGAAGCAACCACCCGGTTTTGAAAATAATCTTTTTCCAAATCATGTATTCAAATTGGCTAAAGCTCTATATGGTTTAAAGCAAGCTCCTCGAGCTTGGTATGAGAGACTTAGCGGGTTTTTAACTCAAAATGGTTTTACAAGAGGGAAAATTGATAACACACTTTTTACAAAAACCATTAAGAATAATTTGTTGATTGTCCAAATTTATGTTGACGACATTATTTTCGGCTCAACAAATAATTCTTTATGTAGGGAATTTGCCACAAGTATGCAAAACGAATTTGAAATGAGCATGATGGGTGAATTGACTTTCTTCTTAGGGTTGCAAATCAAGGAAAGCTCAGATGGCTTATTCATTAGCCAATCCAAGTACACTAAAGATTTGCTAAAGCGATTTGGAATGGAGGCTACCAAACATGCCATAACTCCTATGAGTTCCTCTATTAAGATTGATAAAGATGAAAATGGTAAATGTGTTGATATTACTAATTATAGAGGCATGATCGGTAGTTTGCTTTATTTAACCGCTAGTAGACCGGATATAATGTTTAGTGTATGCTTATGTGCCCGGTTTCAATCATGTCCTAAGGAATCTCATTTGTTTGCTGTCAAACGCATTTTTCGCTACCTAAGTGGTACAATAAACTTAGGGCTTTGGTATCCACGTGGAACTTCAATTGATCTTATTGGTTATTCGGATGCCGATTTTGCGGGATGTAGAATTGATCGTAAAAGCACAAGCGGTACTTGTCATTTTCTAGGACACTCACTAGTATCTTGGTCAAGTAAAAAGCAAAATTCCGTTGCATTATCTACGGCCGAAGCCGAATATGTGACAGCCGGTAGCAGTTGCGCTCAAACTCTTTATATCAAGCAACAACTACTTGATTTCGGTCTTACCTTCTCTCACGTGCCTATTAAATGCGATAATACGAGTGCGATTTGTATTTCAAAGAATCCTATTCATCACTCACGCACCAAGCATATAGAGATTAGGCATCATTTCTTACGTGATCATGTTGCTAAGGGTGACGTTGAATTGGTTTTTATCGACACTAAAAATCAATTGGCGGATATTTTTACAAAACCACTTGCGGACGAATCATTTTCTAAAATACGTCGAGAAATCGGAATGGCCATGGATTTTGATGTTTTATCTTAATTTCTGTCATAATATTTATTTTTCATATTTTTGCTATTTTTGTGTATTTATTTCCTAATTTTTATCTATTTTTATCATTTTTATTCTCCCTTTTCTCTTCTAGTCGACTCATCCTGTGTAGTATAAACCATTCTAGTCGACTACAATGATCAGTAGCTACACCATTTCATGGTCTTCACCTTCAAGTCGACTCAATCACCTTCTAGTCGACTCATTGCCCATTCTAGTCGACTCAAACACTATTGTAGTCGACTACTTTGCCTTCCTAACCGACTCAACCCTTGCCTAGTCGACTCAAACCCTCTACCTAACCGACTCAACCTAGCCCTAGTCGACTCAAGCCCTATAAAACCTAACCCCCTTTCATCTTCTCCATCCACCTCCTTCAAACCCTCACCCACATTCAAACCCTCTCCTCTCAATCCCTCTCCTACTACCACTTATATCCTCAAATCTTCACCTATCTCTCATTAATTTCACATTTCCATCATCCTCCACCCATTTCCTTCTCCAAATTTCATCATTCTCACTCTCTCACACATCTATATATATACACCATCATATATCTATATATCTCTATATATTTGTGCATCATCTTCTACAATGCCACCGAAGACTCGAGGTCTATTTCGGAAACGTTCACGCATTGATGGAGGCCAAAGCTCCACCAATCCACACATTCCTACGGCTATTGATGAAGAGGAGTCGAATGAACCTCTTCTTCTTGAGGTACTTCTTCTTGATGATGATAATAGAAATAATTTCATCACTGTTTTTGATCACCGTGCTCCTACACCTTGCCGTATTGTCACACAAGATTTATGCACTGAAATTCGGGCTCGAACTTTCGAGTTGTTCCAAGCAATGGGTTGGGATTTTTTTGTTTCTCTTGACATTCCGGTATTTCCGCGAATCGTCAAAGCCTTCTACGCTTCTCTTGCAAATCACAAGGAGAAATTACTCCCTCATCTTCATTTTAATCTATGTGGTGAAGACGAGACCGTTGATGACAGCGAAATCAAGCGCATTTTCTTGCTTCCAAATGACGGCATCCGCC
Organism: Cornus suecica; assembly: GCA_963922005.1. Taxonomy (NCBI): domain Eukaryota; kingdom Viridiplantae; phylum Streptophyta; class Magnoliopsida; order Cornales; family Cornaceae; genus Cornus; species Cornus suecica. The sequence goes on along the minus strand of OY998245.1, from coordinate 48,225,650 downwards.
ACTTCTCCAAGGATTGGTATAAGGCTGATGGTTTCGATTGTATTGAGGCTGTTCGGGCAATATGCATCGACAAGGAAATTTCGCAAAACGCCGGTATTACCTCTTCTATGCTACTACCCGAGGCTAGATTAATTCATAATGTTATTACTTACTCTATTCTGCCTAAAACTGGTAGTCGTAGCAGTGTTTCTCATATGGAGGCTTTTTTGGTTTATTGCGTTTTGACAGGAACCCGTGTTGATTTAGCTCATATTTTTCGTTCCGTCATCCTCACATGTCAGCGCAAGCCATCTGGCCCGCTTTTCTTTCCTGCACATATTACATATCTACTGCAGCGGAAAGGTTTTAATTTTCCGAATGAAGTGTCCGAGCATCACCCTATTTTTCTTGACGCCACTCATGTCAAGCATATGCATATTTCTTCTGATGCGGAAGGAAATTTCATTTCTGAAATTGCACCTGCTCCTCGTTCGCGTACCGCTCCTAGCGGTTCTGCATCGCGCCAGGAAGCCTCTTCCTTAGTCCCTTCGTTGGACGGTGCTTCGGCTTCTCAGGCTGCTCTTCTCAACCAACTTCTTGGGGTTGTTCAAAGCAATACGGAGCTACTTAGGCAGCAGGAACAAATGCTTCAGCGCCTTGATACGACCGTGAACCAGAATACGGAAGCCATTCGTTTGATCAATGAGCGCCTTGTCCTTCATGATGAGGAAATGTCTACCCGTATTACAAATTTGGCCGGGTCACTTGATGACCTCACTCTTGCACACAGGAACCCTCGCTTACGCACCCCTCGACGCTGACAAAAAGGGGGAGAAATTATGCTATTGTACTGTCATGCATTTAATTATCCGACATTAGCAATTTCTGTTTTTGTGTGGCTTGTTATGGTTATTTGCGAACTTGTTTGTTTTCCTTTCCATGTTTTTCATTAGTATAAGCAGCTTGTATTAAACTGAAACATCTATGATAAGCTGTTTATTCTTGCTATCTCAAATGTGCGCCTATTGTTATATATTGTATCAAAATGCCTATTAAACTGCAAATTTCATTTACTAAGGGGGAGCATTTGATCAAAATATTATGCACATGTTGAGGGGGAGCATCACTTGATGTTTCGCCAAATGCCAAGCAAACACAAAATGTTTTGTCATCATCAAGGGGGAGATTGTTGGCTTTGAAATTTACTTTCGGCAAACAATTCCAAAATTGATGATAACAAACCATTGAAGAGTGTTTGATACTAATGAATTATCGAGTTTATATTTTCAGCAAAAGACAGGTGAACGACTCAGAAATCAAACTCGAAAAGGAAACTACTCGAAAAACAAGCTCGGAAAGAAAGCTTGATTTAAAGCAAAAAGCTGTGAAAGAAATTGAAGCGCAAATGGAAAATCAATTTATTCAACGGCATAAGCGAAAGTCGAAAACTCAAGACTCGGGGTAGATAGGTCGGGGAGCGATCACTGTAACAAGGTAATTTTATGTGTCGATTTTATCGTATAAGCTCAAGTATAAAATGAACCGAACTCAAATGGAATGGAAAACGCTTTACCAAACTTAAATGGAAAGAAAAATATTTTTATTAAATATTTTTCATGTTGTAGTCGACTAGAATAGACCTGTGTATTTTCTAGTAGTCGACTAGAACAATCAGTAGCTATTGGTTTTTCATCCACATCAAAAGAGTCGACTGAATGACCATTGAGTCGATTAGACTACAAGAAGTAGTCGACTAGAACTCATTCTAGTCGACTAGATTAACCATTGTAGTCGACTATGTTGGCCATGTATTGACACCTAGAGGGGGGTTGAATAGGGTCAATGACAAACTTTAATACTTTTTCGGTTTGACTTTATTTTATCAAATTACACTTCATTAAGCTATTGTCAAACACCTAGTGATTTAGATAATCTCTTTGAGTGACATTCACATTTCATACTTGTAATCATTCAATAGTAATTTACACAATTAAATACATGTTCGATTCAAGTATGATGGGAAATAATTCGTGCACCCAAGTATGCAATTTAATTAAACATGTAATTGCACTTTTCTCATTTAGAGACATAATACAAAATACAATTTACCATGAAGAACGTTTTGTAGAGTTTATGAAAAATGATCAAACAATGAGTTGACACATAAACTCTCAAATATAAACTTATATTGAATAAGCATATAGTGAAACACTTGGGGTGCATATAATCATTTTATTCTAAGGTGTGTTGAAGATAAATTCTAGCAAACACTTGGTATGCATTTAGATTATAGATAAATAAGGAAATGGATAATTTATAATCTACAACATATTTATCCAAAAACACAATTCAATTTCGTTCAACTATGCATTTTCCTAACCTCTTCACTAATACACAAACACAAGCAATTTCATAGCATGACATCAATATGAAGTTCAAGATTGTAAATGACAATTGCTTATAAGGTAGAGAGATTAAGGGATAGAGAAAATGCAAGTCAAGACACCAAGATTTTATATGGTTCAACCAAGCATTCTATGTTATGGTGTGATGAAGATAAGTTCTATCAATTCACTTAAACTTATTCATTTTCCTAACCTCTTCATTTATACATAAACACAAGCAATTTCATAGCATTGATATATAAAGCTCAAGATTGAAAATGACAATTGCTTTTAAAGTAAAGAAATAAGGGTTAGAGAAAATGCACACCATAGACACCGAGATTTTTACATGGTTCAACCAAATCTTGGTCTACTCCATGCCTTGAGATAACCTCTCAAGGATTCCACTATCGTGCTTCTCTTTCCGGGGATAAGCAAACCCTTACATGCCTCATTCTTCCGGGTGAATAGCAAACCCTTACACGCTCCTTCTTTTGGGTAAAGAGCCAACCTTGCTCACTCTTGCGGGTGGAGAGCCAACCTTCGAACACTCTTGCTTCCGGGTGAAGAGCCGACCTTTGCTCACTCTTGCGGGTGGAGAGCCAACCTAATCCTCTCTTTTCAAGGTAGAGAAAAACCTTTACATAGCTTCAACAAGCCCAACCCATGCCAAGACAACTTCTTGGTCTTTCACTCACAAAGAATATGAATTGAATTTGAGTGTATACAACATATCTCTCAATAGATGGATATAGAAATTAGAAGCTCACTTCCTCACATACTTAGAGTCATAAATGAAATACTCAATTGAAAAGCTCAACTCAAGTATGAAGAATGAATCACAAGAAGAAAATATGAATGATGCTCATGTGGTGATTCATGTAGGAGTTTTCTACCCAAAAATAATTTCAATATTGAAGCACAAATGATAGATCTTTCATACTCCTATCTCTCTCTCTTCTCTCAACCATTTTTGGCTCATATAAGGCATATATATAGTGTAGGAACACAATATAGCCGTTTGGGGGTGTTTGGGGAAGTTTTGGAACACTTTGGATCCGAAACTAGCCGTTAGAATTCAAATTCCGGATGAGGCAGTCGACTGGGGGTTTTGGGGCAGTCGGCTGGGTCTTCAAAAATTCATTCCGAAATTTATTTGTAACTCTCTGGTTCAGCCAGTCGACTGGCCTTCTTGGCCCAGTCGACTGGGTCAACAGGCAGTCGACTGGGTGGTTACCCAGTCGACTGGGCTGTTCAGCCCAGTTTCGACACAGTTCACCCTTTTGGTCATAACTAGAGTTCCGTAACTCGGATAAAGTCTTTCTTTAGCTTTTTGGAAAGAAGACTTCAAGATCTTGATTTTAAGATTTTGAATCACTCTATTTGACCCATCTTTGAGTGCGATATGGTCGTTTGAATGTGACGCTTCATTTCGAACTTTTAACCCACTTGATGGTTTTTCATGAAATCTTTTGGGATTTTTCCGAAATGACTTAGACACACTCCTAGGATGTATTAGAAACTTATTAAGGTCCTTGACATGCCTAAAGTCAATATTGAGATCATAAAAATGTTTTTCCAATTTAAACAAATTCTCAATATTAGACAAAAGCTTTTCATGTTTTAACAATTTTATTCAAAGCTTTAACATGCATCTAGAATCCATTTCAAGTGATATGAGTTAAGTTAATGGTTCTAGGACGACATCTTTGTTGAGTTCTTCCATAGCTTATGAAAGCTTGAACTAACTCAACTTTAGCAAAGACTAAATGATGTTCATAGTCTAATGCTAATGATGAAAGGGCTTATGAATGATATACATGATCCTATATGCTATATGATCAAGAGTTGAGCTTTCAAATAAGTTATTTCAAAAATAACTTTACATTTAATCTAGCACTCACCCAAGACTATTTTACCCATTTCTTTGATCTTCAATTCCTTTAAGCTTTGGGTTGATGTCTCTATCCTTGTCTCCAATGTCTCTTTTGAGCTCTAAGCACCTTGCTTGATCTTCTCATGGATCCACTAGCTCTCTTGAGTTTATCTTGAATCAATAACCTATTAAGCATAACTCAAGTAGACATTAAATTCACCACATTCAATGGTTTGTTATCATCAAAATGTCATGTTTACCCATGGTGGAAAACCTTGGGTCAACAGACTAGAACTCAATCTAGTCGACTAGATGAAGCAATGTAGTCGACTCAAATGCAAAGGAGTCGACTAGTTCATCCTTAAAATCTGCAGATTTTTCAGAAAACATTTCCCCTGTTTTGTGGATTGTTTGTAATGGTGTTCAAACGGCTCTTGTCTTTCAATTACAATATTCACTCTTCAAAACCCTAATACAATGCTATATATAGAATGAGATGTGTATTGTGAAGACTAAGAGATTGAAATACAAAGAGAAAGAAAGCTAGCAAAAATTCTGCAGAAATTTTCTCTACAAAAGCCATTGAAACCAAGCTTTGAAAATCTGATTTTCTTCAAGTTTCTTTGAAAATCAAAACCTCTAGTATCTCTTCTTATTCTCCAAATATCATTCATTGATTATATCCTTTGAGAATACATTTCTAGAGCTATCATAAAATCACCAAAAACACTTGAGCTTATATTGATTTATCTTCCATAAAAACCTTTGGGTTTTGAGTGTTTTTGTTCATGAGTGATTTTATTGATTACATACGAATTTGTAATCTCGGACAAGTGAAGTCCACCGATTGTTCAAGAGAGGGTTGTTCTCTTGATTGAGAGACAAGCTCGAGAGGCTTGTGTTGTAAAGGTTTGCCATTCCACCTGTGAAGGAAGGGCCATAGTGAAAGGATCGGGAAAAGTCTCAAGAAGGGGTTCTTGAGCCGAGGAGTAGGAGTTACCGAACCTCGAAACAATCACGGTGTCAATCTCTCTATCTCTTTCTCTTTACTTGAGTTATTTGCATGCTATAATTGCTAAAATATCTTGTATGCTATCTTGTCTTGAAATTAATAGTTAGAAAAGTTTAAATTGAATCATCCACTTGATTTTTGAGAAATTGATTTTTGTTTAAAGTGTATTCAAATTTCGAAAAGAATTAGAATTATTTTTGAACACACTATTCACCCCCCCCCCCCCCTCTCTAGGGTTAATTAGTGACTAACAACTCGTACTTCACGAAGCACGCTTGCTCCACTAGACACTATGAGAGACTCATAAATCACACTTGATTTGCCTTTCTCTACTCACGTTCTGAAATCATCGAATCGCTCTGTACTCGAATGGATCAAAGAAACCTCGTTGCAATAAACAGTGTGTGAATTTTTCAGTAACTATACCTTTCAATCGTGCATAGAAATCGTCGATGTAGAAGCACGATTGAAGACGTCTAAAAACAAGAGAGAACTTGTATATCTCTAATCACTCAATGATATTTTCTCTCTCTCTATCTATATCTCTATAGAAGAATATGAATGATAGAATACTGCAGAGATCTCTCAAAGACGTTGCCTCATCTCTTGTAGAACTTGGTATTTATGGACCATGCTGAGGAGAAACCCTAACCTTACCATTTTGTGTAATTTCACACTAAACTAAGCAAAACCCTTTAATCTTATGTATAATATGTGATATACACATTCTTATAGGTGTTTGGGTCGTGCTCAAGGTCATCTGGGTCAACACAAATCAATTTAAGTCAAAATAAAATTTCAGCCCGATTCTAAAATTTCCAACTTTTTCTATAGGACACCTTTCACTCTTTCGATCATATCTCGAGCTACACACATTGCATTGAGACATGTAATATATCATTGGAAATCTGACTTCAAGCTCTTGATGATAGGCTCAAGAATCAACTTATTTGGACCTACGCTTGGGCGTAGGTCTAGGGCGTAGGGTCCCTCCCAACTTTAAAACCACAACGTAGGTCAGAGCCAATTTGTCCTGTTTCAGCCTCTAACAACGTAGGTATGTTGCATCTTTTGCAGTTTTTTCATATTTGAGCTAGACTAATCATCTCAAACTCCTAATGCTTTTGGTTGAAGTCATGATGTCTGAAAATAACATTTTTACCCTCCGGTGAAATGACGATGTCTGGAAATGACGATTTTGCCCTCCGGTAGCTTTCTTTGCTTTGACACACTCCTTGAATTCTTTCTCGAGATAGAAATGAACATACTAACAACTCAATTGCAAAAACACAAAACTCTCAACATGACAATTCACTCAACATAGTTATTGTCTAGAACATGCCAAACACAAATAATACTATAAATGTTCTTACAAGACTTGTATTTGAGTTTATTCGGTCTTTAAGTGAAAAACTCGTTTTCGCCTACACCCATGATGCTGACAAAAACTTTGAGTTTTAAATTTGTTTTAAAGTCATGAAATAAAATTTTTTGACTTTGGAAAGTCGGCGGTATACAAAATGGAGACCGAGGGTAAGACGGTTAGTTTTACGGATTTTTAAGAAAGTGTTTTGATAAAACTAAACCGAGATTCAATGATATTTTCTCATTTCTAAAATTTTTTAAATGAGTTGTGGACTTTGCCTCATGATTCCTAAGGGTTTAAGACTGTTTGGGAATCATTTTTGAGGTTTTTCGAATTGAATCGACCGACTGATGGAAACTTAGGGTGCGTTTGGATAGGGGTGTTTTCGTTTTTGTTCTTGTTTTTTTCACTGTTCACGGGAACAAAAACGCGTTTGGGAGCCTTTGATGGTTTTTGTTTTCGTGAACAGTAAAAAAACGTTTTCTCACCCTTAGTTCAAAATTTGAGAACACCAAAATGGTGTTTTTTTGTTTTCAGCACTGTTTGTTCTCAGCCAAAAAAAAAAAATTAATTGTTGCAGATTCTCTAACCTCCATCTTCAAAGTTCCAAACCCTAACCTCCATCTTCAACCTCCAAACCCTATCCTCCAAATTTTTATTTTTTTTTTCCCGAAAATGTTTTAGACAAAATTTTCAACCAAACATGTTTTTGTTTCCGGATTACCCTTAGGACAAGAACAAGAAATTTTTTTGTTCTCAAGAGATAAAAAACGAAAACGAAAACGCTAGTTTCCAAACGCACCCTTAGCTTTCCTGATATTTTTTGTGAAGTTTCGACCTTGGGTAGTCGGTTGATGAGGAGTCAGCAGCCGACTAATGTACATGGGCAGCCGACTCTTGTAGGTCCTTGTTTCAGCCTTGTTTCAACCATTTTCGAAAATTCATTTCTCTCACCTCACATTCGATTGAGGTCTCGTTTATTCCTATAGCTTATGCTAGGTACAAATTTTGTATTTGAAACTTGAAATAATTTATTTACCCTTTAAATGACTGTTTTACCCTTGGTGAAAGTGGGGTACTTCAGCTTTTCGTTTTTGTCGGCGTTGTCCGATACAGTTTTCAAAAATGAATATCTCTCACCTCGTGGCTTTGATTGAGGTCCCGTTTGTTTCTAGAGCTTTTTCTATGTCAAAATATTTGATATAAACTTTAAAATTATTTATTTGCACTTGAAATAACTGTTTTACCCTGGGTGAAAGAGGGGTACTTTAACTTTCTGTTTTGGTCGGCGTTGTCCGATACCATTTTCAAAAATTCATATATCTCGCGTCAGTGCTTTGAATTCGGTTCCGTTTATTTTTATGGTTTGACCTATGTCCAAATAGGTGGAGTAACATTTGACGGTATATTTTTTCCCTTGAAATGACCATTTTATTCTTGGGCAAACATGTGATCTTTGAGTGGTCAGTGTGATGGGTTATTCAATTTCTTTCACTTCCCTTTTGGTTTTGGCAACCTTTATGACTTTCCTTAGGTTGAAGTGACTGTTTTAACCCTGTGTTGGGTTTATGAATGTTGGTAGTGACATGTGAGGTGATTGATACTATGAGTTGATATTGATTTGAGGTTTTGGAGCTCGGTATGCTCGTGATCTAGGAAGTATGAGTGTTATTATTCCTGGAGTGTTATGAATGTGAGTGTTACTCCCGTGTTTTGGGTGATAGATGTTGTGTTGATTGTCAATGTGGGACTAACGGGTACAAGTCGTAGTGATCTATGAGGTGGTCTGTACTACGGGGCTTGTATTGGTTGTATATTATATATATATATATATATATATATATACGTACATATATATATATATGTGTGTGCGTTATTATATGTTGTTATGTTATGGCTTCATTACGTGCTAGTTACCCTATTTATTGATGTATGGTAGGGGACTAGGGGGATGTGTTTCCGGGGTCTCGTATTTGCGTGAGTGCTATGTGGGACATTTGACTGACCTAGGGTAGATGCATGTACATGGGTTGGTTCGTACTCAACTTGAACGGTCATAGGATGTGACAGTTATGATTCCTTTCTCCTACGGGGCTCAATGAGTTCACCCAGGCGTTGGTTTGCCCTGGTGGTCTACACCAGTTTACAGGTAATGTTTCGACTACGAACAACTTGGAGTGCAGGATGACTTGTGGCACTGATGTTGTTGCGGGATTTGGGATGTTCGTATGTAGAGTTGTTATATTTTAGTTTCCTTTACTTGTCCCCTGTATTGGGACAACAGAACTTCTTGGGAGCTAGTCTGTTGGCATATCCCTTCCTTGTATTTGGCATCATTCCATCATTGTAGATATGTATTCTTTCGGCACCTCAATGTGCCTTGTGTATCATGTGGTTTAGCTTCTGCTTGTTTGTGTATGGAATTATTGTTGTTAAGCATATTCCATTTGTTTTATTGGTATTGATATTCTTAGTCTGTCGTTCATTTTATGGATCACGACCACGGATTCCTCGGATGTCCCGGTTCGGGAGTCTTTGGAAATTTGAGGCGTGACATATTAGCACACTGAACAACTATGTGACCGAACCCTTGACACTCAAAAAATTGAGGTTTCTTCTTTTTATGAACAAACTTGTTATTCCTATTTTGGACTTTTCTATTTTTAGAATCTCATGTGATTTATCTCCAAAATTTTGTTCTTTAATCAAATCTTGACCACAATTTTTTTAAAAAAACTTATGAAACTGCTTCATGATCATGTCAAACTGACTTGGTTTACTCTCACCCTCTTCATCCGACTCACTAGGACCCTCCTTAGTGATTTTCAAAGCTATATCAGTCGCTTTTGTGCTACTTGACTTTTTAGAGGATTGAGCACACATCTTCATCTCATACGATTTCAAATTACCAGTCAACTCTTCCAGTTTAATTTCCTTGAAACTCATGATTTCAGATATGTCAGTAACCTTAGACTGAAAACATTAAGGCAAAAACCTAAGGATTTTCTTCACAATGGTCATCTCGGAAATAGGCTTTCCTATAATGTAACAACTAGTTACTATGTCAGTTAACCTAGCCTCAAAATCACCAAAAACATCATCCTCCTCCATCCTAAGATGTTCAAATTTAGAATTTGGAGTTTTGACTATTTAACTATTGAAGTTCCCTCATGAGTTACTTGAAGTATGTCACAAGCTTCTTTAGCAATCTCACAAGTGGCTATTCTCTTAAACTCACTCGCAGTCACCGCATTATACAACGAATTCAAAGCTTTTGAATTCCTACTAGCACTATTTGTTTCAGCAGTAGTCCACTCACTCGATGATTTTACCCTAGATTCATTAGTAACAACATCTTTCACAATGAGCGGTGAATATCATACTTCTACAACCAGCCAAGATCTCTCATCTAGGGATTTCAAAAACGCTCTCATTCTCGCTTTCGACGTGTAATTTGAGCCATCAAACCAATGAGACCTAGATATGGAACCTTCTTCACGAGGTATCTCCATCATCAAAGTTCAGAATCTAACCCTAGGTCGTTAACCTAAAATGGGGCAACCACGCTCTGATACCAATTGAAATTACCTAGACGGTCAAGGAAAATAGCCTAGAGGGGTGCATAGGCTTTTTGTGGATTTATTGAGAAATTAAAAATAATTACGGAAAAGAAAATTTTAATCCAATTCTCTATCAAGATAAATCATGCAAAGAATAATATAAGTGCATAAAATAAAGCAATAAAGACACAATATTTTTACGTGGAAAACCTTGGAAGGACTCCAAGTAAAAACTACGAATATGCTCGGGTATCGATGCACTATGATTCAGAGAATTTGTACATACTCTATGAAAATAGTACTTACAACCGATGTAATTTGTTATTTTTTACTCGACGTCTGAAAGTTTAGATTCACTCGTGCCTCCTTATTGTAGACCTTAATATTTGTAGGCAATGTTGAGGAGAAACCTTAAGTTCGCCCTTTTTGGTAATTTCACACTCAATTGAGTAAAACCCTTCAATATCATGTATAATATGTGATATACACGTGATTATAGGTGTTTAGGTCGAACTCAAGGTCATCCAGGTCAACACGGATCAATCCAAGTCAAAATAGGATTTCAACCCGATTATGAAATTTTCAGTTTTTTTCTACAGGACACCTCTCACTCTATTGATCATATCTGGAGCTACACACATTGTATAGAGACCTGTAATATCGTTTTGGAAATCTGACTTTAATCTATTGATGTTAGGTTCAAGAATCATCCCATTCAGACCTTTTTTTACCGAGATATGATCTCTCTAATTTGACTGAAAATCTTGTTAAAATCACTGTTTCCCTTTTGAACTAAGATTTCTCCCTTATTTAATCCTCTTATAATTGGGAATGAATCTAATCAGCTTTTGTGTATATATCCTTTATACACATCCTGGGATATATAGGAGTATAGCCCAAGTCATAATAGGATACGTAACAGCCAACCACGTAATCATAATGCCGCACCTACACTTTTCAAAACTCTGTCACAACTACGCTTGAAGCGTAGGTCCAAGCGTACATTCAAGCGTAAAACTCCACTTTCCAACCACTTTTTTTATTCTGAAAGCGTAGGTATTTTTGTTAAACCCACTTTTCTCCGCAACTGCGCCAAAATGACCATTTGGACTCCCCGAGACTTTTTGCTTGAATTGACGATTTTGAGAAATGTCATTTTTGCCCTCCGGGAGACATTTTTATCAATACACTCAGTATTTGAACGCTTGATTTCGCCTTTGTCGAAGCTTGTAAATGTCATTGAAACCAACCCGACTTATTTAACACTCAATATGGTTATTGTCTAGAACATGGCATACATAAACAATTACAATAAATGTTCTTACAGTGAAGACTGGTCACCTTCTATGAGACTTCAGGCTATTTCTAGAGCTCTCAATGAGAAAACAGGATGAAACACAGACCTCCAAGTGACAGACCTCCAAGTGCTAGGCCAGATGCACAAGAATCTCTGTGAGGAATGTGTGTGACAAGTCCGATTTGTCTATATGGGTTTATTAGTTCAATGTTCCGTCCACTAAGATTCTCGGGCAAGCTTTGACTTGTTTACACTAGGTAAATTTTCAAGTCCCAAAAACACATTTATTTATGCATACCACTTTGCTAAATGCTCAATAATTTGAGATTATATTTCACATGATATTTTGAAACAAGTGGGGGATTGTCGAAAACTGTTTCAAAATATTTTGATTATAATCTATCAAATATATTTTTATTTAATTACATTTTTAGTGACTCATTCATTCCCCTTCATTTATAAAGTTTTAAATGAGTTGTCATTTATATGAATGTATATGGGTGGTTCATGTATCTATAAGTGAAGAGATTTCACCTCCCTCTATACGAAATTTTTGACATTCTTGAAGAATTTTATTAATTCACTTAATTATAGATAAACTAATATTAAAGTCATGTTTCGTAATTTTTGAGATACATTTTGGAAAGTATAATACATGAATTAATTCATTGTATTGAAGTATGAAGTATGAATTTTTTAAATTCATCTATCTTGAAGTTTGTAAACATTTATTAGCCTTATCTTTAGAGGCCTATATAAAGAACACGTATTCATTTGAATGTATGAAGTCTGAACTAGTTTGAGAATGGAAAAATATGAATAAAATGAAAATGGTCAAGGGATCATGTTTAGTCCATTTCATACAAAGTTTTCTCTAGATTTTTTCATAAAGATTTCTTCTTATTTTTTTATGGGGCCTTCTGGAAAAAAAAAATTTGAAGTGTTGCACCGGAAAGTATATCGTGCAAATATACTGTGATTGGATAAAGTCCAGGCTTGGTTGAATCTCGTAGATAGAGTTCACATAATTCCTTACACCTTTCTAAGAGGCTTCGTCTATGTTCAAGAAGTGTTCACGCGCTTCCAAGCAATGGTTCTGGTTTTTGTGAAATTCTATTTCCGCTATATATGTAAGTGTCTGTGAATTTCGAAATCACTTTCTTTTTTAACAAATTAAATCATATATTTAATTTCATCTCGCTTGATTTGATATGAATGGTTATATATATGTATTTCTCATTATTGTCAAGCACACCAATGTACCAAACAATAAAATTTCACACAAAATGAGGTTTTTTTTTTTTTTTTCAAAGACAAATGAATTAGTTTATATACCTCATTTTCACTTGTGTGTGTTCAGAAACTGTTTACTCTCCATTTAGGGAAGAAAGACAGTTGGTGTAAGTATCCTCGAGGTGCACCCTTAACACCATCGAGGCGGTCTCAAGGTAGAATGTAGGAACTACCTCTCAATTTGAGTGATTTGAGAATGATATGGATTGGAGGCTGGAGACAAGATTTAGCCTTTGGACCTGATCGGTAGATGTAAATGAATGTCATTCATCTCGAGCTTTTATTTCTTTTGGTTGATGACCCCTGAGACGTCATGATCAACTTCCCAATTAAAATTAAAGATGTCAGTTGCCTTTAATAGGCATGCTACATTAAATGGGATTGATCTCTGTTGTCACTATTCATGGCCTCGAGAGCCGTGCTTTCAGAATACCATTATGAGTATTACTGGACTTCAATGTGCATAAGACCACTAAACAAATCCTTTGAAAGCCATATTGGGGTTAGGTCAGTTTAAATATAAGGGTAAATAACAGTTTCACCCAATGTTGATAGTGTAAATTACACCCGTATTCTCTTAATTTTTATTAATTATAATTTTACCTCTTGAATTTCATATCTGATAACCGAATATGCGCAATTATTCTTATACCCCTTTTTATATTTATTTTAAATAATCAAATATTTTTTTATGTTAAATTACCTATTTACCCTTCCATCATCTTCTTCATCTCACCTCTACTCTCTCCTAAACCCCTCAAATCAAACCCTAACTCTAAAATGAACTACCAATTATCAAACCTCAATTCCTACCCATACTCAATTAATTATCCATTTTCAATTATAGAAAAATCAAAACAAAATGACATATATATCTATATATATCTCTATCTCTATATATATCTATTTATATATATACGCATATATATCTATATATATACACTCACATATATATACATATATAACTATATATATCTATCTATATATATACGCACATATATATTTACATACATATAAAATGAGTGTGTTGATTTTTTGATATTTTTGGTCTAAATCATGCTTCTTATAGGACGTATTTGTTGATCTTGGACCCAATTTATGTTTCTATGATATAGATTGAATTTGCCCAATACCCAATTCATACATATACATATATGTATATGGGTATATATATATATTTATGCACATATATATATATATGTATATATAAGTGATGAGGGTAGTTTAGGCATTTCACATCATTTTAGATAGGCAAACAAGTCTTTACACACATATAAGGGTAATGTGGTCATTTCGCATCTCAGATTTTGGTTGATCCGGTTTGACCTCGCCGGAGAATGAGTTGAGGGGGTGAAAGTGAAACAAATGCCTAAACTAGAGGAGGTGAAACTGTAATTAGCAAAAACTGAAGGAGTGCGGATGTAATTTACACTATCAATAGGGAATAAAACTGTTATTTACCCTAAATATAACCATTACACGTACATGTCTTTACAGTAGGGACATATATGGGATAATGGTAATATAACGATATAATAGCTATACATTTTAAAAAATAAGTCGTTATATTACCATTATCCCAAATACGTTCAATGTTTATATTTAAACTAAACTGTGTAGAAAGGTGTGACCTTTCTAAAAAGATATTGTCTTCCCGTGTCAATTTCAGAATTGTTATAATCTTTTTGAAAAGACTTTAGGGAAGAAATACACATCCTTCTTCCTTAATTTACACATTATTTCCAAAATACGATTTTGGGTATTACATTGGTCGTCTACGCAAGTGTTATGGGTTGTGGTGGGCTTGTGTAAACTTTACCATCTTTTGTTTTTGCTTATTGAACATTTCCACATGTAGTAATATGCAATTCTTGAATTTGGTATAATATGGTGTCACCCTGTTATAGATCTTATAATGTCTCTATGATGTTGAAATTTTCTTATGCTTCAATTGTAATTTTTTATTTATTTTGAACCAAGAAGATATAAATATATATATCAAGAACCTATAGTTTCATTAGTAGATTATTTTGTTTTATCTATATATATATATATATATATCAAGTGTTTCCTGTACAAAAGATGAAGGCATACACACACTAAAGCAATAGAAAAGCACTAGTGACAATTTGGAAATCTAAATGATTGATCTCTTCCCGTTAAAGAGTAGGCATTCATCAAGTTGATCAATGCAGAACTAGGCCTATTTAGAATTGTTATCAGGATGGACAAGCACTTATTAAGGGTATGTTTGATTGACGTTTTTGTTTTATATTTTGTGTTTTTTTTACAATAAAAGTATGTTTGACACTCAATATTTTATTTTCTACGATAGAAAAATATAAAATAAATAGTTATATTTTTAGAAAGTATCAAAATAATATTTTTTTTTATATATTTTTGGTAATGTTAAAAAAAATACTACTATAACGAAAGAAATAATTGGCCAAAATAAAAAATAAAAGCATTGATAGCAAACGTTCTTCTCATTTTGATTGATAGCACTCGATAACAAAAATAGTACTTATGCTTTATAAATCCCACGTGAAAAAAGCACGGACGACATGAGCTCTAAATGCATGTTATCCTTATTTCTTTTAATGACATCACACAGTTTTTTTTTTTTTTTGCTAGAACATTGTTCTTTGATCATAGAGTGCCAAATTAAGAGGTGATCCAAAGCACAAATCCGGTTGTGTTGGTTCACATTTTCTGATCAAAAGCATATGCCTTGATTTCGTCAATCAGAGCCGTGAGATCAGAGTCAGAGGAGCCACCGTCTTCGATAGCCTTATTAGCCATCAAACCAAGCTGCTTCGCTCGCTCTCTCATCTCCTCCGCTTCCTCCGAAACATCCATCAATTGCCGTATACCCCTCTCTATCTTATCCCTCCCCACAATCGGGCTTGTAATATCAAACCCGGCATTCCACACCTCCACTCCGATTTCGACCCCAATATTCAACACTTGTGTTATCAACTTCGCATTATAAAACTGTTCCGAAAACAACGGCCACGTCACCAATGGCACTCCCGCCACCACGGTTTCCATCACCGAGTTCCACCCACAATGACTCAGAAACCCCCCAACCGCCGCATGCTCTAATATCTCCGCCTGTGAGGCCCACTCTCTCACAATTATACCTTTCTCAACAATATGTGGGCCCCACTTTTCCTCCTCCTCTTCCTCATTTCCAGTTTTATTCTTTCTCACCACCCAAACAAAAGGGTGTCCCGAAGCCTCCAGTGCATACCCAATCTCACTGAGTTGACTCACTGAGAATCGGGCCATACTGCCAAAGCATGCAAATAAAACCGAGTTGGGTTTCTGAGTAGCGAGCCAAGTCATCACAGCAGAGTCGGATGAAGATGATTTGTGTACTAGTCTATTGGCGAATTGAGAAAGAGGTCCAACAATCCAACATTTTCTCCCAACCACTTCCCTAAAATGATGAGTGTAAGTTTTTTCTAGCTCATAGAAAGTGTTCACGATTGAACCAAAGCTTTTAATCTCCGAATCTTGAATTACTTGCTTCAACTTTTTGTAACCGTTATCGTACTTGACATGGTCCGGTAGCTGAGACCTCGTCATCTGGATCGGATGGGGAAGACCAGGAATGACAAAAGTCTCGCTATCGGACTGTACCCGCTCGTGAGGAGCATGGACATTCAAGGAGTGCGACACACAGTGGAAGAAGCTGCCGGAGGGATTAAAGTACAATCTGGGGATGTTCAACTCGCGTGCCAGCTCAACAGTCCAAGGGTAGAACATGTCGGAAACGATGCAGTGAGTGTTGAGACCTCGGATGAGGTCCTCCATGGGTTTCTGCAACATGGCGATGCCACGGTGGAGTCTGGATGACATGGGTTCAGATCCCACAGCTGCCGAAGCAGTAGTTGTTGTGGCGTTGAAGTTTTCGACCCCTTCTGGCAAACCCACCTCGGCGGCTGGAAATTTCAGTGTGTGGACTGTGATTTTGGTGGCGGCGGCAGCGTTGTGGCGGTGGAGGGAAGGTTGGAAGAGGAGGGCGTTGGCGGGAGTGGTGATGATGCTGACGTGGACGCCACGGGTGGCAAAGAGCCTGGCTATGTCTACCAAGGGGTTGGCATGGCTTGGAGTGAAGAAGGGAAGGAATGACGCTCTTAGAATGTTTGAATTTTGTGAATCCATGTTGGTTTAGTCCTCAAGCTCTAATGGTTTCGAGAAATATATGTTCATGTACTAGGTGGTGTCGGCTTTAATAGCCAATTCGCAACCCTCCCCCTCTTTGGGTGTGAATAACGTGTGATCACCACTGTCAATTTTTGTTGGAAATAGTTTATAAATAACAGTAATTAAATTTAATTTTGAGCTTAAATAAATATTGGATTCGAACTCCGAATTTAACGGGATCAAGCACTAATGTGTTCTCCTTGGTGAGGAGATCAAGTTGGTATAATTATATGTTCAAAATTATTGATTATTGAATGAGAAATTATCTCTCAAAATGACCCACTTGAACTTGGGTAAGAATGTTTGTCCCATATTGGAAATAAGGTAAAGTGTAAAGGTGTTTATATATGGTTGCATTGAATGAGTCACTTGAATAATTAGAGGCATTGGAAGAGAGCTAGACCATGCATGAACCATGCTAGTCTTAGCCTAACCACACGCGCGCGCGCCGCCCGCCCGGTCCGTGGCGCGGTGCGGGGGGTGGGTTGTCGGTTCTACCCATTTCCTTTTTATTTTTTGACAAAACTGCAAATGTTTATTCTGAAGAGATATGTATACAGTTTTGTATGCAACCAGTACATAAACAGTTTTAGTGCCTATTAGAGTGGATGCCTACAGTTGAGGTACCTCTCTATTCTCTTTTAATAGGCATAACATTTCAGTCCGAAAATATATTCTTCCATATATTTTTCCAGAAATACAAACTCACTCTCTCTACATACGCATATACATATAGATAGGTCTGGTTCGAGTTCGAGTACAAGCACAAAGCTTGAGTTCGTCGGTCTTCATTATTGCAGTGCTGCAACAGTGGAGGCGAAATCCGTTCTATCTTGGTAGACAATTTGTTCGGATTCCTTAAGCACCGTAGAGGGAGCAATATTGCCTTAAGGACACTGTGGTATCATACACGGCTCGGATTATTTCTATTTCTACCATTTTTGTAATTTCGGATCTGTTTCTTGTGCTTCCTATTTATTGCAATATATATATATATATACAATTATATGCATGATAGATTTAGTTATATATATAACAGAAGCTTATATGTTCAACGATAACAATCTTAAGGCAATATTGTTTTAATTCATATATATTCTGTTATATTTGTATATATATATATATATATTTCATACATATATATATTATGTGCATACTGTATTACTTTATGTAGTATATACATATATTACTGTTATTAGGATTACTTGTTGTTGCCGATTAATTCACGTCTATATATATATATATGTTGAATTTAATTTTGTAATATCACTCAGTAGTTGAATTGCTTTACAATAGTTATTGGTTTAATCTACATATCTATCTTCTTTAGTATATATATATATATATATATATATATAGATATAGATATAGATATATCAAAATTGGAGTTTGTATTTTGTGTTAATTCAAACACTGTGAAATTGTATTGATATATATGCATGTTTATTAACTGTTAGACATTTTGGTATATTAATTTTACATTCTGATATATATATATATATAAATACATTATTTTGTTATATACATATGTACGAAATATTGTTATATACATATACATTATGTTATGTTCTGATATATATACTGCACATACTGATTTTGTATTCTGAGATATATATATATATATTCTGATATATATATACTGTTAATTGTACTCTGTATTTTGCTCTGTTTACATATATATATTCTGTGGTATCCACAATCTGTGATATATATACATACATTCTGATTATATATATATTTTCTGAAATTGTATTCTAATTTCAGTATTCTGTTTTATATATATATATATTCTGGTATTTTGTATTCTGTTATATATATATATATATATTCTGATTTTGTAGTCTGTGTTATATATATATATATATACTGAAATTATATTCTGTGATATATATATACTGATTTTGTTATATATATATATTCTGATTTTATATTCTGATATATATATACTGATTCTGTTATATATATATATATATTCTGATTTTATATTTTGATATATATATATATATATATTCTGTTAAATTGTTTACTGATATATATATATATATATATATATTCTGTGTATATAATATTATATATATATCTTTTATATATTCGATTTTATGTATATATTATATTCTGGAAATAGTTTATATATATATATATATATTTAATTATATAAACTGTTAATATATACATATATATCATTCTTGGTTGTTTGATTATATTAGTGTGACATTGTTATTATATTATTGTGTGGGAATAATTAAACAGTACATAAAGTAGATTTCTATTTTTGTAACAGAAATGGCTACTAGTAATCCAACTACAATCTCTGTCCCACATGGGGAGAATCCTGAAAATTTCAATGGCTCCGATTTTAAGCGTTGGCAACAAAAGATGCTGTTTTATCTCACTACTTTGAATCTGGCCAAATTTTTAATGTAAGCAATTCCAACAGTGATCGATGGTGAAACTGATAAAGATAAACTGGCTGCAGTGGATGCATGGAAGCATTCTGATTTCTTGTGCAAGAACTATATCCTAAATGGATTAGATAACACACTGTATAATGTATATAGTGGTGTGCAAACTGCAAAGGAATTATGGGAATCATTGGATAAAAAGTATAAAACTGAGGATGCTGGCACGAAGAAATTCATTATTGACAAGTTCTTAGATTTTAAAATGTTAGATTCCAAAACTGTACTCAGCCAAGTGCAACAGCTTCAAGTGTTTCTTCATGATATTCATGCATAAGGTATGTCGCTTAGTGAGTCATTCCAAGTGGCAGCTATAGTTGAAAAACTACCACCACTTTGGAAAGATTTTAAGAACTACCTGAAGCATAAATGCAAAGAGATGACTCTTGAAGAGTTGATAGTTCGCCTGAGGATTGAAGAGGTCAATCGTAAGTCTGAAAAGAAAAGTGGTGTATGGCATCCTATGGAGTCAAAAACAAATATTGTGGAGGAAGGATCATCTTCAAAGACTAAAAAGAGAAAATTCAGTGATGAACGTCCAAGTAAATGACCTAAGAAGTTCAAAGGCAAGTGCTTCAATTGTGGAAAGATGGGACCTCTCTCTAAAGACTGTCGAAAGCCAAGGAACTTCAGGAACACTAGACCCCAAGCTAATGTGACTGAGGCAGATCGACTTGCAAATGATGTAGGCGATATGAATCTTGCTACTGTGGTTTCAGAGTGCAATTTAGTGGGCAATAACAAAGAGTGGTGGGTGGACACTGGTGCTACTCGTCACATCTGTGCCAATAGGTGGATGTTCACTACTTATCAACCTATGAAAAATGGAGAACAACTCTTTATGGGTAATTCTTCATCTTCTAAGGTAGAAGGTAGTGGAAAAGTGATCCTGAAAATGACTTCTGGAAAAGAGGTGACTCTGAATAATGTGCTACATGTGCCGGATATTCGCAAGAACCTGGTGTCTGGATCTCTGCTAAGCAAAAATGGCTTTAAATTAGTCTTTGTATCTGATAAGTTTGTACTTACAAAGAATAAAATGTATGTAGGAAAAGGATATCTCAGTGATGGGCTGTTTAAGCTTAATGTAATGACTGTTGTACCCACATCTAATAAGATTAATAACACAGTTTCTTCTGTTTATATGCTTGAGTCTTTTGATATTTGGCATGCTAGATTAGGCCATGTTAATTATGACACTTTACGTAGATTAATTAACTTAAATGATTTGCCTAAGTATAAAATTGACCCAAATCATAAATGTGAGACTTGTGTAGAATCTAAATTAACAAGGAAATCCTTTCAAAAAGTTGAAAGATGTAGTGAGCCTCTAGAACTAGTGCATACTGATATATGTGATCTAAAGTTCTTGGAAACTAGAGGAGGAAAAAAGTATTTTATTACTTTTATAGATGATTGCACTCGATATTGCTATGTTTATTTGCTAAGAAACAAGGATGAGGCTATTGATATTTTCAAACAATATAAAACTGAAGTTGAGAACAAACTTAGCAGAAAAATCAAAGCTATAAGAAGTGATAGGGGTGGTGAGTATGAATTTCCTTTTGAGGAGTTCTGTAAAGAACATGAAATTATTCACCAAACTACAGCTCCCTACTCACCTCAATCGAATGGTGTAGCTGAAAGGAAAAACCGAACTTTAAAAGAAATGATGAATGCATTTATGTTAAGTTCGGGAGTACCACAAAATTTGTGGGGGGAAGCTATATTTTCTGCTAATTACATTCTTAATAAACTGCCTCAAAAGAAAACTTTTAAAACCCCATATGAGTTATGGAAAGGCTATAAGCCTTCCTATAAATACTTAAAAGTGTGGGGGTGTTTAGCAAATGTGGCAATTCCTAAACCTAAAAAGGTGAAAATAGGACCTAAAACCGTGGATTGTGTATTCATTGGTTATGCCCACAATAGCAGTGCATATCGATTTCTTGTTAATAAATCTGAGATTTCTTATGTACATGTCAATACGATAATTGAATCAAGGAATGTTACATTCTTTGAAAATGTATTTTCATATAAAAGGACATTAGATTCAAGCTCACAGAAAAGGTCATTTGGTGATATGACTCAAGATAGTTAGGAACCTATAGACGAAGAATCTATAGAACCTAGACGAAGCAAAAGTGCAAGATTCACTAAGTCTTTTGGGCCAGATTTTGTTATCAATCTGGTAGAGAATGAACCTCAAACTTATAAGGAGGTCATGTCTTCACCTGAAGCAGTTTATTGGAAAGAAGCTGTGAATAGTGAAATAGAGTCCATTATGCAAAATCATACATGGGAACTGGTAGATCTTCCACCAGGCAATAAACCATTAGGATGTAAGTGGATCTTCAAGAAGAAGATGAAGGCTGATGGATCAATTGACAAGTACAAGGCAAGACTTGTAGCTAAAGGCTATAGGCAAAAGGAAGGGTTGAATTATTTTGACACTTATTCACCAGTTACTAGAATAACGTCCATTCACATGCTAATTGCGATAGCAGCGTTAAATGGTTTAGAAATACATCAAATGGATGTAAAAACAACATTTCTAAATGGTGAATTAGATGAAGAAATATACATGGAACAACCCGAGGGGTTCATTTCTCCTGCCCAAGAAAGAAAAGTGTGTAGACTTGTAAAGTCATTGTATGGACTAAAGCAAGCTCCAAAACAATGGCATGAGAAATTTGACAGTGTCATGATGTCAAATGGGTTCAAAATAAATGAATGTGACAAGTGTGTTTATGTCAAGAGTTATCATAATGCGTATCTCATTCTATGTCTATATATAGATGTCATGCTCATTATAGGCAGTAATAATGATGTAATCAAATCTACTAAGCAAATGCTAAAAAGTAGATTTGACATGAAAGATCTTGGCATAGCTGATGTTATTTTAGGAATTAAAATTTCTAGAACATCAGAAGGACTTGTGTTATCCCAATCTCACTATATGGAGAAAATGTGTGACAAGTTTAAGAATTATGGGATATGTCCAACACGAACACCTGTGGATGTAAACGTTAAACTTTCTACGAACAAAGATGAATGTATTTCACAATTGGAATATGCTCGGATCATAGGAAGTTTAATGTATGTTATAAATTGTACTCGACCTGACATAACATACTCTTTTAGTAAGCTAAGTCGATACACAAACAACCCAGGTAAATGTCACTGGAATGCAATACTAAGAGTTTTGGGATACTTGAAGTATACTCAAAATTATGGTTTGCATTATACTAGATATCCAGCTGTACTCGAAGGATATAGTGATGCCAATTGGATATCTGATTCCAACGATTCAAAATCCACTAGTGGATATATTTTTATTCTTGGAAGTGCAGTTGTGTCTTGGAAATCCTCAAAGCAAACATGTATTGCTCGGTCCACAATGGAATCTGAATTCATTGCATTGGACAAAGCTGGAGAAGAAGCAGAATGGCTTCGTAACTTTCTAGAGGACATTCCAAACTGGCAGAAACCAGTGCCAGCTATTTGTATACATTGTGATAGTCAATCTACGATTGGAAGGGCTCACAATCACATGTATAATGATAAGTCTAGACATATCCGTCGTAGACATAATACCGTAAAACAATTGCTCTCAAATGATATAATATCCATTGACTATGTAAAGTCTAAGGATAATATAACGGATCCGTTAACTAAAGGTTTGGCAAGAGAGCAAGTTGAAAGATCATCGAGGGGAATGGGCTTGAAGCCTCTGGGTTAAAAGACACCATAATGGCAACCCAACCTAGTTGACTGGAGATCCCAAGATCTAGGTTCAAAGGGACAACCGAATGGTGCGGGACTTAGTTAAAAGCACTGTGGAGATTAAAACAAAACTCCTTCCCATTCCTATGATGAGACAGTGCATATTTTAGGGTAAGTTATGCTTTTAATGATGTCTATGACTTGGACAAATCCAAGTGAGGAATAACTCCTAATAGAATCACCTATGTGAATAAAAGGGGCCGCTTCTAGGAGAATTTTTGAAGGCGGAATTCTCTGACAAGTACTCATGAAACCAAGTGGTGTCCAAGGCCAAAATGGACACAAACGTGAGAACCAACTGTGTTCGAAGGGGAACTGTGTGAATTCTATTGTCTTGGTTTACACAAACAGCTGACAATTCAAGGCATCACGTCCACTGATTAGCCAGTAAATCCGATAGTCTTTCACAAGCGAAAGTTCAAGGCTATAAGGCTACTTATCCTAATACAGTAACCTTTCATTGTACTCGAACTAGTGTCTGCATATTCATCTGCATTGTGAAATGCTAATTTCCATTCATGTGGGGGATTGTTGGAAATAGTTTAGAAATAACAGTAATTAAACCCAACTTTGAGCTTAAATAATTATGGAACCCGAACTCCGAATTTAACGGGACCAAGCACTAATGTGTTCTCCTCGGTAAAGAGATCAAGTTGGTATAATTACATGTTCAAAACTATTGATTATTGAATGAGAAATTATCTCTCAAATTGATCCACTTGAACTTGGGTAAGAATGTTTGTCCCACATTGGAAATAAAATAAAGTGTAAATGTGTTTATATATGGTTGGATTGAATGGGTGACTTGAATAACTAGAGGCATGGAAGGAGAGCTAGACCATGCATGAACCATGTTAGTCTTAGCCTAACCACACACGCGCACGCCGCCCACCCGTGTGGGTGAGTTGTCGGTTCTATCCATTTCCTTTTTATTTTTTGACAAAACTGCAAATGTCTATTCTGAAGAGATGCATATACAGTTTTGTATGCAACCAATACATAAACAGTTTTTGTGCCTATTGGAGTGGATGCCTACAGTTGAGGTACCTCTTTATTCTCTTTTAATAGGCATAGCATTTCAGTCCGAAAATATATTCTTCCATATATTTTTCCAGAAATACAAACTCACTCTCTCTACATATGCATATACATATAGATAGGTCTGGTTCGGGTTCGAGTACAAGCACAAAGTTTGAGTTCGCCGGTCTTCATTATTGCAGTGCTGCAACAGTGGAAGCAAAATCCGTTCTATCTTGGGAGGCAATTTGTTCGGATTCCTTAAGCACCGTAGAGGGAGCAATATTGCCTTAAGGACACTGTGGTATCACACAGGGCTCGAATTATTTCTACCATTTTTTGTAATTTCGGGTCAGTTTCTTGTGCTTCCTATTTATTGCAATATATATATATACAATTGTCTGCATGATAGATTTAGTTATATATATAAGAGAAGCTTATATGTTCAACGATAACAATTTGTTTATTGGTGGAGAGTGGTTCTTTTCTCGACTGTGATGCATTCAACCTCATATTTTTACTCTTTTACAGAAGTTGTAGTACTGTTGTACTCATATTTTGAGCCGAGAATCGGAATCAATAGATTCATAATCATCTCGAGATTTTCTTTCCCTTTGTCTGGACGCGACATGATCCTTTAAATTATGGGAAAAATTTCTCTCAATTAACAGCTCATCTTCTCCATC
This sequence comes from Cornus suecica, assembly GCA_963922005.1. Classification (NCBI taxonomy): domain Eukaryota; kingdom Viridiplantae; phylum Streptophyta; class Magnoliopsida; order Cornales; family Cornaceae; genus Cornus; species Cornus suecica. Next base: position 48,200,723 of record OY998245.1, on the reverse strand, counting down.
TTAAGTGCGAACCCCACATGCTGAAAATAAGAAATTGGAAGGGTTTTTTAGGTAGTTTACCAATCATACAATATTATATATATATATATAAGATTATATGTATAGGTGCGCATATATCTCAAATTCAAATTACATTCTAAAATTTTAGTTTTTCCATTCCTTTTTTTTCCATCAGCTTTGTTTCTAAAGAGGAGGTGAGATGTTAACGTGAGAGGATTTTTTCTCCTAAATGTGATACGCAGAAATCAATTGAAAATCTCATATTTCTCCCCTTTTTGTCTATTCCTTTTGTGTACATAAATGCCTTCAAAGCTCAACAATACAATAGGGAAAATTAAAAAAAAATGACTATGACCTTTTTTTCTATCACAAAGTGAGGCATTACAAAGAAGATCCGAATAGGTTGATAGACGATCGTATCGCTAGATTCATAATATCGTTAGTGCAATAATCCTTGGAAAATATTATTAATTTAATAAAGTTCAATTAAGTACAAGAGGTGAATATGCTTTCTCACAAGAGTATAGTACTCTACCATGAACTAATTAAAGATGGTGCTTCAATGCACTGCAAGTCTTGTATATATGTGGACCTATATATAAGAGAGTCACTCTCCAATTTAAATCCTCTGAGAAATTAGGTATGGTCCTATGGATGAGCTCAATCGAGAGATGTTCAAAAAAATATCTCCTTTGTTATCAACAACTACACTTTAAGTTTCAACATCTCACAATTATATATAGGGTAAATTATACTTTCAACTTCTGTTGTTAATGTAAATTACGCTCACACCTCTTCTTGTTTCGTTAATTACACTATATATATACAAAGAATAGTTTGAAAATTGGTACACATAAATTACACTATACATATACAAAGGATAGTTTGGTACACATAAATTGTAAAAGGAAGGGTAGGTTCATCATTTCACATCTTTATGGGTGGACAATTTTGTCCTCAGATATATTTAGGGATAATTTAGTCATTTTACATTTCAAAATTGAATTTACTGGGTTTGACCTCACCCAAAATTGAACTGAGGGGGTTAAAGTGAAACAAATAATAAATGAAAGTGTAATTAGAGAAACAAGAGTAGATCTGGGAATAATTTATATTAGCAGCAAGGGTGTAACTATAATTTACCCTTATATATATAGCGCAAGATACACTCATATGCATTTAACAACAATGAAAGTCCCACCTTCCCCGTACCTAAATGATTGGCCCGAGTAAGTTGACAACACCAAGGGACCCGGATCCTCTGCAATCACCAAAAACGACAACGTTTTTGGTATTTTTTTCTTTTCAACTTTGGCTTTCTTATTAGCCGCAACTGTGCCTTTGCCAAGCTAGTAAGCCATCAGCTCCTAAAACTCTATTAATTCAATATGCATGTTGCATGTCCATGTTGTTGTTGCTTTTGTCACTTTGTTCTCAACAAATTTTTAAGGTCCAATTTTGTAAAACCTAGAGCATCTGTTGCACCTGCTTCTTTTGCCATAACCTCAAAAGATGAACTAACAGGTATCCCACAATTATCAGCCAACGTTATCTCATCTTCTTGAATTTCAGATATTCTTCGTTGTGATCGCAAGAATTCGGTGCAATCACCCCTAACCAACTCATGATTGTGTTCTTCAATAAAACCATATACCACCAATTTCTTTCCTTGTCTATCATATTTTACATGAAATGAAGCAAGACATCCTGTACGCGTCTCTGCCCTGTGTTCATTGACCAAACAATCCCTCTTATCCTCAAGCCTTTTACCTTGCTTACAACAAACAATTTTTGCACTGGTGACATGCCCAACTTTCTGATATCTATTGGTATTAAATTTCCTTATGCCAAACCCGACAATTCGGCCATATGCATTGTAAAAGTCATATGCACTCTCACGGGTTGAAAACTCCATCCTGATCCTGGGTTTAAATTCAAGAGGCTCTATTGGAGATGTAACAACACATCTGGTATCCATTCACAAACTATAATAAAAAAAATCAAATATTTTAGTGTAATTTATTTAAAATAGTCATACAAATTAGTCATTTTTTTTAGAAGTTGTAAAAGAATATTGGGCATGAAAATAGTAATAAAATTAAATTAAATCACCTAGAAAAAAATAGAATTCGGTATCATCTACAATTATTTAATTATTAGTCTTCTAAAAATGAATTCAGTCCACTAGTATTTAACACAGTCTTCTACTTCAACTTCCAGTCCACTACTTTTACTATAAAAAATGTATAAATCCTTTAAGTTGATTGAATTTGTATTTCTAATGAATGTTGGGTTTCTGATTGGGTTTCATGATGAAGATGGATAAGAAATTAATATCTACAAACCAACAAAAATATGCAATTAATATATACACAATTTCAATGGAAAACAGTGAAACAAATTCTTGCATACTTAAAATTTCTGCAATAATACATTCCTTTCAGATTTCTGAACTAAACTTGAGTGGATAGAGACCAAGAGTGAGTGAGCTTAAACGGATGGAGACCAAGAGACTTCAAAATTAGGAGGGTAGAGAGAAAATGAGAGATCAAATGAAAATATAGAGAATGTGTTTGAGGTTTATTATTGATCTGAAGTATTTGTGTGCGCGGGAAAGTTGAAAGTAAGGAGTTGATGTGACGTGTTTGGGCGGGAGAATAAATTTTTAGGAGTTGATGGCTTACTGGCTTGGCAAAGGCACAGTTGTGGCTAATAAGAAAACCAAAGTTGAAAAGAAAAAAATACCAAAAACACTACCGTTTTTGGTGATTGCAGCAACAATCAATTGCAGAGGATCCGGGTCCCAACACCAAGATCCTTTCGCAATGAAATTAACCTGCAAATAACGAAGAGTTAATAGCAAAATTAATTAATTAATTAATTTATTATTATTATAGGGTAGTTTCTATTTTTAAAGATACATCATGCGGCTCAAAACAAATAAATAAAAGATACATTCAATTACTCAAATTTGATTGGGTCACCTTATACTATCAATTATTAAAAGTGTGAAGAATTTTCTTATTTCAGTATTTATACTTAAAATTTTAGATTTGAATTTAATTGAATTATTATCGTAACTTCAAATTCTAATTTTAATTCTATTTGGACTAATTAAACTTAAACTCATAATTATCTATCCGATTAGATAATTATATATCTTAATAATATACAAACCATTAAATATTAAATATATAAATTAAATATCTAATTGTAATAGGATACTAGAATTTTGAATTATTTTTAATCTTATACTCCAGTTGAAATTATTAATTATAATTAAATAAGTCATCTATTTTTTAGAATTTCATTTTTATTACGTGCATAGCAGGTGCTTTTTACTAGTACCCTTAAAACTGTGAAGATTTTTTCAGTGTTTCACTATTTATACTTAAAATTTTAGATGTGAGTTTAATTGAATTATTATCATAATTCCAAATTCAAGTAGAATTCTATTTGGACTAATTAAACTTAAACTCATGAGTATCTATCCAATTAAGTAATTATATATCTTAATAAAATAGAAACAATTAAAAATTATTACAAGTTACAACATTATGAGTATTTATCTGATTAGGTAGTTCTATATCCTAATAAAATACAAACTATTAAATAGAATTACAATTACAATTTAATTTGAATTATCTTTACCTTTAAACTAATAAGTACACAAAAGTTATGATTTTAAATGTCAAAATTAATATTTAATTTACCATTTTAGTTACATAAATGATCTTATCTATATATTTTGTTTTGTATAGGTGTGGGAAAATAAAATGAAGAAAATGAAGAAGAGTTGGTGCATTAAATATTGATAGGAGAGAAAAATAAATGTGTGGGTCATCAATTTATTATAAGAGAGAAAGTAGATTTGATGCATGTATGTGTGTATGTGTGTGTAAAGGTGAGGTAAGTGGACTATTAATTAGAAAGAGAGGTAAAGAGAAATGGTGTAATCAATTTTGGTAGTTGCCTCAATCTGCGTGTCGAGCTTATCTCAGAAAAGGAAATACAATACAGATGGATAAAGTTGCAAAACAAATCTCCTATATATACACTTGCAAAATTAGAATAGAGGAGTTGGAAAATAAAGAGCAGAGTAGTGATCAGTTTTATATTTTTTGTAATTGTTTTCTTTATCAATGAAAAATCATTCTATTACCTTGTTTTATTTTTTTTTATCATTATGCTAGCTTAAACATCCATCTCGAGGAGGTGATGAAGCCACCTCGGGTAAAATGTAGATAAGTTTATTGTATAATTTTTCTTCCCGAGAACATTCTTTTACGAATCTCAATGACAAAAATCTTATAATAGAAGTTGAAAGCTAAAAAAAGAGGGAGGATTCTCCGTGATTACCAATTAATAGAAATATGGGGAATGCCTACCACTATTTACATTTTTTTCTTAAGCATAAGAGTAAAGGATGGATTCTTCGTGATTGCCAACCAATGGAAATACGGGAAATGTCTACCACTATTTACTTTTGTGTTTAATAAGAGGTAGCCGTTGAGATATCACAAGAGTAGTTTATTTGGATAAGAATTTGCAATAGAAATATATAATATTTATTTATATGGAACCGGGTGGTGGATTCTTTTCCCTTAAGATTTTTTCAATTATTTGATAATTTTATTTACTTGTTTTAGTTAACAAATAAAAAATCCAAAAATTATTTTATGTTATTTATTTTTATTCCCGAAAGTTAAAGTTTTGGATCCGAGACTCGAAACGAGTTTGAAGTTGAGAGTGGTTCAACCCTGCTTATTACTATATTATTTTTAAGTTATGTTTTTGCAGGTTATAAATTCTTGTTGATCGGGGTGTGGTGAAACAACGACATATTTTTACCAAAATCGTGACCCGCCAAATGGCGTCGTTGCCGCTTCAATATTGAATTCGGAGTCAAAGATCCTCATCTGAAATTTTCCAGGGACCCACTCGAACTTTCTATCCCTCTATTTATTTTATTTTGTTTCTATTTTTTTATTTTCTATTAATTTTTTTTAAAAATCATCCAAGACCACATTGTTGTATTGAAGTTTAATCTGAATTGAGTTTGGATTTAAGTGACTTTCATAGTTTTATTCTAATTAAAAAAAAAAAAAACCGATTTAAAAGTCAGCGACAAACCCTAGCTTTTTCTATAGACAGTTTGAAAAAAAAAATGATAAATGTTTCTTTACTCCACTTTTGGTTCCTTTACTAATAAGGATTTCATTTAGTAGTGTGACGTGCATTTAGTTGGTGTTTGTCCCACATATACTAACCTTTTTTGGTTCTATACATAAATTTAACATTTTGAATCAATTCTACACTTGTCCCACATATACTAACCTTTTTTATTTATTTTTTCTTTAATTTCCTTCTTTTATATAGTGTATTGAGCCCCATTTTGACCAAGCTAAGTTATTTGTTTTACTCCAGCAAGTAGTTATAATTATTTATTATTAATTTTTCTATTCCTTTATTTTTTTTTCTCTTCTGTTTACTTGTTTATTTTTGTTGTTTTCTATTTTGCAGGAGATACCGTACCGGGTCATCATCCAGGTTCCATATTTCTAAACCCTTGTTATATATATATATTTTTTCCTAGATTAGGTGAAAATTTTGCATGCGAATTTTAGGATAAAATAACATTACAAGTTACCCTAGGCTCCCTTTATTATTATTTATTTTATTTTACATATATTTTATTTTATTTTTCTAGATTAGGTGAACATAGTTTTTCTAGGTGAATTTTGCATGCGACCTCTAGGGTAGAATAACATTAGACGTACTCCTAGGCTCCCGTTATTTGTATATAGTTCATTTTCATATATATATATATATATATTATATAAAATAAATAAATAAATAATAATATATATTTTTTATTTCTTTCTTATGTTGTTTTATTCTTGTCTTGTTTGTGCATATTTTAATTAGCATTTTAAATTAAGATACTTAAGGGCAAACCCCCCCCCCCCCCCCCCCCCCCCCCCCCATAAGATACGGTTGGATTTCATCACCCGTTTCCGTGGCCCACAAATCACAAAAATTTCAACATTTGTTAAACCATGAGCCTAATTTTAAAATTCATTAGAAATCAGCCAATTTAGGGTTACGAGCTCATAGGCCCTCTAGGAAGGAAGCGGTTGGTAGTCACTCCAGTGAGTCATTATCAAGAGTGTGATTGATGCGCCATTAAGCAGGCCACGTGCCTCGCTACAATTTCGTGGGAACTACTTCGTTGTTAGTTTGATGATCCTTAACTAGTAATCTATTGACTTAATCTGGAATAGAGTAGGAGCTGTCTAATTAGGACAGAATTAATTTGGAGATCATTCTATTAATTCTCTACAAGATTAGATTTAAAAATTCACCACCTTTGAATTTAAGCTCAAGATAAAAAAGCCAAATTTTTTGTGTGATTTGTCCATCATCTAGCCCTTTTAGGTTTCTTTTTGTTTATGCCCCAGTGGTTGCGAGTTAACAAGCGTCTAGTTAGGTTTCCTAGTGGTCTGTCACTTCTTGATTTAGAAGAAAAACCAATTCGCTCGTTAAATCTGTCAACCACCAATAATTCATTAATGGTTGCACCAAGAACTATGACTACTTTGCCCCAATCACAGCCAACCCATCCAATTGCATAGTTCTACCTGAGAATGATCCACCAAGTTTGAGATTAGATCCGCCACAATCAATATGTTGCCAAAATTCCATGGACTCGAAAATGAACAACCCTATATCCATTTAGGGAAGTTTTTGACAATATGCAACATATTTAAAAAACAAAATTTGAATGAAGAGGGTATCAAACTGCGTCTTTTTCCCCTATCCTTAGAAGATAAAACGGTTTCATGGCTAAACTCCATTCCACCCAACTTTATTCGATCATGGGATGAACTTGCAAGGAAATTCAAAAGTAAGTTTTATCCCATGCAAAAGACCGAATCAATGAGAGATGTCATTAGTACTTTTAGAGGGAAAATTGAGGAACAATTCCACCAAACTTAGGACCAATTTCATGACTTGCTACTTAAATGCCCATATCATGACTTTGATAAAGCACAATTAGTCCATTTCTTCTATAAGGGACTTTCACCTATGAACAAAACCATGATTAAATCAATGCACCAAGGAAAGTTCAAGGTTTAAACCCTAGACCAAGCCTACATCTTTTTGGAGGAACGAGCTGAGAATGCCTAAAATTGGAATTGGAACCAAAGTGAGAATGATTTTTCTAGGAATGATCAAATGAATAGACAATCTGGTTTTTATGAGATCAAACCTGAAAATGAGTTAAAGTCTGTGATGCAAAGTCTTGCTGATGTAGTGAAAGACTTAAGCAAAACGTTTGATGCATTTGCCCTAATATCTACCCCTGCACAATGCAATGTTTGTTTTGGTTTATCTCATCCCACAGAGGAATGTCTGGTCTATTGTACATCTGAACCTTTAGATGCGCAAGTTTGTGTTTTCAATACCTTTAGGAGACCATTGCCTAACACGTTTAGCCAAAGTTATCATCCTGATACTAGAAACCACCCTAATTTTTCATGGAGACAAAATTTACCTCCACAAAACTTCCGTCCGGTTTTCACGGTAACTTCAATAAGCCACCTCTGCCTTAAGGACAAATAATTCCTCAAATTCAATTCCCCAGGAATAACCAGTTCAATCCAAGCCGAGATTTAGTAGTTGATCCCATGAACAACTATGTCACGCCCCGAATTCCTAGGACTCCAAAACCCGAGCCTAAGAGCTAAGGGAGTGATTGCGGAAGTAAAAAGAAATAAGAACCAACGAAATTCAATCATCAAATACCCACGAAAGGGTAAAATGATCTGATACCACGCTGTCACGCCCCTAAGATTCCCGAAACTCAAATCTAGAGAATCAGCGAATCTCCAAGGGATGACGCTAGTCAAGCGACTACTAGAGTCAACAACAATGAAGAGACACATGGAATAACAATAAAAATATACTCCATGTCAAGTAGAATGCTAGAAACTCACGAGCATCCTCTAATACCAACTAACACGCTCCTAAATTCCTAAGACTCCCGAACAGGGACATCCGAGGAATCCAGGATGTGATCCTTAATATGAATGACCAACTAAGACATCATTAACCGTGAAAACATATGGGTTAATGATATATATGGTATATTTCATACCCAAATGGATAATAAACTAAGCAGCGGAATCTAACGAAAATACGGCAGAGTTCCGTTTGTAAATGGAACATCCGGACAACAACCACAACACAAGAACCTGCCAATAGAAATTCAATAATCACAATGGCTTCCAAGCCCCATATTCATCAATCCTAATAGGGCCGAGGTAGTGGAAAGGAACCAAAACCCCTCCAAACCCTCTAACATCAACAGAGCCACAAATGCTCGAATAAAAATACAGAAGAGCACCTAACTGTACGGAATAGATACAATACATCCTGAAAGTATAAATACAGGAAATAAAAGATACATCAACAGGGATATGCCAACAGACTGGATCCCAAAAGAAAATACATAACAATCCCATAACAATGGGTAGAGAAACTGAAAGCGGATACCTATCGTCCCCAAACCCAATCGTGCTGCAACCGTAACCGTATCACCCAACGCAACTCGAAAACCTGTAACAAGGAAACAAAAGAAAGCTGCCGTTGCACTGCATCCTGCCCATAGCCGTATAATTCCTGCAACCTGGCGTGTGAATACCAGGGGGCAAGTGAAATACCCCTGTGAGCAAATAAGCTCAGTGGGAAAGAATACTCTAACTACCACATCCTCTGATAGTTTAGGTAATGCTAAACCACCCAGTGAGATACATAGCCCACAACATAACCCAGCCACGAAAACCCAAGGCACACGCACTCATATACTACCGTACGTAAGTATATAACGGGGATATATATATATATACATATATATATATATACAAGTATACATGTATAAGTATGCAACCCGAGTCTACAAGGTACAACTAAGGCTCATACTCCAAGTACCAACATCAGTAGTGTACACTACTCTCACCAACGCACACTAAGTACACTACACCCGAATCAAACCTAACAAATCATCAATTACTCACAACTCAAATAAGAAGATCCAACAGAGGAGATCACACTCACCTCTAACATCCACAGGAATCAAATCCACCACTAGTACCAAGGAATACTCAAATCCTACACCCCGATAACACAGGAAGGAAAACACCCACGTCCTTGCGTACTTACACAACCATCCTCAATATACATATATATATATATGTACAATATATATATATACAACAAACCTTATCCCAGTCCTAGAGAAAGTCTACCTCTCAAGGGCTAGATCACCTCGATCATATCTCCACATAAACACCTCAATTGCTATCTCCAACAATGTCAATAAATCACCAACACTCTCACTAAGGATAAGAAAAACCCCGTAAGAGTCAAGAACCCAATCAAAGGAAAATAAATACCAATGCTAACCAACAGATAACCGAGACAACAATGTCAAGGTTAAAACACCACAAGTGAACAAGGAAAGAACACTAAAAGGGAACAAGGAAACCAAAAACGAATGGCCGAGAGTGGGAGTAATAAAAAGATGAATCCCAGAGATTCAATAGTTTTTAAGAAAAATGTTTTCAAACTCGAACCAATCCTTTTGGTATCCATGCCCCTAACGTAAGAAAAACTCATATCACCTAGGTGGTGATACCAACAACCCAGAAAAGGGAAAGGCAACACTATATGTGTGCACTGAACAACAACAAGCCTCAATCCGAGACTTAAGCATGATAGGAAACAAAGGTGAAACAATGGAACACCTTTCAAAACTCTACAAGATGAGATATTAAGAAAGAAGTCTCGAAATCTCAAAATCCCAAGAAAATAATAAAATGGTTTTACTTTTAAGAACCACATAGTAAAAATGACCGTCTTGCCCCCGGTCTCCGTCAATTGCCATCACCGGCTTTTAGAGTTAAAAATCTTTCCAAAGAAGATCCTAAGATCGTTTTATAAAGTGTTAAAACTTTTCATTTCCACGGGGGTGGGCGAAAACGGGTTTTTCCTTTTAAAAACAAGGAGTTTATTTCAAAACTTAGAAAACACCGTTTTCGAAATGACAGTCAAATAAGAGAAACACAACTCTATAAATTCCCGTAATGTCCGAGAGGACAGTAAGGGAGAACAACACGTTGGACTCACGGAAGACAACCATCCGTTCCAACTCCACCAAATCAAATGACACCACGAGGAAGAGGTTCGGCACCACACCGTAACCGACAACTTAAGGAATGACATACAAGTCAACGACCACGTACTAGTGTACAAAACACAGTACCAGAAATGCTTAAGGGAAGGGACTAAGCATAAGAATCAAGACTGTCAGACTACAGTACCTCGAGTACTTAATGAATCCCTAATCATAACCTCTTCTCATCAATCAAATCTCACACAACTCATCACTCGCCTTCTCTAAGGCCTCAATTATCAATTGACACAAAAATCATCCCTAACCTCAAATTTTCAAAAGAGTTCACACAACTAACCACGATCACCAAACTACTAACCACAATCACAAGGCTACTGACCACAATCACAAGGCTACTAACCACAATCTCTAAGGCTACTAACCACAATCTCTACGACCTCAACTCAAGTCAAGCCTACGGTCCACCACTAGCCTCCGCTAGCCACATGAATCACTATGCCAACACGCATAACCTCCCCCAAGGGTACTAAGGTATACAACAACAAGTATAAATATATTCGTTTCATTTATACTTATTAATAATTACCACATTTAAAGTCTTGTTTCACATTATTCATTTTCAACTGAGCATTTATAAAATATGAATTTAATTTACAATATTCATAAATAGCATGCTCCAACAACACATGTAATATAGCACATATACATGTTAAATGAGATCACATAAATAACATGCAGTGTAATGTGACTCAACACTCCCCGTGATACTCATGCACAACACACCCTTCCCAAGGGCAACGGATACAGACTCTGTCCACATACTTATGAGGATACAAGCTCATCAAGTAGTGTAGAGTTACCACACCGACCCTTCCCAAGTGATTTTTCTCTCTATCACTTCAACAGGGAAGGCGGTTGTACGAGAGCCCAGCTTGCAACTCCGTACGCCATGACTACCATAAAGTCAAGAGCATGAGCCTCTACCTGGACTCCTAACTCATATTTGTCGGCTTTTTAGTTCCGTAGGCGTGATACCTCCTGACCAGTTGTTGTGATGATCCAACACAAACGTCTACTCGTGCCCCACGCACAAAGGAAATAGACCACACCAAATGAACTCTCTCTGTTAATGGTGAAACCGTGCACTACATGCACCAACACCCATGTGCTCACACGACATGGTGTACAATCAAATCATATCTCAATCATAAATATGTAATACATCATATTTATAAAAATACCCACATGGTAATATATGTCTTAAAATCTCTTTTCATGCTTTAAAATACAATAAAACAATTAAATTATATGAAAACAGTTTCATATACATTTCATGTTTTCAAAATATATTTTCTTCAATTCCTTAGAAAATATTTTCAATTTCAATTAACATGCCTTTTTAAAATAATATAAACAGATAATCCACGTAATAAAAAGGGGACCTAGAGTAGCGTCTAAGTCTCTCACGTCCAACGTTTACAAAATCTTCTAGCTCATTTAATTCTCAAAGAAATTTCTAAGTCGTCTATTCGTATTCAATTCAATTAGGAATATATCTAATCTCGTAGGAAATAATTTAATTAATTTTCTTAAATTAATTCCTAAGTCCAATTCCGATTCTAAACGAATTATAGATATTTAAATTAACGATTTAAAATATCTATATTAAATTAAATAAGGGTTTTACACCCCTAAACTACTTCAATAATGCGGAGTGAGAAATATAATTTCCCACCTAATTATACGTTACCAAACAGCCGTTTCGGGCCCACCGTGAACAGTGTCGGCGCCCGATTATGGAGCCCGCCGACCAAAGTCGTCCTAAAATTATTTCGAATATATCGAAACGTCCGCCTCGACAACCTATACGATATATACGAAGCCCATTAGCAATAGGTTAATTAATTTGGCTAAATTTAAAATACCCCAAACGAAAATTCGAAACTTCAAATCGAATTTCCCAACAAACCGTTCAACGAAAAATTACGAACTTTTTACACGTCATACCTGACATATAGGCGAAGCTACCCTACGAATATCAGCCTAAACCGAGGTCGGGAAGTCGACCGAACAAATGGTCGAAGTTTCGGCCAGACTGCACTGTTGCGCGAACTGCTACAGTGCACGTCGCCTCTGCTGTAGCTGTCGGCTCTTTGCGCTACCACCGGCGCCACCCTGCGCCACCGAAGACCCCTGCACGACGCCGCCAGCCGCCGTCGAGCTCCGCTATAGCCGCCGCCTCTCGCCGCTGCTCCTCACGCGCAACCGAGCGCGACCCCTTTCAGCCGACTCTCTCTCACACCATGACCGGCGACCATGGAGAAGAAGAAGCCATGATGGTGAGGAGCTGCTGCTGCCGTTCATGGAGAGAAGAGAAGTAGGTTCCATGCGTGAAGGGAATAGTCGTGCAGATGCGTGAAGGAGAAGGAGCATATACGGTCTGTATATACATATACATATATATATATGACCTAATTGCAAAACTAACCCTTCATTTCTCCAAAATCACAAAATAACCCCACTACAATATATATATAATTAAATATATATATATACAGTAAACCCCAATAATTATCAAGAACGCCCAAACATAATCTCGTAAGCCCGAATTAATAACGGGACGTCCAATTAAATACATCGGGGTAGAAACCCAAATGTCGGAACACTTAAACAAGCCCGACCAATTAAAATGTGTCGTCATCCAATCGAAAGACTAATCATTAAACGTCGAATAAACTAACGTCGAAACGAGACCGTGTAATTGACAACAAGAATTCACGTAGTCGTCAAAGAGAAACCGTAAAGTCATCCAGTCAACTTTAAAAATAAACGCGAAAAATTTACAGGTATCAAATACCAAGAATAAACAATACGTCATGAACATGTGACGTCATTACTGAAATTAAAATTTAAATAATTTCAGAAAAAAGGAAAATAACACGGGGTGTTACAAACTATGTTGCTCCTATCCCACCGGTCCATAATACTTCTAATTATGAGAACACTTTGAAAATGTTTGCCCTTTATCTTGATCAATCCAATAAACATTCCCATAAGAGATTCCAAAAGTTAGAAAATAACTTTGATCTCTTGACTCAAAATCAACTGCAATTTCAACAGTCTCTCCAAAATCAGTTAAGTCAACTCACTACAGCTCTGTCTGAGAGACAAAGGGGTACATTGCCTAGCCAACCCAAAATCAATCCAAAAGGACAATGATTTAATTATATAGGGACTCCTTCCACTTCTGACCAATCAAATGCCAATGTAAAGTACATCATTACCATTAGGTCAGGAAAACAATTGATAATAAGGTTGAGCTACCCACTAGTGATGAAACTGAAACATCAAAGACTGTTCCACCCAATCCTCTCAAATCAAAAGAGACTCAAGGTCCTAAGCTAGATGAGGTAATTTCAAAGCTGTTTGTTCCATGTGCACCTTTTTCCTCTAGACTAGTCAACAATAAGAAGGATTCTCAATACAGTGAAATCTTAGAGATTTTTCAAAATCTCTAGATTAACATTTCATTTCTCATTGCTATTAAGCAAATTCCTTCTTATGCGAAATTCATAAAATACTTGGTCAAGAGGAAAAACAACATCCCTAAGGAAGTCTTCATAGCCCAACATTGTTCCTCATTCCTACAAAATCAAGTTGTGGTTAAACACAAAGACCTCGATAGTCCAACTATCACTTGTAGGATAGGAAATAAATTTGAAAATCTGACTTTATTGGATCTTGGAGCCAGTGTCAATTTGTTATCCTATTCGGTTTACTTGGAATTAGGATTGACTAATTTGAGGAAAACAGATCTTAGAATCCAATTAGTTGATCGTTCTGTAAACATTCCAAGGGGTATACTTGGGGACGTGATTGTCAAAGTGGCTGATTTTTATTACCTTGTCAACTTCATTGTTCTAGACACCCAACCAACTTAGGGTAAACAAATTCCAATTATTTTAAGTCGCCCATTTCTAGCTATAGCCAATGCAATAATCAATTGTAGAAATGGTAGCATGACCTTGATATTTGGAAACATGAAAGTGGAACTCAATGTATTTAGTTTGATGAACCAACCCACTGATATAAAGTCTGTTGAAGAAGTTTGTCTCATTGATTCATTGACTGTCCCTACCATTGACCACTCATTTCCTGATGTTCCACTCCAGCAGTGTCTACCTCATTTTGGTGATAATTTTGATGAGGCTAATTATATTAGCCAAATTAATAAATTTTTAGATTATGTTCAACTCTTTGAAGCATCCAAGCACAAAGCCTTCTTCTTAAAAGGTTATTATGATGATCGATCAATTACATCCTATCCCTATTGATTTTGGCTGAAGATGTTGAACTTAGCGCTCCTAGGAGGCAGCCCAGTCAGTTGTGTAATTATTTTCTAAAAAAAATAATTTTCACTCTATTTGGGTATGTTCAGATTTTGTTTGGGGGTAAAGTTGTCATAATATTTCCAATCACTTGACTTTTCTTTTGCAAAAAATCTTTGCAGGGACTATACTCTAGAAACACCACCTCCATTGCGGTAATTTGTTCCAATTTGTCTCCTAAATATATTTTTAAACACTAGGGATAGTGTCATTTTTTGTTTAGGGGTGGATTCATTATCTTAACATGTATCTCTTATAGAGTTTCTTTATTTTCAAAAAATATATATAAATAAATTTTTAAAAAAATGTGTTTCTTGGGTCTTGATTCATAAAAGTCGAGAGATGTTGATATTTATATCAAAGTTAAACTTGTTACTATGGTGATATAATGATACATATTACACCTCGAGCATTTAGAAGCAGAACAATTTTTACACAAGAGTCTCATTTTGCAATTCAAATTTAAAAATTTGAGTAATCCTCAATGATCTAGAAATCTACTAAGACTTAAACCATGTGAGACTTTGAGCCTTTCACTGCTTCAGAGAGATTTTACGTAACTCCGAGTCATAAAATGACTCAATTTTCTTTGGATATCACACTCAAATTGTTGTTAGTCTCATTATCCTTCACTTTGGTTGGTCACAGAGAATGAAGTCACTTCGAGTTAAGAGAAACATACGTCTTGTAATTTACTGTCTACTATCATACTATATCTACACCATACTGTTGCATTATTCTATTTTAATTATGAGAAATTTTAGGGATGATATTTTTATGTAAATTATAAGGGATCGAGAAAATATCCATATTCTCTTCAAAAAAAAAAAAAAAGAGAAAAAGAAGAGAATTGCAAAGAAAAAGATGCATGATGCATCCCTTGTATATATTTTGAAGACCCCTTATTCTCAGAATTATTCCTTTGTAAATCACTACTTCAATAAGGTCGTTAAACATGTACAGAATGATATGATAGTAGATAGTAAATGAGAAGACGTTATGGTGGGTAACTCGACATTCTCCCTAAAGTGATGAGCATTCCAATCATGAGACTATCTATTATATATATCGGTCCTTCATTTCAGTATGTGAGCTTGCTTCCACTTTGGAAACAAAGTTCATTCTCACATACAACAGAGAGATACGGTTAACCCAAATTTCGAGAGTTATTCTTTTAGAGAGATATTTACTTGTGAGATTTGAAGTCAAAACGTATTTTTTTAAGGACTTGGAGATTTCTTCACCTGGATATGCGAATTGCTCTATGTTGACTTTACACACACACACTATGTTTCTAAGTTGCTCTTGGATGAACTTTGCTTGATATTTATTATTATGACACCATAGTATCTCGTTGTATACGAAAGACTTGATAAATTCATCTCTTATCTTTTATGACTTGAGGATATACATGAAATCATTTTACATTCATAGGAAGTTTGTGGGTGTCTTCACTGTAAACCCTAACGAGGCTATTGCTCGTCCATTAGGATAACCTAGGAGTTTAAGGCCTTATTCCATATAGTAAATGCAATCGAATATAGCCTGCGAAAGTGACACATCTTTAGTTAAACTTCAATAATTTCTCATTTTTGTGAACTTATCTATTTTTCTTTTATTTGCTAGAGGACTAGCAAAATTTGTTTGAGGGTAATTTGATAAGTACACAAAAGTCATGATTTTAAATGTCAAAATTAATATTTAATTTACCATTTTAGTTACATAAATGATCTTATCTATATATTTTGTTTTGTATAGGTGTGGGAAAAGAAAATGAAGAAGAGTTGGTGCATTAAATGTTGATAAGAGAGAAAAATAAATGTGTGGGTCATCAATTTATTATAAGAGAGAAAATATATTTGATGCATGTACGTGTGTGTAAAGGTGAGGTACGTGGACTATTAATTAAAAAGTGAGGTAAAGAGAAATGGTGTAATCAATTTTGGTAGTTGGCTCAATCTGTGTGTCAAGCTTATCTCAGAAAAGGAAATGCAATACAGATGGATCAAGTTGCAAATCAAATCTCCTATATATACACTTGCAAAATCAGAATAGAGGAGTTGGAAAATAGAGAGTGAGAGTAGTGATCAGTTTTATATTTTTTGTAATTGTTTTCTCTATCAATGAAAAATCATTCCATTACCTTGGTTTTTTTTTTTTTTTGTTTATCATTATACTAGCTTAAACATCCCTCTCGAGGGGGTGATGATGCCACCTTGGGTAAAATGTAGATAAGTTTATTATATTTTTATTATATAATTTTTCTTCCCGAGAAAAAAATCATACAATAGAGGTTGGAAGCTTAAAATAGAAGGAGAATTCTCCATGATTACCAATTAATGAAAATACGGAGAATGCCTACCACTATTTACATTTTTTTTCTTAAGGCCCCGTTTGGATACGAAAAAACAGTTTTTGTTTTTTTACTATTCACCAAGTTAAAAAAAAAACACGTTTGGCAAACGCGTTTACTGTTCACTTTTTTTTCCCTTAGAAAACTGTTTTATGTGAATAGTGTGTAAAAGTGGTAAAAACACCAAATACAACTTTTAATTATTTTTTGAATTTTTTCACTGTTTAGGTGTTAAAAATAGTGAAAACACCAATTCCATAAAATACAACTTTCACCAAATAAAAGTGGTGAAAACACCTTCATCCAAACGCTTTTTTGTTTTTAGTTTTTCGCTGAAAAAAACAAAGACAAATACAAAAACAGTTTTTATATTTGAAGACAGAAAACAAATACAAAAAACAGGCTTTCCAAACGCACCCTAAGGATAGGAGTAAATGAAGGATTCTTCGTGATTGTCAACTAATGGAAATACTGGGAATGCCTACAACTATTTACTTTTATGTTTAACAAGAGGTAGCCGTTGAAATATCACAAGAGTAGTTTATTTGGATAAGAATTTGCAATAGAAATATATAATATTTATTTATATGGAACCGGGTGGTGTATTCTTTTCCCTTAGGGTGCGTTTGGAAAGCCTGTTTTTTGTATTAGTTTTCTGTCTTCAAATATAAAAACTGTTTTTGTATTTGTTTTTGTTTTTTTTAGCAAAAAACTAAAAACAAAAAAGCGTTTGGATGCAAATTTGTATTGAAAAATAAAATGATATTAGTGGGCGGTGGTGGTGGGTGACTGGCGGCGGCGGTGGCCGGAGGTGATGGGGGCTAGCGGCGGCGACCGGTGGCGGGGGGTGGTGGTGGTTGGTGGCGGCGGCGGTGGGGCGGTGGCGGAGGTGGTACCCTAAACAGTGAAAAAACTCAAAAAATAACTAAAAGTTGTATTTGGTGTTTTCACCACTTTTACACACTATTCATAGAAAACAGTTTTCTTGGAAAAAATAGTGAACAGTAAACGCGTTTGTCAAACGTGTTTTTTTTTAACTGGGTGAACAGTAAAAAAACAAAAACTGTTTTCTCGTATCCAAACGGACCCTTAAGATTTTTTCAATTATTTGATAATTTTATTTACATTGTTTTAGTTTACGAATCAAAAATCCAAAAATTATTTTATGTTATTTATTTTTATTCCCAAAAGTTAAAGTTTTGGATCGGAGACTCAAAATGAGTTGCAAGTTGAGAGTGGTTCAACCCTGCGTGTTACTATACTATTTTTAAGTTAAGTTTTACAGGTTATAAATTCTTGTTGATCGGGGTGTGGTGAAGCAACGAAATATCTATACCAAAATCGTGACCGGTCATAAACACACTTAAACTCATGAGTATCTATCCAATTAAGTAATTATATATCTTAATAAAATACAAACTATTAAATATCATTACAAATTTCAACATTATGAGTATCTATCTGATTAGGTAGTTCTATATCCTAATAAAATACAAACTATTAAATAGCATTACAACTACAATTTAATTTTAATTATCTTTACCTTTAAACATGGTAGAATAAGAAGTCTAAGTAGGAAATTTTAGTTGTTTTCTATTTTTTGCAACTCAAAATACATAAAACTGTTTTCATTGTTCCATACTATGCAGATCCTAATTAACTATTGGATTGGAGATAATGTCACGTCTGTTTTATATTGTTGGATTTGCATCTGAGAGCTTGGCTGCCCACCATTCTAACATGAGCCGTCGTCAATGGAAAAGTTTTGCTGCCACTTTATATTGGTTCTTATACAAATGTTGAAATACGGATTTGGAGTTGAATTCAAATTGCATTGTCATGGTATTTCAATTCCAAAAATGAAATTTCAAATACATTGTTTGGATGTGTCTTGGATTCAAAGTATAATTAAAATTCAATTACAAACCCAACCTAATTTGAATGTAAAAGATCACAACTTTAAAATTAAATTAAACAATATATATATATATATATATATATATATATATATATATATATAGGTATAAGTATATAAATATGGGTATAAATATATATACGTGTATGTGTGTATATTCATGTATATATGTGTATATGCATGTATGTATGTGTAACACCCCGCTCCAACACTTGGTATAATATTGTCCGCTCTGGGCCCAGCCCGCACGGTTTTGTTCTTGGGCTCCTCCCAAAAGGCCTCATACCAATTGGAGACAACACTGCACATATAAGCACATCCCCAGACCTCCACCCGGGCGATGTGGGACATCACAATCACCCCCCCTTGGGACCCGGCGTCCTCGCTGGTGTTACCCACGGGCTTGTGCATGCACCCACACTTAATTCCGGCCGGGCTCTGGCTCTGATACCAATTGTAACACCCCGCTCCAACACTTGATATAATATTGTCCGCTCTGGGCCCAGCCCGCACGGTTTTGTTCTTGGGCTCCTCCCAAAAGGCCTCATACCAATTGGAGACAACACTGCACATATAAGCACATCCCCAGACCTCCACCCGGGCGATGTGGGACATCACAGTATGTGGATGTGAATATATGTGTGAATTTATATGTAGTGTTTATGTGTATATATGTGTGTGATGCTATATATTTGTGTGTATGTGTATTCATATTTGTATATATATGCGTCGATGAGTACATATATATGTGTGTATATATATATTTATTTATAAGCGTGTGTACATAAATACGTATATATATAGGCGGATGCATTTATATTGATATTTATGTATATATATGTACGTATGTTTGTGGTTGTGAAAAGTTTGTTGTTAGAGAGAGAGTATTTAGTGGGTCAAGGTTTGAAGAAGATGTGGAATTGTAAATCACATCTTCTCCTTGTGGAAATCTAATTGTGGAATTGATGTCCTTGAAATTGCATTTCAATTCCAATTCCAAAGTATTTAATTTGTCACATCCAAACAATGGAATTTGGAATTGGAGCCCCCAATTCCAATTCCAAGGCTCTAATTCCATGCTCCTAAATGGACCCTAAATATTTTCGGGGGAAGGACTGACCTACACAAAAAATTATTGACACGATTTTATCTCAATTTATGAAATTTCTAGATATTTTGGCCCCTAAAAGCAAGATGAATCAGCATATTAATTTCTTCTGAGCTAGGGTTGCAAAAAAATTATTCAAAAGTGGGTTAAACCTTTTATGGGTTAGTTTAAGACACTGATGCAAATATAGATGTTTTGGGTGGATGAATATTTCATTTGAGATGGATATTAAGATTGTGGTGGATGTTGTGAAGGCTAGTAGCTCATACCCGGTCATGATTCTTGTGGCGTTGGATGAATTGACTAATTGTGCTTCCATCAAAAATCTTATGAGACATCCACATACCAATTGCCATTCCACAACAGGTAAATATACTGCCTTGAGTGGCGAATTGGGCTTTCAAGAGCAATATACAACAATTGTAGTCTTGAGGAAGGAACTGGTTCAACAATTCTGGTTCAGGTTGTTTTTGAACTTCTGAGATTGGACAATTGACTTTGGCCTCGAAAAACTCAATCCCCGTTACACTCGGTAAATATGCTGTCTTTGATTCTTGCCGCTACTGGGTAGAATCTTGTTAAGGTTTCAGAAAGGGATTTTTTAGCAGATCAATCCTTTCAATATTTTTTGCTTCCTTCACTATCTTCGGTGGCCGTATAGAAGAAAATGAAGGGGACATATAGTGAAGGAGAGAGCTGATCCAGAAGGGAGAGCTTGAAGCTTCGGAGGGGTTGGGGAGGATGGTTTGATAGTCTCAGTGGATTTGACCTCAACCTTCACCATTTTTCAGTTTCCTCTGAAGATATAACTTTTCACAAAATTATCAACTCATGTGACCAGAGAAATGGATATATAACTCTTACAGTGAGCATTGCCAACAGGAAACAATGTGACACCCAAAAATATAAGCTTTTCCCAAAATACAAAAATTCTTCAAAGAGAATTTTGCTACTAACAGGAATTGGAACGTCATATATGCTTTATTATAACTTAACTAACGAAAAGTGAACATATATGTTCTTCAAATTTTTCTACAGCTTAGACACAACCCAAGTATCAGGATTAGGGGACATTAGAGTTCGACCGAAAGAACACTCATGACCGGAGGAAACATATGTGAGCAGTTGATGATCAAGCTCAAAAAAGCGCATATCTTGCTCATCCAATGTCACCCAAGCTTCAATTCCATCTCTCTGCGGTGTATCCACCAAAGCAATGCAATTCTTATAATTCCCAACATGAATGCTTGTCCAAACAGGCTTTCCCCACCCAAAGTCAGCTTCATATAGCGGGAGACTGTGTAAACTAGTAAACAAATAAAAATTGGTACCTTCTGACATTTGTAATATCTTTACAAATGACTCGAAAGCCAGCAATGACCCTTCTTCACCTTGCATCTTCATCACATAGTCGCTGTCGAATTTCCTTTTCTCCTCTCTGATTCTACAAACCAAATCATGCAGCTCTCTCTCACGCTCTGTTGTTACTGCTATAGCAATTGACCAAAAAAGATTTCCAGCAGACTGTTCAGGCATAGGCGGCACCATCAACGCGCGTAAATTCGTAGTTAGTGATGCAACACTTGGCCTAAAAGACTTCGAGTTTGCTCTCTGCACTTTCATGGCACAGTTCCAAATCAGCGCGGATGTTATCTCAAAACGGGTTGGATGATCCACCTATGCATGCATTGCCACTTTTGCCCTTAGCCGAGCTATGCTTGATGCATCAAACACAAATCTTTCGGTAATGCATTTGCATTGTGGAAAGTCGAAACCTTGTGACATCTCCGATAAATCTCTTGGAGGGAAAAGAGATGCGCCCGGGAAAATGGGTGACACATTTTCACCTTGCCCGCGAGACATTGCACCCCAACCATTGATGAATTGACTAGCTGTGCTTGCTTCAAAAATCTTGTGAGACACGCAAATGCTAATTGCCATTCCATCACAGCTAAATTTGTTGACTTGAGCAGCGAAGTGTGCTTTCATGGGTGGTGTACTGCAATAGTAGCCCGGAGGAAGGAAGTGGTTAAGCAAATCTGCTTGAGGTTGTTTGAGAACTTTTGAGAGTGGAGAATCGACATTAGCTTCGAAAAAATCGACCCCCTCATCATTACACTCTATCAATATGCTGTCTTTGATTCTTCCCACTACCGGGTATATGTTAGGGTTTTTACACCCGACCAAGAACAAAATTAGGGATTGCTGACCCTATTAGTCAAGCCACGAATACCTACAAATCAGAAAATGCACACAAACACACACCAAACAACGGACACAAAGATTTATAGTGGTTCAGCCAAAATAAGTCTACGTCCACTGAGAGCACCATTTCACTATAATCAAAGAGAGGATTACAAGGGGTTGATCAACAGATCAAACACACGCATACATACAGTGTATACTCACGCCTGTATCACCGGAATAATATATTATTCCTAACACGCACCGGAATAAGCTTATATTATTCCTAACTCTCACCAAGAAGAATACTAGCCTGTATCTCTTATATTCTCTCTCTCTATTTGTGCACACAATATAATAGGAGAGACCCTATATTTATAGGAAATGATATAGAGGTGGTTTTGCCTTTTAGTTGATGTGGGATAACTTTTAATACAAAGTAGTCACCCTTTATATATAACAATCTCCCACTTGACGACTTTGCCACCATCAATCAACTCCATCAATGATCAGTGCAGTACGATGCTCTCATTTATGTCTTCAAGCTTGAAGACCCACTGAAGTTGCGCACAACTTCAGTTTTTATCTTGTCACCACTTTGGTCAACATGACCATGCTGATAGCTCCCACTACATGAGCAATATCTACCTTTCTACAGAACCTGCGACCTCTATTGCGTCTGGCCACTCTGTCTTGCAACCACTGTCATTTCTGACTTCGCCTTGCAAACTTTGTCGCGTCTGTCATCTTTCTCCCTTTCATAAAGAGAATTTCCGGTTGCTGCATATAACACTCCTCCTTTAGGTCACCTTCCGGTTCATTCAACAATGCTTGAATGAATGGTATTCAGTTTCACAATCGAAGAATGGAGAGCTTTCTTCTCTACCGACAGCTTGGTTAGCTTCCATGTCTTGATGTGGATAAGGGAATTAATCTCATCTTCCATTGCAAGCTCCCACTGGCTCACATCTGCTGTACTGCATGCTTCATCATCATCTGGTTCATCTCAATCTGTAAGTAACAAATTCTGCGATGTATCAACCTGTTGAGTCTTGCTATCTGCAACATGTTCTTCTAACTGAGGACTCTCACTGTCTAGAACATCTTCTATCTCAACATACACAGGATCACTCTGTGCCTTACCACTCCATACCTCTTCTGGTATTTTGTGCTCCAATGGTACTGATGGACCATGATTCATAAGATATGTTGTTGTACTGACTGCTTCTGCCCAGAACTATTTTGGGAACCCTGCCTGAATGCCCATGCTTCTAGCTATCTCAGTCACTTTTCGGTTCATACATTCTACTACGCCATTCTGCGGTAGTGTACTTGGAACAGTCTTATCTAATATGATACTGTTCTCATAGCAAAAAATCTTGAACTCGGAGTCTTCGTTTTCTCCACCAAAGTCGGATCTCAGTTTCTTTACCTTTAACCCTATCTTCTTTTCTACCATGGCTCTCCATTTCTTGAACACGTCGTACACTTCACTTTTATGTTTCAAGAAGTAAACCCGTATCCTCCTGGAATGGTCATCAATGAAATTCACGAAGTAAGACTTTCCACTAAGAGATGAGACAATTATTGGCCCCCAGATACCCATGTGAACTAGCTCAAGCTTCTCCACTATGAGACTTATGTTGTTGCTCTTGAAACTAACCTTCTCCTGCTTACACTCATAGAAGTCAATGTCCATCGATTTCACTGGTAGTTTTCCCTTCGAGAACATAACCACGAGCTCGTTTTCACTCATGTGACCAGGCCTCTGGTGCCACAAGTTATGATCCTCTTTTCCTTCTGTAACTGCAATCACTGTGCTAAAATTGGTGGTTGTGTATAGCGTACCTTATTTATTCCCTCGTACTATAGTCACAACCCCTTTGGAAATCCTCCACTTATCTTAACTGAAAGTGGTCACATAACCTTCACTCGCCAACTGGGCTATTGAGATCAGGTTCTTCCTCAAGTATGGAATGTGTCTGACATCCCTCAACTTCCATATCGATCCACTGAGTCTGATATGTACTTCACCCTTGCCAACAACACTGCAGGGCTGATCATCACCTAAATAAACCTTGCCAAGGTTTCCAAGTGTATACCTCTCAAAGATCTCTCGACTTGAGGTGGCATGAAATGATGCTCCAGAGTCCAAGACCTAAAACTCTGTCTTTCTCTCCAAAGAGCATATCAACGCATCATCTTACGATAACAAATTCACTTTAGTCTTGTCAACCGCTACACTCTGCGAGGATCTACACTGGCCTCTATAATGACCAAGTTTTCCATAATTCCAGCACTTAATGGAAATTCGAGACTCCTGTCTCGACTTGGAATGACCACGTCCATTACTTCCGCCTTTCTTTCTGTTCGAACCTTTGCTTCTGGTGTCGACATTCAATGCTGAGCCACTGTTAGAAGAGTCTGACGTCTGTCTTCTGATCTCTTCCGTGAGTACCATACTTACTACGGAATCATAGTGTCACGGTTCTACCCCTGAACAATTACTGATTGCAACCTTTGTGATGCTCCAACTTTTTGGCAATTGGCTTATAAGAAAAACCACTTTCATTTTGCTAGTGATTGGCATCTCAACTATTTCCAACTGCTCAACAATTTCATTAAGAACACTGATGTGTTCACTGACCTTCCCATTCTCGGACATCTTCAGATTTACCAATCTAGTGATGAGATGTACCGCATTCGCTCCAGACGACTGTTTGTACATGCTCGAAAGAGCATCCATGAGAGACTTTGTTGTCTTCTCATTCTTGATGTTGAAGGCGACGGACTTTGACAACGTTAGTTTGATCGTACCATGAGCCTTTCGATCTAGGATTGTCCAATCCTCGTATTTCATCAATTTTGGTTTCTTCCCTTCTAATGGTAAGAATAAATCTTCTGGAATAACACATCCTCAATTTGCATATTCCAATAGGCAAAGTTTGAACCATCAAACTTGTCGATCATCGCAGCCTTTTCTTCTCCCATAGCTCCCGTTGAGTCTATTCAAGGTGTTTATAGTCAAAATACGTACAATTGATCATATGGTTGCGTCCAAAGCGGTCCAAAACCTGAAGAACGCCTTTAATCGTGTAAAAAATGGGTAAAAAACGACTCTAAACGGGTGAAAAAACAAATCTACACAAAAGATAAAAAATTACTGATGACGTCAATACCTTATCGGGGCGCGTGCGGGAGCGTCCAAGCACCTATGGGGATTTATTTTGAGTAAAAACATTTGACTTCAAAAGTGCTTTCTGTCTATATATTATACGCCTTGTTTTAATTAATGATACACCGCGAAATAACCTCGAAACAAAACTGTTGCGCGTCGGAGCCAATAATCTGGCCGGAACTTCAGGCGGCGTGTAGGGGTGCGTGTGACACTTTCTGGTGACGAGCTTAACACTACTGGCTTCGTCTTGTTGATACAAAGGTCCTGGTATGGTTGGTTTTTGATTTCGGGCGTGTAGAGGTGGTTTTGCCTTTTATTCGATGTGGGACAACTTTCAATACAAAGTAGTCACCCTTTATATATAATAGTAGAATCGTGTTAAGGTGTAGAGAGGGATTTTTTAAGCAGATCGATTCTTTCCATAATTTTAGCTCCACTATATCCATTGGCTGCATGGAAGAAATTATGGGAGACATGTGATGAAGTAGAGAGATGATCTAGAAAGGAGAGCTTGATGTTTCAGAGGAGTTGGGGAGTTGGGAAAGATGGTTTGATGGTCTCTGTGGAGATGATCTTAACCTTCACCATTTTCAGTTTATTCTCTCAAGATAGAACTTCAATAAAACATGAAACTAATGTGTCCAGATAAATAGATATACAACTCCCACAACAAGCAATGCATTTTATAACAAGTATACATTAGAGTATCTAGATTTAGATCGCAAGTTACTATTTTTTGTCCTAAACATTAGAGCATCTATTGTTGACTTGAAGAAAACAACTCCAAAATTTTTACAATTTTCAATCAGAAGTTACCTAGAGGACTAAGGAAAATAGCCTAGAGGGGGTGAATAGGCTTTTTATGGATTTATTGACATATTAAAAATAATTGCATAAAAGTCAATTTTAATCAAATTCTCTAACAAGATAAATCATGCAAAGATTAATTTAAGTGCAAAAAATAAATCATAAGAAGACATAGAGATTTTTACGTGAAAAACCTTGGAAAGACTCCAAGTAAAAACCACGGATACACTCGGGTATCGATACACTATGAATCAAGATATATATAGACTCTATGAAGTTTTAGACTTACAAATCACTCTTGATCTACCTTTATTCACTTGATATTTGTCAGACTTAAATCATTCGCGTTTCACGAAGCTCTTGCTCCACTCCGTACTCTGACAGCTTCGCTTCTCAATGGATCAATGAACCACGAAAGCTCCTGCTTCGATCTCCGTACTCAGACGGCTCCGTTCTCAATGGATCGATGTAATCACATTGCAATAGGTGGTGTGTAGATTTTTCAGAATCTAGGTCATCCGATTGTGCACAAAGATCTTCGGTGTAAAAGCACAATTGGAGAAACCCTCACTACAAGAAATCGGGCTTTTTGAGATGGTCAAAACTGTTTCTAAAAGTCCTAAAACCGTCGCTAAAAGTCAACATGGATCGTGCCAAAAAAAAGCGTCTTAGCTACTCTTTTGGGATGGTATTTTTGGAGCATCGCTAATAATGCAGTTTTAGTGATGGTATAGGCCTAAAAAGAGAGAACTAGAAGAGATAGAATCACTCAATGATTTTCTCTATCTATCTCTATCTCTGTAGAAGAATATAAACTGTAGAAGAATTGCAGAGATCTCACCAAAAGCCCTCCAAAATTTGTAGTAGAATTCAGTATTTGTAGACAATAGTTGAGGGAAACCCTAATGTTACCCTTTTTCATAATTTTACACAGAACCAAGCAAAACACTCAAGTTTGATGTATACTATGTGTATATCACATGTATCGAGGTATAGAAGTTGCAGCCGCCACAAGGGAAAACAAGTTAGGGTCATTTTTGTCTTTTTCAGCAGTTACTTTACCAGACCCCTACGCATGGTGCATAGGGATCCCACACAAGATGCATATTTTAGTCTACGCAAGGTGTGTAGGTGGCCTACGCATGATGCGTATGCCCAAAATGGTCTTGCGTTGGAGTTGTGAAGAAATATCACTTTCTAACCATTTTTAGCTACTAGTTGTGTAGGCCATGCGTTGTAGAACCCTTGGAACCAACTTTTCTAAAACATAATGTCATTTGAACCCCCTCGACTCCCTTGTTACGTTTCTCGAAGTTTCGGCTTGAAAAAATGTCGTTTATGCCCTCTAGAATGCATTTTTCCTCAAACTTACTTATTCTTCATTTCTCTTGTATTTTCCACTTACTTTAAGTTTGATTTGAATTTGACGAAGCTTGTCCATGTCTTTGCTCGACCACTTTAATTTTCCTAAGCCTACCCGACCTTACAAGTCACTCAACATGGTTACTGTTTAGAACATGCCAATAATAAACAATACTAACAAATATTCTTACAATCTCCCTGTTGGCATTTCTGAGACAAAACCATGTTTTACAATGATATCCTCACAAATAATGACATAACATCTATATATATGAACACACACCCACAAACATAGACATAAACTATTACCTTGATTTCATGATGATCTACCAATCCTGCAACCATAATACTGAACATACCATGAATAACGAGTGTGGAAAACATATATAAACCAATATAATAATCATAAAAATAACATATAAATAATCCAAACATAATGATCATCATAGAGAAAAATACTCATTCTCTTCTTCTCCCCCTGAGAATATACTCCCCCTCAATTAAAAACTCCCTCCCCCTTAACCAAAAAATCTCTCCCCCTTACTTAATACTTCTCCCCCTTTTTGTCACTGAAATGACAAACAAAGATATAACAATCAAAGTATATGAGAGATATAAAGGGAAAGCCTCAATATGTAAACATAGGAAAAAGATTACAGAAGAGAGTAGAAAATCTAAGCCAAACACTAAATACTAAGATAAAGTACTTCTATAATATTACATCCAGATTCTTGAGTAACACAAATCTCTACAATGCATGAACTTAATACTAATGCATGAATGCTAAATGCTCATCAAAAAAATATATTTTTGTTCTTAGAAAGATGTGAGCAGGGATATAGAGACAATGAGCTAATTTTTAACATATCATATTCACATATTTGACTTAGCTATTATACACACAAGAGTGAAGAAAATCAGCACATGTACCTTGTAGTTATAAGCAGTCACAAGACAAGCTTTACATAGCATTTGCATATTGAAAAATATTCAGGTGTAAGCAAACAACTAAGATAAAAACAATACATGTTAATTCTAATAATGTCCTCACTAACCATGATGATACTTCAGTCCAAAACCTAAGCTAGAAGTCAAATCTTTAGTTCAGACCTTATTACTAATTTAAAGGAAAACACAATTTATTTTCTTTTTGCCTCGATTTTTTTCTTTTACACCCCTTCAGATAATTTTATTATTTTTTCATGGAATGACAATTTAGATAATTACCTCCGCCTAATACTCAATGCTTAATGAGTACTGAGATCCGGTTACTCAACAGATGGACCATTGCTTTAAGGGGTTTTAAAGGGACATTCATTTATTTTATTATTTCATTCTCTTTCATTTTTCAACATTGCCCCAATATTTATGAGCATGCAATAGGTATTCTAAAACATCAATCAATCTAGCCAAGGTCATGAACCTACATACCACTTCGGATTAGATGAGAAAGACTAAAACTTCCAGTAAGTATTACAATCATCTCCTAAGTAAAACAAACACCCAAAGTTAATGAGTTTTTAAAAATAATACTTAAACATGTCAAGTGAACAACTCATATCCTTGGGTCAGACTCATACCTCCAATTCTCATAATGTAATGCCCTGCGTTTTCCTTTTTCTTTTCTGGAATTCTTTTTGAAGTGTTAACGTTTTATGACGTCACTTATTCATGACGTCTTCTGTATTCTCGGTACGTGTAAATTTTTCGCGTTTAAGTTTCGAACTTAGCAAGATGACTTCATGGTATTTCATTTCTAGCTTCTTGGATTTGAGTGTCGCCAATGACTACATAGGTTCGTACAATGTTTTCTCGTTAGAGCTTCGGCAATCGTGTTGCGTTCCCGGAAGTGTTACCCTAGTTTAGTGTAGACGTTCAGTGTAGCACTTATGTGAATTTCTTGTTATATTTTCATGCTGTAAGTAATGAGAATAGTTAGAAACGATTTTGGAAAATAAATGACCAAAGGGTAAATCAATATTTTCATATTTAGAGCACTTAGTGAAAAGTGTAGAGATTTGACTAAGTGTTGAGGGATGAATGGCATAGTAGTAATTTGAGAGGATGATAAGGGGTAGAAGGTAATTAAGAGGCTTGATGACACTCTTATAATTAAACCTAAGTTGAGAATAATTTGGTCATTTCCCACTTTTCAAGTGGTGTCTCATTCCTAGCCCTTGATCTCATTCTCCCATCTTTATTCTAGACCCTTGGATCATAGAGCTTTGTTTGGTTAGCACTTAAATGTAAGAATGCATTATTGTTGGTCTTTCATTTGGCAAGACTTCTTGTCAACCATTGGATGGTTAATTCATTTCTATTGCCTTATTCTTAACCCTTGGATGATAAGGCTTTCTTTGGAAAATTAATGGGTTTTGGGTGTGATGTGTTTAGTCTTCCATTGCAAGACTACTTTGTGGCCCTTGGATTAGGTCTTCACTTGATAGCTTTATTATTGGCCATTGGATGGTGAGTGGGGTGAGTGGGAAATGTCTACACATGTATGAGTGTAGTTGTATTTCATTGCAAGACTTCATCTTTTCTTCTCCATTTCCTCTCATCTTTTCTCTCTTGGTTCTTCTTCACTTAGAGGTGGATTTGATCACCTTAAGATGGGAGTTTGGTGTGGCCATCAATATGGAAGATGTTCATAGTGTTCTTCTCTTTGGTTTGAGCCAATGATTGGTAAATGTACTTCCTTCCTTGTGTATTTTCCATTCAAACCTTAGTTTAGGGTTTTTTGATAAACCACTTGAGAATTCTTGCTCTCCTCTTGTGTTGGAGTTTGATTCATGGTTAGGAGGCTATGGTGAAGCTTTCCACCGGTTGGTCCTTGGATTTTGGTTGGGTGAGAGCTAGGGTTTCATAGGCCTTGCCTTGTGGTTGTGCTTTGCTCTTCAAGAGGTAGGGGTAAACTTCTTAACCATCTCATCTCATGATTGTGTAGGTATGAGAATTTGATTTTAGGATTCCTAAACTTAGATGAATTTTCTAAGTGTATCATTGAAATTGTGAAGTTAGGGTTTGAACCTGTTTATGTGGATTAACCCTTGTGTGTGGAGTAATTGGTAATGAAATTGCTAGGAATATGATGCATGCTAGTTGAGTGACTATTCTTGAGAATTTCCATAGGAAAATATGCTTGTATGCCTATATATATGTGGATATGTATGTGGGTATTGTGGTGTATATATGTAAGTATAGTTATACATATGTGTATCTGGGTGCTAGGGATGTAGCCTTGGAATAAGATTAGGCTAACTCCTTTGGTTAATACCTTTGAGGTATGTTGGGAATTCATGTCATGTTTGAGATATGATTTGTGATAAACTTGCTTGAATTGAACTAATAACATGTTTAATGAATGAAATTGTTATCCTTGTGAATTAAAGGACAACTTGATGATTTGTGTTATGAATGGTGCATGAGAAAACATCCTTATTGTTTATTGCTTATACATGTGAAATTGTAGGCAATGTGCGAAGTGGAGTCCAATATATTGAAAATGATAAAAAAATGTATTGTCATTGCGCAGGCTGTTGACCATTGTTTATAAATGTGAAATTGTAAACATGATGGTTTTATTGAGTACAATATTTTGCAAAAGAGAAAAACATATATATTGTAATGGGACATGATTGTTGTTGAGAACCTGGATGCATATTGAGTACATTGTGTAGTGTCAAATCATGGTGTTGAATTGTCTCAACAATTGGCCAGGAGGGGTTCACCCCTATGGAACTAATAAGCCGAAAAGTATAATGGGTTTAAGAGTCTTAAGAGAGGCTTGTATTATTAACTTTGGTGGTCATGGCGCACGGAATCGCAAACTAGGCTCTCGTGCAACCGCCTTCCTTGTTGAAAGTGTGAAGTGTCAAAATCACTTGGGAAGGATCGGTGCGGTACTCTACATTACTTGATGAGTATGTATCCTCAAAAGTAAGTGGACAGAGTGTGTATTCGTTAACCTATGTTGGGCAAGGGGTGTATCATGAGGTGTGTGAGTCATATTGCATTTGAGATTGCTAATATGTGATTTATGTTGACATGTGTATCATGATATTACTCTATATGATTGAGGAACATGTTTAATGTGAATTTTGATGTATACAATTCATATGTTGTTAAAATGCTCAAGTGAAATGGAAGGATGTGAAATATACTTTGGATGCCTTGTTTAAAGTATAAAGTGAGATAAATGATTATACTTGTTGTTATGTGCTTATATACCTTAGGGCGGTGATATGAGTTGGTTTAAGGACTTTCTTGTGATAAGTAAAGTTAGTTGTGGCTATTGAGTTGAATGTGAGTTGAATCCTTGTTCAGACGAGTGATGGATTTGTGGTATGGTTAGCGTTGGTGTAGCAACGTGGCGTAAATGGTGATATTGATTGTTAGTCACTAATTAACCCTAGAGGGGGGGGGGGTGAATAGGGTTGTCACGCCCCTAATTTCCTAGGACTCCAAAACCCAAGCCTAAGAGCTAAGGGAGTGAATGCGGAAGAAATAAAAATGAAATAAAATCCATTTCAGTCATAAAATACCCATACAAGGGTAAAATAGACATAAAACATCTCAAAGATGTCAAAAAGATCACACGGGATCCAAAAGGAGGCAAACCGAAACACTCGGTACCTTGATCGAATCATTCTGACCCACCATGTTCACCCAAGGGTAAAATGGTCAAATCAGGGGTAAAATAATAATTTCCAACTACAAATACAAAATTTGTACCTAAAACTAGCAATACGAACAAACGGGACCTAATTTGAAGCCACGAGGAAGGAGATATGAATTTTCAAAAGTGGCGTCAGACAACACCGACCTAAAACTAAAGTTGAGGTACCCCTCTTTCACCAAGGGTAAAATAGTCATTTCAGGTCCAAACTAATCATTTTAAATTTTATCTATACAATTTGGACATAGGACAATCGATAGAAACAAACGGGGGTCCATTCCGACATCCGAGGAGGAAAATACGATTTTCCAAACATCGGACATTTCATGCCGCTGCAGCAGGCCATGGCATGCCATGCCGCGTGCAGCGCTGCGCGCTGCAGCGCACCGCGCGCGCGCGCACAGCAGCCATGCGCGGCCTGCTGCGGCTGGCATGTCCAAAGCCAAAAAAATGGGATTTTTTTGGCAAAGTTGAAAATCTGAAAATTTTTCTAAGTATAGAATAGCTTAGCCTCTGCCCAAATCTGCATTTTTGCTTAAAGTTTAAAAATGCAAAAACGCGAGATTTTGCGATATGGCTTTGTTTTTCGCGCCGTCGGTCCCGAAAAATCATAAGTATTGGAAAAGTGAGTTTTTCCTTGGCGGAACCCAAAAATAGTTTCCGAGACCTCGGGAAACGCGAAAAACGTAAACTTAGCAAAATAAAAAAAATGATTTTTGTAAGTTTTCATAAAATCTTCCGTCTTGCCCCCGGTATCCGTTTTAACTACCGCCGGTTTCTAAAGTTTAAAATATCTAAGAAAACGAATTTAATTAAATCCGTTTCTAAAAGCAAGGAAATTTACCGGGGCTACGGGGGTAGGCGAAAACGGGTTTTTCCATTCGAATCAAAAAAGGGTTAGTTTGAAAACCTAGAAAAACGCCGTTTTCGGCCAAACACCTAATACTCGCAATTCATGGCAATTCATCCAATTCACATTCATAACTCCAAGGGAAAATATTCAATAATGATATTAAAGCGCTCTAAGGCGAAACATGCTAGAATTTGTCCAAAATTACATATTTCCACAATTCGGCACCGAAGTACCCCAAAATAATATAATCCCCGCGCATAGCGCTCCAAGGGATGTACATTGAGAATAACGCCTCGGCTAACATGCTAGCCGGGTTAAAATAAAATAGTTTTTCAAATTCAACTTACATGGACAAAATGAACATTTAAATACATATTTATCAACTAAATGTCCAACAAAATAAGTGTGGTCCGTCTCATGCACAAAAGGACGGGAATACGACCACACGTCCGCGAAGAGACTATGGAACTCTCCCAACGGGATCATCACCTGAAAATTTTAAAAGGCGTGGGGTGAGCTCACTAGCCCAGTAGAGGAAGCGTCATTGCCTCCATCTCGGTAGTCCGAGTGGTTCAACCCAACCAAGGTTCATGCTACCAACCCTAGGTCGGTCTCTTGTCCCACATGGCTCTCACGCCAATCCGGAACCCCATCGAACCCCACAATTAAGTTTCCCCAACATGCTCATAATATAATTTATCACTATCATAGCATGCTTTAATAACAATATCATAATCACACATATGGGATAGTTCAAGTACAATATAACTCAACACACCCCATAATATGCGCTTGCCCAATATAGGTTAACGAATACATACCCTACTCATTTATAACGAGAAAGAGTACCGCACCGACCCTTCCCAAGTGATTTTGAAACTTCTCACTTCAACAAGGAAGGCGGTTTGCACGAGACGACCCGTGCCCAAAGATTCGTATAACGAATGCACGAGACGACCCGCGACTTCGAGAATGAGACGACTCACCCTATACCCCATTCACGGCTCATTATTCCGTAGGATGGGAACACCCCCTGGCCAGTTGTTGCGACGATTCGACACAAGACTACTTACACTTACGAATACCTAATCCGTATAAACCCTACACCCATGTTTTTAACGCTACATGGTGTACCCCAAAATGCATAAAGGTTCTTATCATAACCATATGCTATCACAATACATGCTTCCATCAAATAACATTATATTGCATTCAATTTCTCACAAGGCTTACAATTTAACATTTGTTAAGCAATGAATCACAACATAATTTATAGCACAAATCATGTTCTCAAAGGCATATTTCATAGTCTAAACTACCAAGACCAACTCACATATATATATACGGCATATATACATATAGACGCACACACCCTCATACAAAGACGAATACAAATCGTTTTTCCCCTACCTCAATTCCAAGCAAGAACACCAAGAACAAGCAAAGCCTCCAAGGTGAACCGAATCAACCCAACCTCCTCCAAACCCAACAAATAGCTCAATTCAACCGATAGCTAAACTTTAATGGAGTCTCAAGCAAGAGCTATATATAGACAACTCCATAAATCAAAAATTGAATATAAGAATTCAATAATAGAAACTAGGGTTTGATACTAGAAATTCTAGAGGAGAAAGAATTACTTACCAAGCTTTAGCTCAAAAGGAAGCTTGGAGCACCAACATCAACTCCCATGCACAAACTTTCTTCAAATTCTCATCATAAGGAAGAGAGAATTTGACAAGAAGAAGTTGAAGGAGTGTAATGAGGGAGAGCAAGAGAGGAAGAAACATATGGGAGATAGAGAGATATGTGTGGTGTATGTGAGAAGTCTTGCAAATGAGAGAACTCATAAGTGTAGAGATTCTCCACTAACCCTACTCAAATCCAAGGGTCCAAAATGAAGCTAGGAAAGAAAAGAATGAATCCAATGGCTTGGAATAAGTCTTGCCAAGTGGAAGACTTTTTACACAATTCACAAAACTCATTATTTTGCCAAACAAGGCCTTATCATCCAAGGGCTTAGAAAAAAGATGGAAATCAACAAACCATCCAATGGTTGAGAAAAAGTCTTGTCAAGTGGATGACCAAGAATAATGGATTATTCCATTTAAGTGCCAACCAAACAAGGCCTTATGATCCAAGGGCTTAAAACAAAGATGGGAGAATGAGATCAAGGGCTAGGAATGAGACAACACATGAAAGGTGGAAATGACCAAATTCATCCAAAGTTGGGGTTAATTACAAGAGTGCCATCAAGACTCTTTATTACCCTTTTACCCCTTGTCATCCTCCCTAATTACTAAAATGCCATTCTTGCCCTAATTTCTACATTTTCCACTAATTGTTCTAAATGTGAAATTACTCCTTTACCCCTCGGTCATTTCTTTCCCGAAATCGTTCTCAATAATTTTCATTAATTTAAAAATGAAAATAAAACAT
This sequence comes from Cornus suecica, assembly GCA_963922005.1. Lineage (NCBI taxonomy): Eukaryota > Viridiplantae > Streptophyta > Magnoliopsida > Cornales > Cornaceae > Cornus > Cornus suecica. Next base: position 48,165,260 of record OY998245.1, on the reverse strand, counting down.
GCTACGTACAATTTTTATAACACGTACAACATGTAAGGCATGCTAAAACAATTAAACACATTAAGCACATAAGCACATAATTGTTTAAATAAAAATTTTAAATTAACCCGTAAAAATACCGGACGTTACAAGGGTGTTCAAAAATAAGTCTAACTCTTTTCGAATATGGAACACACTATAATCAAAGATCAATTTCTCAATAAGCAAGTGGATGATTCAATTTAAACTTTTATAATAATTAATTTCAAGACAAATTAACATACAAGATATTCAAGCAAATATAGCATGCAAATACTTATGTAAAGAGAAAGAGATAGAGAGATTGACACCGTGATTTTTTCGAGGTTCGGTAACTCCTACTCCTCGGCTCAAGAACCCCTTCTTGAGACTTTTCCCGATCCTTTCACTATGGCCCTTCCTTCACAGGTGGAATGGCAAACCTTTACAACACAAGCCTCTCGAGCTTGTCTCTCAATCAAGAGAACAATCCTCTCTTGAACAATCGGTGTACTTCACTTGTCCGAGATTACAAATTCGTATGTAATCAATAAAATCACTCAAGAACAAAAACACTCAAAACCCAAAGGTTTTTATGGAAGATAAATCAATATAAGCTCAAGTGTTTTTGGTGATTTTGCAATAGCTCTAGAAATGTATTCTCAAAGGATATAATCAATGAATGATATTTGGAGAATAAGAAGAGATTCTAGAGGTTATGATTTTCAAAGAAACTTGAAGAAAATCAGATTTTCAAAGCTTGGTTTCAATGGCTTTTGTAGAGAAACTTTCTGCAGAATTTTGAGAGCTTTTCTTTCTTTTCTTTCTCTTTTGTTTTTCAATCTCTTGGTCTACAATGAACACATATCATTCTATATATATCAATACATTAGGGTTTTGTAGAATGAATATTGTAATTGAAAGACAAGAGCCGTTTGAATACCATTAAACACGATCCACAAAACATGGGAATTGTTTTCTGAAAATCTGCAGATTTTAAGCAATCTTCTAGTCGACTACTTCTTCATTGTAGTCGACTACAATGGTCCATCTAGTCGACTAGATTGAGTTCTAGTCGACTACTTTGGACCATCTAGTCGACTAGAATGAGTTCTAGTCGACTACAATGAGTAGTCTAGTCGACTCTTTTGATGTGGATGAAAAACCAATAGCTACTGGTTGAAATAGTCGACTACTAGAAAATACACAGGTGATTCTAGTCGACTATAACAAGAAAAACATTTAATAAAAATATTTTTCTTTCCGTTTAAGTTTGGTAAAGCGTTTTTCATTTCATTTGAGTTCGGTTCATTTTATACTTGAGCTTATATGATAAAATCGACACATAAAATTACCTTGTTACAATGATCGCTCCCCGACCTATCTACCCCGAGTCTTGAGTCTTCGACTTTCGCTTTTGCCGTTTAATTGATTTTCCTTTTTCGCTTCAATTTCTTTCACAGCTTTTCGCTTTAAATCAAACTTTCTTTCCGAGCTTGTTTTTCGAGTAGTTTCCTTTTCGAGTTTGATTTCTGAGTTGTTCACCTGTCTTTTGCTGAAAATGTAAACTCGATAATTCATTAGTATCAAACACTCTTCAATGGTTTGTTATCATCAATTTTGGAATTGTTTGCCGAAAGTAAATTTCAAAGCCAACATTGATGTTTTGGTTGTGATAGATGAGGTTATGAATAAACCGAGTTTATTGTGTATTGATGGTCAATGGATTTTGTTAGAAACCTAAGTGATGTGGTTTTGAATGTGAAATTAAGGTTTGAAGGAATCAGAAGAGGTTCTTGATTTGAAACTAGTTGGTTCCATGACAATGACCCCTAGGTTCCCTTTAGCGATCTTAAGAAATGGAATGTCATCGGAGTTGTGGTCATTCTCGGTTAAGTCGTTATAGGGTTTATAAGTTTGAATGTGGAGCAAAGTGTGGTTGGTTAGAGTTAGTGCCTTGTGTATAGTCACTTGCCCTTTCATTCGAGTTGCTTTTGAACTCCGGTTCTTCATTCATTTTCTCCATTTGAGCGTCTACAAATACGCTTTGATTTTTCCGTTGGTTTCGGTTTGTTTCCCCGAAAATAGATTTTTCATAAGACTTGTATTTGAGTCTATTCAGTCTATAAGTAAAAAAACCCAATTTTGCCTACCTCACGATACCGACAAAAACTTTGATTTTTGAAATAGTTTTAAATTCATGAAATAAAATATTTTGACATTTGAAAGTCGGCGGTGTACAAAACAGATACCGGGGGCAAGGCGTTTAGTTTTACGGATTTTCAAGAAAATATTTTCGATAAAACTAAACCGAGATTAAATGATATTTTCTCATTTCTAAAGTTTCCTAAATGAGTTGGAGCCCTTATTGCAAGTTTGCTAAGGGTTTAGAGCTATTTGGGGGTCATTTTTGAGGTTTCCTAAACTAGGCAGTCGATTGGCCATTCTAGGCAGTCGATTGGGTCAACCAAGCTATTTTCCGTAAAGATTTTATAACTTTCTGTCTCACCTAGTTGACTGGGTCATTGAGCCATTCGATTGGGTCATCAGTCAGTCGACTGGGTGAACTAGCCAGTCGACTAGGTTAGTTTTGGGTGGATTTTTCCTAATTTTTGAAAATTCATTTCTCTCACCTCGTAACTCGGATTAAGGTCTTGTTTATTCCTATCTCTTGTGCTAGGTACAAAATTTGTATATCAAATTTGAAATATTTATTTACACTTGAAATGACTGTTTTACCCTTGTTGAAAGAGGGGTACTTCAGCTTTCCGTTTTTATCGGCGTTGTTCGATATCGTTTTCAAAAATGCATATCTCTTGCCTCGTGGCTTTGATTTAGGTCCCTTTTGTTTTTAGGGCCTGTAATATTTCCAAATATATGATATAAAATTTTAAATCATTTATTTGCACTTGAAATGACTATTTTTACCCTTGGTGAAAGATGGGTACTTAAACTTTTTGGTTAGGTCGGCGTTGTCCGATGCCCTTTTCAAAAATTCATATCTGTCGCGTCAGGACTTTGAATTCGGTTCCGTTTGTTTCTATGGTTTGACCTATGTCTAAATAGGTGGGGTAACCTTTGAAAGTACATCTTTTCCGCCGAAATGACCATTTTATCCTTTGGCGAACATGTGACCTTTGAGTGGTCGGTGTGATGGATTATTCAATCCTTTTCACTTCTTTTTGTTATTCGGAAACCTTTGTGACTTCCCTTAGAGTGAAGTGACTGTTTTACTGCTGTGTTGGGTTTACGGTTGTCGTTAATGACATGTGAGGTGATTGATAGTAGGAATTGATACTGATTTGAGGTTTTGGAGATCGGTATTGTCGTGGCCTAGGAAGTGGAGTGTTATCCTTCCTGGAGTGTTGCTCCCATGTTTTGGTGATAGATATTGTGTTGACTGTTAGTGTGGGACTAGCGGGTACTAGTTGTAATGATCTATGTAGTGGTCTATACTACGTGACTTGTATTGTTGTATATCTATATATGCACATATATATATAGGTGTGCATTATTATATGTTTTTGTGTTATGGTTTCACTATGTGCTAATTGCCCTATTTGTTGATGCATGGTAGGGGCTAGGGGGATGTATTTCCGGGCTCTCATATTGGTGTGATTGCCATGTGGGACATTTGACTGATCTAGGGTAGATGCATGTACACGGGTTGGTTCGCACTTGACTTGGACAATCGTAGGATGTGACAACTACAATTCCTTTCTCCTACGGGGCTTCGATGAGCTCACCTCGGTGTACTATTGCCTGGCATCCCAAAAGCTAGTTTGTAGGAAAGGTTTCGGCTACGGATTGCTTGGGGTGCAGTGATACTTTATTTTATTCCTAGTTACAGGATGGCTCGTGGCACGGATGCTGTTACGGGATTTGGGACGTTTGTACATAGAGTTGTTCCCTTTTGTTTTCCTTTACTTGTCCCTAGTATTGGGACTGTTGTTGTATCTCTTGGGAGTCAGTTTGTTGGCATATCCCTTCCTTGTATTCGGTATCAGTGCATCGTTGTATAGATGTATTATTTTGGCACCTCAATATGCCTTGTGTATTATTTGGTTTATCTTCCGCTTGGTTTTGTATGAAATTATTGTTATTAATAATATTCCATTCATTTTATTGGTATTGATATTCTTAGTTTGTCGCTCATTTTATGGATCACAACCCCGGATTCCTCGGATGTCCCAGTACAGGAGTCTTTGGAAATTTGGGCCGTGACACATAAGCATAATAAGATAAGTAAATATGAGAATAGAGTAAAATATGACAACCCTTTGTACTCTTAGCCTAGCTCAACATGCTAAGAATTTTTTATTTATTATTTTTAACATTTTTGTCATAATGATGCATGCATGAATAATCCTAATAGTAGTAAAACATGATGCATGCATAATAAAAATAAAAAAATAAAAAATACATAAAAAAGTGCATGATAATGTATCAATTCTAGGATAAAAGATAATGCAAGATATTCCTAAAATGATGCATATGAAGCCATCTATTATAATGAGAACATACCACTAGATTTTCTATGATGCACATGCTTTTGAAAATCTAATGGTTTTGTAGATGTCTGTTGACTGAGAATCTGCGGATATATACTCATGATCATTCTTAGAACTAGAGTCACGCGCTCTACATGTAGTATGAGCAACCAAATAATGTAGTTCATCTTTCCTAACCCACACTTGTTTAATTTTCGGTGCTCTATTTGCTACCCTAGACAATCTCTTCACTTAACACCAGAATTTGATTTTCAACATTAGGTCATTTTTGAGTTCTATGCTTCCACTCTGATTTCAATGTTTCTCCTCTTAACTTTGAACACACGTGGCGGATGTGACCTCACTCCACAGTGATGACATACTGGGAAATACCATTGAAAACCATTGTTTGAACCCTTAGGGTGTGTTTGGTAACGGTGCGGTGCGGTGTTAGTTTTTTGTTTTGGTTTGGGTTGGGTTGGATTTGGTTTGATGTGATTTGGTAACTTGGGATGGTTTCACATTTTATTTATAAATATTAAAATTTTGTAATATTAAAATATATTAATATACTAATATATTAATATATTAATATTAAAATTTATAATATTAAAATATATTACTATTAAAATTTATAATATTAAAGTATATTAATATTATAATATTAAAATATATTAATATTATAATATTAATATTAATATATTTTAATATATTAATATTAAAATTTATAATATTAGGTATATTAATAATATAGTATTAAAATATATTAATATTAATATTAATATATTAATATTAGAAAATTTAATATTAGAAAAATGAGATTTGGTTTGGTGTGGGTGAGATGGTGCAACATGGGGTGCTACAGTGCCAAATGGGGTGCTACATGGTTTGCTACAGTGCCGAATGATTTGCTACAGTTGTACCAACACCAATCTTACCAAACATGGGTTGGTACAATTTTTTCACACCAAACAAAAAAAATGGCACCAACCCATGTTACCAAACACCACCTTATGGAATCTAGAGGTAACAGGAGTACTCTTAACCGTTTTTCTGACATAAGATTGAACATTAAGATTCCTATCAGACTTACATTGAGAAGAACTAGATACTACTTGGGAGCCCCTTCCAAAGCTTGTTTTGGAAACGATGTTTGAATTATTTATTGTTCCTTTGAACCCCAACCCCTTTGTATTTCCTACAGATTTTCCCATACTCAACATATGATTAAGCTTAAGAGTTCGACTAGACCATTTATGGATAGTTGAGTTAGCATCGTTGAATTCCTTTTCCAAACCCTCAATCCTTGTAAATTTCTCACTCAATTCCAATCTTAGAGTACTTAATTCCTTATTGAGATCATCTACACTCTTCAATGGTTGATTCCTTTCTTGTTCAGACTTAGATAATTTCTCAGACAATTGAGCTTTTTGGATTTGAGAACTATTGGTTAACTCATCTCTTAGGGACTGTCTCTCATTGTCAACACTATTAAATTGAACTATATATTTTGAGAAGACTTTGCTAAGATGTGTGCACTTTTCATAAAGTTTGTTGTACGCATCTTCATACAAATCCCCACGATCTTCATTATCCTCAGAATTTTCATCCCCAGACATTGTCCTTCTTCTAGCAACTTCTTTAATCTTGCTTTGTGCTGCCAATGTAATAAAATCCTCATATCCATCAGTCATGTCAGACTCAGCAGAGTTACTTGCTGTTCCATCATCCCAAGTGATAACTATCCTTTTTTTCCTTTTCACCTTATTAGTGCACTCCGCAACAATATGACCATATCATTTGTCACGTCCCGTTCTTCCTGAGACTCCCATCCGGAGAATCAGCAAATCCCGACAAATGACATCACTGAAAACGACCACTAGAATCAACAACAACAATGAAATACATGGAATAATGACGAAAAATACGTATTCCATACATAGGCTGAATGATAGAAACACAACAGCGAAATCTAATGAAAATCTGGTAGAGTTTCGTTTAGAAAATGGAAGGTTTGGAAAACACAAAACAACACAAGAGAATAACCTGCCCATAACATATTCAATTATGAAATGGCATGCAACCCAACATTTCAGAAACCTATTAGGGTCGAGGTAGTGGAAAGAAAAACCACCGCTACCTCTACACAACCCCTCTAGAACCTACAGAGCTACAATGCTCGAATAAAATTACAAGGAAACCCACATGGCAGTGCCAAAAAGATACAATGGCACCCTGAAATAATAAATACACGAAATAAAATATACAACGAAAGGGGATATGCCAACAGGCTGACTCCCAAACTACAACACTAGCCTCCGAATAACAAAGGGAGAAGAAAAAAATATAAAGAATATCTACAGATAAAAGGAACGAATCTAAACAAAAACATCCCAATTCACCCGTACCGTCGCCGCTGTCCATGCCGTGCTGCATCCACCTGCAATCCGAGACTCCAAAATAACCTCAAACATACTCAAGAAATACAAAAAAACACAGAGCAACAAAAATATCACCACTTTATATATATACAGGTCAAATCAACATATGTATAAACATGGATACACATAAAACCCCATAGATAACTAATCATAACAATATAGGCTTATACACAAAGAGTTTAAGACGTACTCTCATATAAAGATACTACAATAACTAACTATCCAGCACACCGTGCACTGAGCATGCCGCTCAAGGTTCCTAGGAGGTAACTAGGTCACTCCTTAGGACTGCCGGGAGGGAATAACCATAATCAAGCCCACAACTAAAACATAACTCCTACACAACACAGCTACCAAATCGTTCCTAGAGAGTCTCACTCTCACAACTTCTAACCTCAATCTTGTCCTTTTTATCCATAATAGCCAGTAAAATAATCTATTCACTCAAAGGATCATTTATCTAAGGCCTTCTATAATAAAGATGGCTTATGAAACTAACTAGTGGTCACATGGTATACACACATTGCTACTATCTAATCCTCAAAAGTAACACAAGTGGAAAAGCTCTATCATTAAATCAGATTCAACAGTCACAAGTCAATATCCAATTCATACTGCCTACTGAGGCACAAGAAAGGGGTACTAGAGTCATATAGTCCGAAACGGATGTTGAGACCCTTGGGTTTTTAAAGAAAAATGCTAAACCTCGAAGGATTCTACCAGTTTTTAAGAGATAGTTTTAGAACCTGATAAGTGCTCAATATTGGTCATTTTTCCCCCTATCTTGTGTTTGTTATGTCTTTACATTCCATTACTTGGTATTTTTATCTCATTTGTGTGTGTAAGCATGTTTCAGAAGCTTAATGAAGAAACAGAGCTAATCTCGGTGAATTACTTGAGTTCGAGTTCATTTCTATCTCAAGAAAGGAATCAAGAGGTGCACCAGAACAAAGAAGAGCTACCTGAGGGCAAAATGGTCATTTCCCGACATCATTACCTCACCGGAAGGGCAGAAAAATCATTTTCAGACATTAGTACTTCACCGAAAAACATCGGGAGTCAAAGGCGACCAGTCTAGCTCAAATATGAAAATATGAGTTTTTACACAAAAATGCATTATATCCTACGTGGTCAGAGAGGAAAAGGGGCGTAGATGAGGCAAATTAGACCCAACCTACGCTCCTAACCTACGTTGTGGTTTTGGACCCTACGCCTAAGTGTAGGTCAGGAGTGTAGCCCTACACCCTATACATACGCCCAAGCATAGGCCAGGATTGTAGGTCCTACGATATCCTGAAGTTGTTTCGGAATTGTTTCAGAATTTTCCAGTTTTGTCCCTACTTCGATATTTCAAGTGATCGGTGATTCCAGACCTATACATAAAGGCTTATACACATATTTACATATGATTTTATGAGATTATTCATGTATTATGAAGTTACAAAAAATGGCACATATTAGGATTTCCCACACTTGTCTATAAATACGATAAGATTAGGGTTTCTAAAAGAGTTAGCTTTTAAGGTCTGTTTTTGGGGTTGTTTTTAGTTATGATTTGTTGGTACACTTTCATTCATAGAGTTTTATTCCATTGAAGAGGACCACCATTAAAGATCTAGAGATCCGGAGAAGAAGGCCATGGAGATCGTTTCTACACCGACAATGCAGATTCTCTCAGCCTCAACTAACTCGGTATCTAGGGTTTTCTCACAAAACCCTAGCCAAGTAATGTAGTTTTGATTTCAATTGTAGAGAGGGGAAACTGTGACTATATTCTGATGATTGTGTTGGATAAGAGACCGTTTTTACTCATGATACAAGTTTATATATTTGAATTGATTCTTGTCTTAGACTTTTAGAATATATTTATCTTACACAATCATAATTATTCATTATGGACTGGAACTCGGATGCTTAATCTGTGATTTTCTACACAATGGTGGTCATAAAACTCGAAACCCTAGGTTGACACAGGTTATGCCCAGACAAATTGATATGGACATGCTTTAGTTTAATTTACTGCTTTAATTTAATTTTTGTTAGTAGTTGGCATGCACTAATCAGTTTAGTCTTGAGATGAGTTGTCGCGATCTGGTTGAGAGTAATCCTTTTTGGGGTCAAACTGTTGGCGCGGTGCGACCTGTTTCATAGTCAATGGATTGCCCTCATGCAATTGAAATAAAATTTGGACTCTATTATGCGGTTAGTGGTGCAGTGAGGAAACCCTAGTTTTCTCTCCCTCTGAATCACAAACCAATTTACTTTGCTTTTTAGATTAATTCAGTTAATATTAGATAATTCATAAAATCAAACTCTTTTCGGAAAACTATAATTAAACGTTTTAAAACTATTGAGGTGAACAATCCTCGTCTCTATGGGATCGATATCCCCTACTCAAAGCTAAATAATATACAATTGATCTGTGCGCTTGCAGAAGGGTAAGACATAAAGTGTCGTTAAGGTGTCGTTTTTAACCACATATTTTGCACATACCTAACGCCCACCAAGTTTTTGGCGCCGTTGCCAGGGACTTGACATTGTTAAATAGCTTTAGTAGTTTATTTGCATTGCGTTATTGTAGATGAAAGCTAAAGTTGAAATTTGTGTGTGATTTTCATGTACAATTGAAGAGCGTGAAAGGAAAAGACAAAGCTGCTGAAGTTGCGTCTGGACCCTTTTATGAGTTTCAATTTTACTTGGTTTTTTCATTTAATATTTTGCTTTGATTTTTGTTCATAGTTTACATTAGTTTAGATGTAATTTAGTTAATTTGCTTTATTTCAAAAAAAAATTAAAACATTTAGTGTATGTCCGATAGATCGACGCGTTCAAATTAAAATTCTACATTAGTTATATACGACCCAGAGATCGAAAGAACTCTAAGGCATTTACAAAAATCTATTGAAGAGCATTGTCGGACAGAAGAAGCTAAGATGGGTGACGAAAGAGTCAATCCACGGAGAGGACCAAATACCTCATTGAAGGGATTCTACGCACCGGATGCGTATGAATCGTATGCTGAATTTCCAGAAGAGGAAGGTACAAAGCATTTTGAGATCAAGACAAGTGTGATCAATATGCTCCCAAAGTTCTCTGGTCTGAAGATAGAGGATCCGTACCAGCATGTTAATGAATTCTTAGAGGTTGCATCAACCGTTATGTATGATGGTTTGACTTAAAATGATCTAAGAGTGCGTCTATTCCCATGGTCTTTAAAAGAGAAAGCAAAAAGATGGTACATTAAATTGACTCAAGCAACTAAACTTTACTGGGAAACACTTAAGTAAGAATTCTTAGAAAAATATTTTCCCATAGGAAAGACTTCAGAAGCCCAGGATCCAATTAAGCGATTCAGATAGTTGTCAGGAGAGCAATTTCATGATGCGTGGGAAAGGTACAATGAGATTTTGTATAAATGTCCCCACAATAGGTTTTCTTATCAAGATGTTCCTAGAAATTTTTACATGTGTCTATGTGAAAAACATAAGAATCTGATAGATGCCTCTACATAGGGTCAGTTTACCTTGAAACCCGCAAGAGAGCTTTTAGAGATGTTTGATAACATCAGTGAAAATTCCCTTTAGTATGAATCTGATATGAGGTCTAAAGGTGAACTAGATAGAAGATCAGAAAAACCATTTGAGGTTAATCATGATATGAAAAATCCAGTCGCTTTGATAGAGGAGATGTTAGAGCGATTTGAAAAAATTCTTACCCAAATAAGTCATTCTCCTAAAAGAGAATATTTTGAGGTTGAACCAGATTATTATCAAAATAAGTGTGAGGACGTAATAGACGTTGATGCCAATACAACATGGAATTACTCCAATAATGCCCCATTCTCCAACTCATACTCTTCAAATAATCGAAATCATACATTCCTGTCCAATAAGTCGACAAATGTTGAGAATCATCTAGAAAAAGTTCAACAAGGACTGTGGTCTAATTCTTAATCCAATTTTCAACCAAGGTAGTAATTCACCTCGCAACCAAGGTTCCAACAGAGCCAACAATCATTCCAATCTCAACCAACTATACCAGCTCTCAATTCTCAATCAAATTTCCAACCTAGATAGCCACCTAATAATTCTCGGGCTCTTCAGCCATTCAATAACAACAGGCTATCCAACCATTCCAATATTAACTCCAGCCTCAAAGAAACAAAACTCCACCACCCGGCTATCAAAATAACAGGATAGAGCAGACCTTCGCGGACCTCCAAAATCAGATGGGGATATATACTCAAGCACTGGCCCAAATCAGTATGCAGTTAGGTTAAATGGAAAATCAGAGAAATACTAGAGAGTAGGTTAGTTGCCTAGTAAGCATATCATTGACCTAAATATCTAGCAAGTGCAAGAGCTTGGATCATTTACCAATGATAATCACGAGTCTGTTCAAGCAATTACGACTCTGAGAAGTGGTAGGGTAGTGGAGAGCAAAGTGGAGGAAGAGCATGAGGAGAGGCTGCGTAGAAAAAGGGAAGCTGAACAAACTTAGACAAAGGAAGCGGAAAAAACATAGCAGAAAGAGGTTGAGAGCAAAGAGGTTGAAGTTCAGATAGATAAACTGCCAGTTGATAAGTGTATCGATGAGACATTGCATGATGAGCCAGAAAGGGGGAACTACGAGGAGGCACCACCATTTCCTCAATGTCTTAGAGAACTGGCTAAGTATGGAAGGATGAAAGAATCTGATATGTTGGATACATTTCGACAAGTCAAGATTAATCAGCCGCTTTTAGACGTTACTTCACAAATCCCACCTTATGCTAAATTTTTCAAGGATCTCTATACGCAGAAGAGGAAAAGCAGAGTGAAGAATCCAAAGAAAATACTCTTGACTGAGCAAGTAAGTTCATTGCTGTTAAGCAATACTCCACCAAAGAGGAACGATCCCGGTGCTCCCACTATTTCTTGTGTTATCGGTGACAAGGAAATTGGTAGAGCCCTTATTGATCTTGGTGAGATTATTAAATTGCTTCCTTATTCAGTCTATAAACAGGTAGGGTTAGGAGAGCTCAGTCCTACATAGGTTGTACTGTAGTTTGCCAATAGATCTGTCAAGGAGGCGAAAGGAATTTTGGAAGACGTCATAGTTTAATTGGGCAAGTCTTACTTTCCAGTTGATTTTGTAATCCTGGAGACGGAACCTGGCCATGGCAAATGCGTGCATAAATTGTCAAACCGGAGCCATGGATCTGACCTTTAGGAACATGAAAGTCTGGATGAATATGTTTGAGGGAAGCCATCAATTACCTGAGTCTATGGACTGTTTCCAGATAGATGAGTGTGACGAGCTAGATGATATTATACGTGATTTTGCGACTCAAATTATAGAGAAAGACGAACTTGAAGAATTTATGGCAAATGAAGTGTCGAATGAAGAAATCGAGGATTGGGATCCGTATATGGAATGGCAGAAGAAGGAGTTGGAGAAAATTGAGACTGCGTTATACGCGCAACCTTGGAAGAAAGAGCCAGTGGAACCACTTCCAATAGTTTCAAGTACTCCTCCAGTTCCATCACTTACGACTACGCCTGTTTTAGAACTTAAAGAGTTTCCAGAAAAGTTGAAGTATGTTTTCTTGAGACCCAATGAAATTCTTCCTGTAATTATTTCATCAAAGTTGACAACAGAACAAGAATCGAGTCTGATTGAGGTCTTGTCCAAGAATAAAGAAGCAATTGGGTAGAGTGTGGTTGATTTGAAAAGGATTGATCCATCAATTTGCATGCATCGGATTTATTTGGAAGATGATGCGAAATCGTCAAGGCAGATGCAACGAAGATTGAATCCGAACATGATGGAGGTGGTAAGAAAGGAAGTAGTGAAGTTGTTGGATGCGGGAATCATCTACCCGATATTCGATAGTAAGTGGGTAAGCCTAACTCAAGTGGTTCCGAAGAAGTCAGGAATCACAGTGGTGCCCAATGAAAATGGTGAGCTAATTCCTCAATGCACGATTACGGGGTGGCGTGTGTGTATCAACTGTTAGCCACTAATTGACCTTAGAGGGGGAGGGGGTGAATAGGGTGTTCAAAAACTATTTCAACCTTTTCAGAAATTAAAGCAAACTATAGCAAATTAACAACTACTTTAAGGAATCAAGTAATTATTTCAATGATAAATTCAATTTTAGAAGATCTAGTAAATTATCACAAGATTAATATAGCATGCACAATATTCAAATAAAGAGAAAGAGATAGAGATATTGACATCGCGATTTTTTCGAGGTTCGGTAACTCTTACTCCTCGGCTCAAGAATCCCTTCTTGAGACTTTTCCCGATCCTTTCACTATGGCCCTTCTTTCACAGGTGGAATGGGAAACCTTTACAAGACAAGCTCACAAGCTCGTCTCTCAATCAATATAAAAATTCTCTCTTGAAAAATATTGGACTTCACTTGGCCAAGATCACAAAAATGGTATGTAATCAATTGTATCACTCAAGAACAAAAACATTCAAAAACCCTAAGGTTTTTATGGAAGATAAATCAAGATAAGCTCAAGTGTTTTTGGTGATGTTTCAACAACTCTAGACATGTATTCTCAAAGGATAGAATCAATGAATAATATTTAGAGAATAAGGAAAAGTATTAGAGTTTGGAGCTTCAAAGATTTTAAGCAGAAATTCAAGCTTTTTGGTTCTTACCTTCAATGGCTTTTTCAAGGAGTGTTTTGAGAAGATGAAGACTTCACATAAAACCACACTTTAGAAACACCCATCTCTTTCCATTTATATGGATGCATTAGGGTTTTGAGATTGGATCTCACTTTTAAAGAGGGGACAAGAGCCGTTTCAAAAGATTTGGAAAGTTGGCTCAAGTGATGGGCAAAAGTTTTTGTAAAGATTCAGAAAAATAATTCATGGTTGTCTTTAGTTGACTATACAATTTATTCAAACAATTCATAAATCATCGTCTTGCTTTTGTCAACTGCACAGAGGGTCTTAGTCGACTACATGGTTGTCTTTAGTCGACTACTAAGAGGACTTAGTCAACTATAGGATGTGATGAATTTTCAGTTTATCTTCGTCATGATTTAGTTGACTACATCAGAGGGTTTAGTCGACTACAAGGCATTTTAGTCGACTATATGAAGTGTTTAGTCGACTATAGCTTAAGTTGAAATGAGACCCTAACTTTCGTCATAGTTTAGTTGACTATATGATAAGTCCTAGTCGATTATAACCTCAAAGAAAATTGAGCTTATATGATTTTACCAACACATAAAATACCTTGTTACAATGATCGCATCCCGACCTATCTACCCCGAGTCCTGAGTCTTCGAATTTTGCCTTTTCGTTGATTATTTGGTCCTTTTTCGTTCTCGAGCTTCAATTTCTCTTTCGCTTTTTCACTTTTGTGTAAGCTTTTCTTTCTAAGCAAATTTTCGAGTCTTTTTCCTGTCTTTTGCTGAAAACATGTAACATGATTTTTCATTAGTTTCAAACACACTTTATTAGTTTGTTATCATCAACTTTGGTATTGTTTGCCGAAAGTAAATTTCAATGCCAATATCGACTACAGAAAACTCAACTCTAACACTAGGAAGGATCATTTTCCATTACCATTCATCGATCAAATCCTGGAAAGACTAGCTGGACAGAGTTACTACTGCTTTTTGGATGGATATTCCGGCTATAATCAAGTGGCAATTGGTCCTGCAAATCAGGAGAAAACCACTTTCATTTGTCCATATGGCATATTTGAATACAGACGGATGCCTTTTGGTTTATGTAATGCGCTAGCAACATTCCAGAGGTGTATGATGTCTATCTTCTCTGATATGGTATAAACATTTCTGGAAGTGTTCATGGATGACTTCTCAGTCTTTGGGGCAACCTTTGAAGAATGTTTGAGGCATTTAACACTAGTACTTGAAAGGTGTAAGGAGACCAATTTAATTCTTAGTTGAGAGAAGAGCCATTATATGGTTTAAGAGGGAATAGTACTTGGCCACATTATATCAAAGCAGGGGATTGAGGTCAATAAAGTAAAAGTTAAGCTAATTTCAAAATTACCTCCTCCCACATTTATGAAGCAGATACGATCTTTTCTGGGCCATGCCATGTTTTAAAGAAGGTTTATCAAAGATTTTAGCAAAATCACCAGACCATTATGCAATTTACTGGCTAAGGATGTAGTCTTTGTTTTTGATGAAAAATGTCTTCATGCCTTTGAGGAATTGCGTACTAAACTCTCATCTGCCCTAATTATCTGTCTACCGAACTGGTCTCTACCGTTTGAGCTGATGTGTGACGCTTCAGATTATGCAATTGGAGCTGTGCTAGGGTAGAGAAAAGACAAGTTGCCATATGTGATTTACTATGCCAGTAGAACTCTAAACGAAGCTTAGATGAACTACACTACTACCGAGAATGAGTTGTTGGCAGTAGTATTTGCCTTGGAAAATTCAGGTCATATTTGTTGGGAACCAAGGTGGTCGTGTACTCAGGTCATGCCGCACTAAGGCATTTACTAACCAAGAAAGATTCCAAGCCCAGACTAATTCAATGGATTCTGTTGCCACAAGAATTTGATTTGGAGATCAAAGATAAGAAGGGTACGGAGAATGTTGTAGCTGATCATTTGTCAAGAATTTTTGTTGAGTCCACAAAGGACGATAATCCTCTTAACGATGAGTTCCCAGATGAACATTTATTCAGTATGGCTGTTATGGAACAAGTATCGTGGTATGTAGATATTGTTAACTATAAAGCCACAGGTAGAATTCCTAATGGACGGTCTAAGCATGAGAAGGATTTTTCTTCAGCCAAATAAAATTTTATATTTGGGACAATCCGCGATTGTACAAATATTGCCCGGATCAGATAATTCTTAAATGTGTTCCAGAAAGTGAAGTTCAAGGGATACTGATATTCTGTCATATGCTAGAGTGTGGAGGGCATTTTGGTGCTCAGAAGATTACTCACAAAGTCCTACAAAGCTGTTTTTATTGGCCCACCATATTTAAGGATGCGTTCGAGTTTTGCAAAGCTTGTCTGAGATGTCAAAAGTTAGGATCCATATCTCGATGAGACATGATGCCACTGAATCCTATTTTGGTGGTTGAGTTGTTTGACGTCTGGGGCATTGACTTCATGGGACTGTTTCCAAAAGCCGCGATAAACAGTACATATTAGTGGGAGTTGATTACGTTTCTAAATGGGTAGAGGTTGTTCCACGTCGCATGCGAATCACATTGTGGTTGAGGAGTTTGTTAAATCCAATATATTTTCTAGATTTGGTATGTCACGAGTGTTGATCAGTGACGATGGCAGCCACTTCGACAACCAGTTTCTTCCGGCCTTGTGCAAGAAGTATGGTGTCACTCATAGAATTGGAATGCCATATCACCCTTAGATGAGTGGTCAAGTGGAGGTTTCGAACAGGAGATCAAGAACATTATTTAAAAGTCGGTGGATCCTAATTTGAAAAATTGGCCGAGAAGGTTAAATGATGCACTGTG
Source organism: Cornus suecica (assembly GCA_963922005.1). Lineage (NCBI taxonomy): Eukaryota > Viridiplantae > Streptophyta > Magnoliopsida > Cornales > Cornaceae > Cornus > Cornus suecica. The sequence goes on along the minus strand of OY998245.1, from coordinate 48,148,859 downwards.
GGCATACATGACCGCTTATAAGACACCGATTGGTATGTCACCATACAAATTGGTCTGTGGTAAAACGTGTCATCTCCCTGTGGAACTCGAGCACAGAGCATATTGGGCGATTATAAGATTGAATTTTGATATCAAAAGATCGGGTGCTCAGAGGAAACTCAAACTCGCAGAGCTTGAGGAGTTGAGGAACAACGCATATGAGAATTCTAGAATATATAAAGCCCGAACCAAAGCATTCGATGATATACATATCAGAAAGAAAAGCTTTAAGGTCGGCCAGAAAGGGTGGTTATTCAATTCAAGACTCAAATTATTTCCCAGTAAGCTCCAGTCAAGATGGGATGGGCCGTACAGAATTACTAAGGTTTACCCCCATGGAGCAGTGGAACTTGACGACCTTGACAACATAAAGCGATTTGTTGTGAATGGTCAGCATTTGAAACATTATATAGTCGACAGAGAGTGTCGTTGAGATAGTTGATTTAACAAAACCGGCATTGGAGTCGGATGAGTTTGATCCTGAGTACTGAGAGGCGGCAATGTCGAGCCAACGTCGTTAAATATTTGTAATAAGTGATAAAGAGTAGCTTTTGATCTTAGTTTGTAGTTGTACAATAGTAGTTCAATTCAGTTTTTGTAAAATTTTAAGATCGAGTCTGAAATAGTCATCATCATTCTGAGGGATATTTTTGTCCACAAAGTGCCAAATTTCGACGAATTGAAGTCAATCAAGTCAATAGGTGTGTATAGGGGAGGTTCGAGTGTTCGAGAATCGAGAACGAGGCAAAAATGGCTTAAGCAATAAATACAGCCTTGGGACCTACGCCCAAACGTAGGGTAACCTACGCCCAAGCGTAGGTCATGGGACTGTATATATACAGTCTCGCGGCTTTTCATTTCAAATTATACTTATCTCCATATCCTCTCCACCAAAACGACTTCCGTTCATTCCTAAAGCCGAATATTGATATTTTTTATCATTCCCAAGCGGCGGATCATTAGATTAGTGAGCCGTGTGTACGGATTCAAGTGAAGAACTTGAAAAGTCTCCGGATCCAATTTATGAGAATTTTCCATTTCTCATGAATCAATAATTTTTAATCCATTCTTTTGGTTTCGATTACTTAATATAACTATTCTAAACTAGAATTGACAAACGAGACCAATCGAAATCGTGTTTTAATCCGTTTTCAAAAAGTTGGGTTTCCGGCTTCAAATATGGGTTGAATATCGAATTTTTGAGATGAGATCTTGTTTAATCATCATATTAGAATACTTTAGATCTAGTTCTGAGTTTGATTCGGCGTCCGGAAAGTTTTCACTCATTTTGGTAAAAATCCGAATTTTGTAGGAATGGCTCGCGGAAAAGGAACGAGGAAGACGGCTGAGGGAACATCTACGTTGGGGACGACAGTACAGAAAGACAGATCACGATCACCGCCCCTGGAGAGTACACGGCCTGTACGCCGTAGTACTCGGGCGCCTAGACAGATCAGGGTCCAGCGACATATGCTAGCCAGTCCAGGTTCAGAGGAGTTTTACTACCGGGTGCACATGAGGATGATGTGGAGGTGCCACAGGCTGAGGATGAGATGCCTGAGGTGGAGGTGCTGAGGAAGCTGCTTTAGGATGTGATGTGCCACAGGCCCCGGCTGGGGGTGCTGTTATGATGACTCAGACTTAGTACGACTAGTTGATTGGACGTATTGAGGGATTGGAGCGTGCATTTACAGAGGAGAGGGAGGCCTGACAGCATGAGCACCATGAGATAATGGATCGGTGGGATATTATGATGCGACATATGGGAGTGACAGTTCCACTACCACAACCACCTCCGGATGATACTTTATAGTTGTAGTTTAGTGTTGTTTATTTTATTTTGTTTTTAGATTTTCTTGTTTTAGCTATCCATAGTAGAGATCAATCGTAGAGTGGAGAGTCATGATCGATCTTTTGTGACCTCTTTAACGATCATCTCTAACTGTTTATGATATTTTTGCTTTTGTATAAGAAGACAGTTTTTGACTGCTTTTATTGATATACGCCCCTTGCTATGTTTATTACATTGAGTATGTGTGATTTTATTTTCGCACTATGAGGACATGTGTGCATTTAAGTTTCGGGGTGCGTCGATTGTTAGAAAGCGTGTCATGATACTTGTTTTAAAAAAAAACAATTTTTTTTAGCCCTACCCTACGCCCAAGCTTAGGGTAATTCGTGGCTGGGCCAGAAAAAATGAAAAATTATTCCCTTTTTGGGATGTTTTTGCCTGATTTGTACATATACTTGTATTTAGACTTGTTTAAGTTATTTTAGGTATTTGTGTAGAATTTTTATAGAATTTTTAGAGTAATTCTAATCTGACAAGGAGACTGCAAATAGAAGTTGGATTAGTTATTGCTTCTCCTTTCCTAGTCAATTAAGGGTTTTAAATCATTTTTATCTTCTAATTCTACTCCATTAATCTATAAATACATCCATAGGATAGACACAGTTCATAATTCAAAATTCCCAAAGAGTGAGCATTAGATTAGGTATTCTTCTTCTATTCTTATTTTATTCTTTCTATTTTGAGGAGGGTGAGTGTGGATAATTCTAATGAAGATTATTCTGACCCTGAGGAATTTATAGAGGAGACGGAACCATATGTGGTTATGAAGAGCATGAATAATGAAGTTACGAGTCGGAAGGGAAGTCGAACCACACCAAAATCATTTTTGCAGTGTCTGCTGCAATTTGAGGAGATATTTCGTCCAGAGAGGATGAATCGAGTTTTAGTTGCACCCGGACGGAAAATCCTTAGAGAACGAGGATTGATGAGTCTAGAATAACCGGCGGTCGAAAAGGTGTATCCGGGCTTGGCCCGAAAATTCTATGAAAATATGATAGTTTCGGGACCGCCAAGATTTGAGGTGATAAGGGCTAAAGTGACTGAGTGGAGTGCTCCTGTTGTGGTTTGAAGTAGAATATTGCTGATGCATGGAATATACCAATTGGTACTCCGGTAAACTTATAAGGAATTTTGAAGGACCATCGGGTAGTATGGCCACATAAGGATGAAGATATGGTTCAGGAATTGTGTACAGTTTCAGATCCGGGGGATAAAATGTGTTATAATTGGTGGTTGAAGTCGGATCTACTTTATTTTGATTGTGTTGTTGTGACTCAACTTCGGCCTAATAATCAAACAAGTGCAAGAGATCACACTATGCTTCGAACTATGTATGCCCTAACTCATGGGTATGAAGTGTGTGTTCCAACATTGATTATGGCTGAGATATCGTATGATCGAGAAATTGTGAGTCGAGAATGGGCGAGGGCCGATAAATGTGACTATTATCTTCCATACCTATTTTTACTGTCAAAAATCATTGCTAAGCAGTTTGGTGATAGAATGAAGGAATTGGATGAGATGCGGTAGACATTCATGAAAATATATCCCGAAGAAGATTCACAGAAGTTGAAAGAGACTGCAAATTGCCGGATATGGTTGAAGAGTGCGATTCAAGTGATAAAGAGGAAGAGGCAGACTAGGATTTAGGTTTAGGTTTTTTAGGATATTTTATTTGTAGAGACGGTAGACCCTTAAGGCCACGTCTTTGTTTCTTTTATTTTTATTTTTATTATTTTAGGATTTAGGCCCTTAAGGACAAATCAGTTTTTTTTATTGTTATTATTTTTGTTATAAAAAAAATTCAATAAAAAAATAAAAGAGAATCTTTGATTCCTTGTAAACATGTGTCGATTTTTATATATTTATGATGAAATTTATTTTCCATTGCTATGATTGGGTATGTGTGTTTTGTCGATGATATCTCCACGTGATCCAATTCAAGTTTGGGGGAGAGGATTTGTGCTTTGCTTTGGAATCCATTATTGAGCTTCAAGGTTAACTGTATCTGTTCTCCTATTTTATTTTTATCCATGGGGACATGGTCTGATTTAAGTTTGGGGGTGAGGGTATAGTATTACAAGGAATAAAGATTTTCAAGAAAAAATAAAATTTGGAACAATTCTTTGTTTTTATGCATGAATGTTTGGTATTTACAGTTTGATTGAGTTTATGTTTATGAGATATGAGTAGTATGTGTTGTGATGTTCCCACTCATGAGGATAATGATTAGATTAAGTTAGTAAAGTGATGTGGTTTTACATGGATGAGTGAATGAGTGAAATTGAAATTAAGAAAGACGACTTTGACTTATAAACACAGGCACACATTCACTATGAGAAATAGGTTGATTTTTTACTATGTAGTTGAAAAATAATTTTGCCATAATAAAAGGGGAGAAGGGGAGTTGTTCTTGTTGAAATGGAGAAAATTGAATTTTTTTTGAGAAAATAAAAATGCAAAAATCAATTCTTTGATATGAGTAACCGGGCTTTGGTATCACCAATATCACTGTTCGCGTTTAAAGGGGAGAAGACCGGTGAGCATAAATCCCATGGAAGAAGCTTGGGCCCCATTGGTTGGGACTAAAGATCCTCGCCGGAAAGTCCGAAGACTTAGAATGACAAAAAGGGATGAAAGGTGGAAAGTTGAAAAGTTACGTTTTAATGAAAAATGGAAAAATTTGATCAATGAAGTAGGAGAAAAGAAACTAAAATATTGTAGTTGAATGTTCACAAAATCACGAAAGGTTGTCTGGATTTTAAGTAGAAAGTAGCAAAATCATTGACTTAAGTCGGGACCATTTATGACACGAAGCTTGATATAATTGTAGTTTTATAGTGAGTGGGAATATTTGCATTCATATTATCTTGTGTGTTGTATCATAGCTTATTGAATTGTGTGTGTGAACTCATGAATGCGTAATTACAAAAGAATTGAGGTACTATCACTGGAAACCTTCACGAGACATCACTCGTCCACTAGGGGTAACCTAGGGGTTTAAAATGCTTGTTACACGTGCTAAGTGTAATCGTTGAACCTCACGAAAGTAAGGGATTAGGTTAGAGTAAGATAGGTTAAATAGAATAAAAATCATCACAAATAGTTTTCTCTGAGTTTATTGCTAAGGGACTAGAAATATGTAAGTTTGGGGGTGTAATAGGTGCTCAATATTGGTAATTTTTTACCCCTATCTTGCGTTTGTTATGTCTTTGAATTCCATTACTTGATATTTTTATCTCGTTTATGTGTGTAAGCATGTTTCAGGACCTTAATGAAGAAATAGAGCTAATCTTGGTGAATTAACTGAGTTCGTGTTCGTTTCTATCTCAAGAAAGGAATCAAGAGGTGCGCTAGAACAAAGAAGAGCTATCGGAGGGAACAATGGTCATTTCCTGACATCATTACCTCATCGGAAGGGCAAAAATGTCATTTTCAGACATTAGTACTCTCTGAAAAGCATCGAGAGTCAAAGGCGACTAGTCTAGCTCAATATGAAAACACGAGTTTTTACACAAAAATGCATTATACCCTACGTTGTCAGAGATGAAAAGGGGCAAATTAGACCCAATCTACGCTCCTAAGCTACTCTGTGGTTTTAGACCCTACGCCCTATGCCCTATACCTACGCCCAAGCGTAGCTCAGGAGCATAGGTCCAACCTTGTGGTCACGTGATCCCTCGACATGCTGAAGTTGTTTTGGAGTTGTTTCAAAATTTTCCAATTTTGTCCCTACTTCGATATTTTAAGTGATCGGTGATTCCAGACCTATACATAGAAGCTTATACACATATGTACATCTGATTTTATGAGATTATTCATGTATTATGAAATTACAGAAAATGGCAACCATTTGAGTTTCCCTCACTTGTCTAAAAATATGAGAGGTTTAAGGCTTAGAAAAGAGTTAGTTTTAAGGTATGTTTTTTGGGTTGTTTTTAGTTCTGTTTCAAAGATACACGTTTATTCATAGAGTTCTCTTCCATTGAAGAGAACCACCATTAAATACCTAGAGATCCGGAGAAGAAGGCCATGGAGATCATTTATACACGGACAATGCAGATTCTCTCAGCCATGATCAGCTAACTCGGTATCTATGGTTTTTTCGCAAAACCCTAGCCAAGTAATGTACTTTTGATTTTATATTCAATTGCAGAGAGGGGAAACTGTGACTATACTATGATTATTGTGTTAGATGAAAGACCATTTTTATTCGTGATACAAGTTTATATATTTGAATTGATTCTTATCCTAGAAGTTTTGAATATATTTATCTTACATAATCACAATTATTCACTATGGGATGGAACTCAGATGCTTAATCTGTGAATTTCTACACAATGGTGGTCATAAAACTCGAAACCTGAGGTTGACACAGGCCATGCCCTGACAAACTAATATAGACATGCTTTAGTTTAATTTACTACTTTAATTTTACTTTTGTTAGTAGTTGGCATGCACTAATCAGTTTAGTCTTGATATGGGTTGTCGCGATCCGGTTGAGAATAATCCTTTCTGGGACCAGCAGAGATTAATCCTTTTTGGGGTCAAATTGCTGGCGCAGTGCGACCGATTCACAGTCAATGGATCGTCCTCATGTGATTGAAATATAATTTGGACTATAGTATGCTGTTAGTGGTGGAGTGAGGAAATCCTAGTTTTCTCTCCTTCTGAATAACAAACCAATTTACTTTGCTTTTTATATTAATTCAGTTAATATTAGATAATTTACAAAATCAAACTCTTTTCGGAAAACTATAATTCAGTATTTTTAAACTATTGAAGTGAACAATCCTCGTTTTGTGGGATCGATATTCCCCTACTCAAGCAAAACTATATACAATTATTATGTGCGCTTGTAGAAGGGTAAAACCTAAAGTGTCGTTAAGGTGTCGTTTTTAACCACATATTTTGCACACACCTGACGCCCACCAGAACCCAATCAAATTTGTTTGGTTCCAACGTCCCCGAACCCACCAATAGTACTAGAAGTCGCACTTTGTGTGCATAAGTCAGTATGAAGTCTCTTACCCGAGACTATGATAAAAAAAACAATTAAAATAGTGTGCCTTATGTAAGCATTAAGGGTCACAAATTCAATAATGCCCAGTATCATCATAAGATTTCAATATCGCCCTAAACTTTTAATATCACTATAAAACAAACAAAGGATCAACCCAGTCCTCAAACATCACCAGTCTGCCTTAAAACTACTGACAAACGTCCACTCGGGAGTATGACAACTCAAATCCCTATGGGTACCTCAATTTACATTCAATGGATCCTTAAAGCACATGATGGTCCAAAGTTTAACTACGGATGTGGTGCTGAATAAGATGTAGAGTTAAAAACAACCCTAGTCCAGACAAAAGGGAAAATTTTAACCTATCATACCCGGTTAGACCTCAAAACCAACAATTCTTCTATATCAACTAGAGCGATATACCGACCACTCCACAACTTCATACACCGATCAATACTCAAGGGACCTACCTGGCCGTTACTACATACGTGTCTAAGTCCAAGAAAGAGTCACAACCTTCCATTTATAGATAACACATGTCTACAAACCCATGAATTTATTCTTATCTTAGTTCTGATAAGGCTGTGACTAGCTTAACTAAAAACCCAACTTAAGCGAAAAAGTTATGCCAACAAGGCCTCTTTCTGTTTAGTTTCACTCAACAACCTGAAATATACGCCAATCATGGCTCCATTAACCCTAGTTCTTATTATTATTACACTTTTTTACTTCTCAACTTAAAATCTTTAAATCTTCGTTCACATTGAGTATATTTTCAGTATTTTCATGGGATCTAACCATAAGCTTAATTATAATCGCAACTATTGCGCCGTAGCACCTAAGGGAAAATAATATAAAATTTCAAAATAACTCAAAGTACAACATGCTCAATCTCCCTCAGTAACAACAGTATAAAATTTTAACAGTGAATTATATGGCTATAAATACTCAATGTGGATGGAAATGCTGTGTCAATGCTCGTGACAGTGCCAATACAACCCAAGTGTAACCCTATCTATATGAGGGTTAATCATGTAATTAGGAATCCCAAACCGATTACTTATGGGGGTAACAAGCCCGCACAAGGAAGGGTGGGTGTCGTCGAATAGAGTGCGAAGACCACAAGTCCGTCCGGAACGGAAAATGAGGCCTAAGCCCTCATCCCCAACTTCTTAGGATTTGAGAGATGCTAGCTCCCTGGGTACAAGAACACCCCCTAGCTAATTGTTGCGACTATCTAAATAGTCCATATGCATAAATGGTACAAAGGAGGCATGCAACTCACACCAAAAATATATATGCACACGATGCTACACGAATGCGACTATGCATTTACATGGACTCAATGCTCAATGATATAACATAAGAATGGGAGCTATCAGCATGGTCATGTTGACCAAAGTGGTGAAAACATAGGAACTGAAGTTGTGCGCAACTTCAATTGGTATTCAAGCTTGAAGACAGGAATGAGGGCACCGTGCACTGATCATTGATGGAGTTGATTGATGGTGGCAAATTCGTCAAGCTGGAGATTGTTATATTAGGGTGACTCATTTGTTAAAAGGATTGAAAGTTGTCCCACATCAAATAAAAGGCAAAACCACCTCTATATCCTTCCCTATAAATATAGGGACTCTCCTATTGTATTCTTTGTACCAAAAAGTGAGAGCCAGAACAAGCCGGCGCCAGAGAGCTAGTATAAGTCGGTGAAGCCATAATATATTGGTACCGGTGTGAGTGAAACACCTAGTGCGAGTGAAGCACAGGCAGTGCACAAGATAGAGAGAGAAAAAAATATACAGATTAGTATTTTTCTTGGTGAGAGTTAGGAATAATATACGCTTATATTATTCCGGTGATACAGGTGTGAGTATACACTATGTGTATGCGTGTGTATGATCCGCAGATCATCCCCTTGTTATCCTCTCATTAATTATAGTGAAACGGTGCTCTCCATAGACGTAGGCTAATTTGGCTGAATCACGTATATATCTTTGTGTCAATTATGTTGGTGTGTGTTTTGTGTGTGTTTTCTGATTTGCAGGTGTACACGGCTTCGAACAGAGGGTGTGGAAACCCTACCAAGTGATGTTGGGCGGGGTTAAAAACCCTAACACCAGTATGGCGACATATTATTGTTCGGACTGGTTTCAACACAATTAAATTGAGTTGATGGAATTTTTCTCCATGAAGGAATTAAAGCAATATTTTTTGTTTAATTTAATTTAATTTTTTTTATCAATTTTGAATGGAAATGTTGAGGTTGTCAAAGAATTTTTGAATTAGTGGGGGTTAACGACATGGAGATGTTACGTTATCTCTTGCAAAATATGCAAAAGGCTATTAGTGGTTATGCTCTTATGATGAACTTTTTCTCCACAAGTGTTCTGTTTTTTTTTTTTTTTAAAGAATGATCTACAAATTTATTTAGTTTTGAAAGGAGAATGATCTACAAATTGATTTTCATTATTGAAAATTTATCACCTTTCTATGGATGAGAATTATCAAGTCAATGATCGTTAAAGAGATGCAATATTCTTGACAAGTGAGTCTAAGGGGAATCATTCTAGCTTCCATATGCTTGAGTTCGTCCTTAAGAATATCATTCAAGTTGAGAGATCAAATGTGACTCAGAGAAGATTCTCAATAAATTATACATATCACAAGTGATTCTAGCTTACAACTAATGCACAAGGAAGACAACGTTGGAGCTCAACTTCAACTTTCTCAATTAATACAATATTTTGATACTTTAAATTGAATTCCCATATATCAAAGTTGTAATCTCTGCGGGAAACATTGTTCTGTGCTTGGAGGACATGAAAAGACTTGGAGTTGGATTCAAATAAATCTTCTTTGGGTTTGCCTAGGTGCTGACGTTGCCTCCTGGAGGTCTGAATAAAAGACTTGCATCATTTTAAAATTATTTTAATTCGAATTCATATTCATTTAAAGTGCAGGGAACACATGAGAAATATCCTTCTCAAGACTTTGAGAAGATGATGCGTGCATTGCTATTGCAGTTGGAAGAAAGCCATGGCCAAAGAAGAAATATCCTTTTCAAGACTTAATGAGAAAATGAGATATGGGAAGAATATACCGGATATTGCTTGATGTACCAATGAGAGCTAGCAAGACTAGCATTCACTTTACTAAAATCTGAGACTGTGATATATATAGTGAGAATGGTGAATTCAATAAATTTATTTGTGTGATCATGATGTGTGGAGTGTTATTATTTATGGCATTGAGGCCATACAATACTTTGATAACTGTGGTAGACCCATGTCATTCTTGGAGGAGAGATAGTCTTAAATACATTGGGGGATTTGGACTAAGCCTGAAATTAAACTGTACTTGGGATATTCAACTTGAGGAGTTTTTCCATGTTCAATGGGAAAAAAGCCAAGATAACAGTTGTTGATGGGAAAAATGAACCAAGATAACAGTTATTGTGAGAGAACTGTTGTCTGTCTAAAGGGGGTAAAAATAGTGGTTAAAAATAGCCTCTTATGACATCTTAGGTTTTACCTATTCGCAAGCGCACGAGTCAATTGTAGTATAAAAACGGCTTGTGATAGGGAATATCGAACCCACAGAGACTTGGTTATTCACTTCAGGAGTTCAAAAATATTGAATTATGGTTTGAAAAACTGTTTGATTTGAGTTTTGAAAATTATAACTAAATTAACTAAAACATAATTTCAAAGATAGTTGTGATTCAAGAGAGAGAAAAAATTAGGGTTTTCATCGCTCCACCACTAACCGCGTAACATAGCTTTCAATTTGTACGATTGTAAGAAGGGCGATCTATTCCCATGAATCAGAACATATCGTAAATAGTCGAATACATTCCCAAAAAGGATACCGTCAACCCGATTCGGTACAACCCATCTTCGGACAGAGTGTATCTAGTGCATGCTATTTAATTTACTATATTCTACTCCTAAAACATGAAATTAAACTAAAGCATGTCTATGATACTTCGCTGAGGCATGGCTTGTGTAAACCTAGGGTTTCAAGTGTTAAGAACCATTCTTGTAGAAAATCACAATTTATTTAGAATAATCATGATTGTGTAAGAAAATATACTCATTCAATCTAAGACAAGAATTTCTAAATAAATGTCAAGAATAAAACTGTTCACTCAGCTACAACAATCATTATGGTATAGTCTCAGTTTCCCCTTCATTACAATTGAAAACAAATATTAAAAGCTACATTACTTGACTAGGGTTTTGCTAGAAAACCTTAGATACTGGTTTAGCTGCTCATGGTTGAAGGAGATTGCCCTGCTGATGTAGAATCAACCACCATGGTTGTCTTCTCCGGATATGTCGGTCTTCTATGGCTTCTCCTCTTAAAAAGATATATAACTTCAGAGGTTGCTATGAAATTTCAACATGTGAAAAAGCTCCCTCAAACTGATGTAAAGCTTGATATTTATAAGCAAAGGCCGAGGGAAACCCTAATGGTTGCCCTTTTTTGTCATTTTACACAAAAACTCATAAAATCCCAATATTCTGATATATATATATATATGTGTGTGTGTATATTCATGTGCATTGAGGTATAAAGTCGCAGCCGCCACAAGGGAAAACAAGTCGGGGCAAATTTGGAATTTGTAGCTTTTATTTGTTCACAGGCTCCTATGCTTGAAGCTGATAGGTTCCAAATGTGTGATAATAATAGTGTTAAAAATAAGGAATTATCATGATCTAGTTTTAACCTCTCAGTCGCAAGTACGCGAGTAGTATATAGTACAGTTGGGTGGAGAGGGTATTGAACCACAAAGATCAAAGTCGTATTTCAAATAATTATAAAGTAGCAAATTGAATTATATTTATAAAATTTGTTTGATTGGTTTGTTTGATTAAACTACTAAGCATAAAATAAAATAAAGATAATTGTTTTTTATTTCACTCAAGATAAACAAGTCTAGAGTTGAATTCCAACTCTACCACTAGCCTTATAATGTATTCCTTTAATTTATATTATCGCAAGAGGGCGATACAACTTATATGAATCAGACTAGTAACACTACAAGCAGTCGCAAAAAGGATGCAATCGATCCATATTTGCTACAATCCATTTGCGATTAGTATGACTGTTGTATGCATCTATACTATAACTACTCCTAAAACATGAAATTAAAATGCACACTAACAATCATCTTGCCTAAGCATGGACTGTGTAAACTTAAGACTTTATCATGCCAAATAAGTACCATTATGTAGAAACCGTTATTAAATCACTAAGGTTCTTGCCCCGATTGATAAAACACAGTTGTTTAAGATAAATCATTAATTCAATCTCAGCTTAAGAATATAATCAATAAATAAATCTTATTTATGTTATTTGTTTGGTCTCTCACTATATAATCATCAAATTCCCCCATTTGTAATAAAAATAAATAACATACTACATTACTCGGCTAGGGTTTTGTTGGAAACCCTAGATACCGACTTGCCCCTCATGGAAATAGGAGACTCCATTGTTGATGTACCCATCATCTTCATGAATGGATGGTTGGTTCTTGAGTTCTTGAGGAAGGGAGTCTTTCTCAAAGAGAGAGACTTTTTATTGAACGATTTATTCTATAATGAAAGATATCTTCTCTTCATGAATTATACCCGTATTTATCGACAAAAGTTGGTGTAGATATGTCATGTCTTTGCTTGCACTCCAAGAGGACTTAGGGACTAAGTAATGGCGCTGAATGGATGATTCTGCCCCCTGATATACTTGTACACAAAGTTAGAATTCTGTAATATAAGTTCGAACAAATTCTAAGGCGGTGATTTCCGATCGATCGAAGGCTCCACCGATCGATCAGTGGCTCCTGATTCAGCCACTTATACTATAACGCCCCACGCTTTCCTTTCTCTTTACTGGAATTCTTTTCCAAAGTTAAGGTTTTGTGACGTCTGCTATTCACGACGTCTTGTGTAATCTTGGTACGGATAAATTTTTCGCGTTTGAGTTTTGGACTTAGCGGGATGACTTCGTGGTATTTCGTTTCCGGCTTCGTGGATTTATGTTTCGTCGGCAACTACGTGGGTTAGTCATAATGTTTTCTCATTAGTGCTTCGATGATCGTGTTCAGTGTTCAAACGTGTTACTTAGTTTATGGTAGACGTTTCGGTGTAGCACTTATGTGATTATATGTTTATTTTTATTTTTGGAACTTTTGGGAGTGAGGGGCATTCTAGGTATTCCATTTGTTTGTGGGTTGTTGAGGAAGTATGAGAGTCTTCCTATGTGTTCAGGAGTGTTTGGATGTGTCCCGGATTATTTCGGAGTTTTCCAGTGTTATCTTTGGGCCTTGGAGCCTTTTCTTGCACTTTATAGTTTTAGGGTTACCGAGTACTCGATAACTGTTCATACTGAGTACTCGGCTACTGTTCATACCGAGTACTCGAGGTACAATTCGACAGGTTTGACAGATTGCCTATATAAGTGAGTGTTGACCTAAAATATTCCAACTTTTCTCTCTTCTTTTCCAAACTCAGCCTCTTTCTCTCCCACTTGGTTTAATGCAATGTTTGCTATATTTCATCTATTTGGGCTTGGATTTTGGATACGGTTTCAACACGGAAGTTGGTCGTTGTAGTTTTGCCTTCGGTTTGAGCCGTGGATTGGTAAGAGTTTTCTCCTCTTTGTGAGTTATATTCTTAAATCCTAGTTTTGGGTGTTATGGTCAAACCATGTATTGATTCATATTTTCCTTGTCATTTGAGTCTCGTTTCATTCTAAGGAGGCTATGGTGGAGCTTTTCACCAATTGGTGTATTCGGTTTCAGTTTCAGGTGAAAGTTAGGGTTTCATAGGCCTTGTTTAGAGGTTGGCTTGTTCTTCATTTAAGGTAGAGGAAAACATCTCTAATCTCTAGTTCTTTGATTTGTGAGTGTGCAATTTCATTTCCTGACTTTATAACCCTAGATATATTTTTGCCAAGTGTAAGCTTGAAAAATATGAATTTAGGGTGTATTGGTGTTTATGTGCTATAATCCATGTTTATAACATCCTTGAAATTGGTATATGATGCATGCTAGATGGATTATGAGTTATGGACTTTTGGGATAAAAATATACTTGTATGCACATATATATATGAATTTGAGTATTGAGGTATATATGTATAAGTGTAAGTATACATATAGGATTTCGGGTGTTAGTAGTGTAGCCTTGATAGCGTAAGTAGGCTAGCTACCTTGGTTAGTGAATTGAGCTGTGGAACTTAGAGTGTTATTCTAGTTTCCACATTCTTGTGAATTTTGAGGGTTTATATTGAACATTAAACTTATGCATGAAAATTAGTTAATTTGTTGATTAAATGCTTTAATTAAGATAAAAGCATGTTAAATGAAAAATAAAGTTATCTTTGTGAATTAAAGGATAACTTGATGATTTGGAACAGTATTTGTGCATGATAATGTATCCTTGTGAGTGAAATGCTTTAATTGAGGTAAGAGCATGTTAAATAAATGGAAATGTTATCTTTGTGTATTAAAGGATAACATAATGATTTGGGATCATGAATGGTGAATGAGAAAACATACTTGTTAATTATTGCTTTAAATGAAATTTAAAAGCATGTCGAATGATGAAAAACATTCGTGTTGACATTTTGGGAATGTTGGTTATAAATATGATGTGATACATATTTATGTTGATGCATGGGTCCTTGAGGACATAGTGCACGGGTTCACCTTTGGTATTGAGAATTCAATCTGTGTTGGTCTATGTCCGTCTGTGTAATTATGCGTCAGTAGACTTGTTTGGGATCATCGTAACAACTGGCCAGGGGGTGCGTCTTGCTCCTACAAAACTAATCTTTCGAGAAACGTAGACGGTAGGGGGAGGACTTGTCCAAATCCTATGTGCACGACCGCGTTGTGTTTAATGTCTTCTTTATTAAAAGTGAAAATAGAAAAAAATCACTTGCGAAGAACGGTACGATTAAATCTACCTTCATTTATGAGAAATAAAAAATAAAGTGTTAGAGAATGATCCGTTAAACCTTGGAGTAGGGTGTGGGGTCGTGTGTGTACCATAGGTAGTGTTAAGTCACATTGTATTTGCATAGCATTTATGTGATTTCATTTGACATGTATATCATGATATTATTCAATGTGATTCAGGAACATGTTTAATGGGAATTTTGCTATATAATTCATATGTTATTAAAAGGCTCAAGTGGAATTGAATAATGTGAGAATATGATTTGCATGCTAGTTTTGAAGTATAAAATTAGACGAATAATTATACTTATTGTTATGTGCTTATATGCCTTTAGGTGGGGTTATGAGTTGGTTTAACGGCTTTCTTGTGATAAGTAAAGTCGATAGTGGATTATAGGGTCAATTGTGAAATGATACCTTAGAGAAGCGGGTGTTAGCTTTATGACCTTGTTTGGTAGTGGGGTATTGACCACTTGATTTTGTTGTACCTTTGAGGGGTGTTCGATCCTGGATAGTTTGGGATTTTAGTTGGCTATGTAGTGGTGGCCATTTGATACTTCTTTTGCATTTGAGGAATGTAGCATCAATTTTACTTCGAGGTTTGAAGTTGATTAAGTGAGATGATGATTTATCCTAGTCACTTCTGTGGTAACTGTCTCTTGATGCCGTTAATAATCTAAGAGAACTGATGTTAAGTGTCAATTAAGGTTTGAATGGATTGGATGAGGTTTTGATTGAACCTAGTTGTCCCATAGTTTGGCTACGAGGGTTTTCCTTTTCATATCTAAAGAATAGAAGTGTTCTTGAGGTGGTTTCCTTAACCACTTGGGGTGGTTGAGATGAGTTATCGTTTTGAGAGTGAATCGAGTTCACGGTTGGGAATCAAGTTGTTGGATCGTTTTCCCGATTGTTTTGAAGTGTTGTCATTTTTGGACTTCCTTATTTATTCTTCATCCTCCGTGGTTCATGTCGGATGTTAAGTCACTCCGCATGGTGTTATAGGTGTTTCGGTGGGTTTGGGTTTGGCCAGGAGTCGTCCGGTTTTGTTTCGGAGCTTTTCGGGTTCATTATTTGACTTGTTGTTCTTGGGGCCAGCGAGTACTCAGTGATGATTCTACCGAGTACTTGGTGAGTGCGTAAGTGTGCGCACTTGTGCGCGAGCCTTATTTTTTGCCCGAGAGTTTTGGGCATTTCTAAGGCTACCGAGTACTCGACTACTGTTCATACCGAGTATTCGAAGATTCCACCACCGAGTACTCGATGTACAACTTGGTGGCACCTGTTTGGGTACTTCTTGCAGCTTCTTTTCATTCTGTACCTTGTGTTTCACCACTTGTCCTACTATGCTTGAGGCATTGATTAGTGGTCTTTAGGGAGGAGTTATGTTGAGTTGAAGGATCGGCTAAGTCCATCTTTCTTGAGTGTTGGTCGCGGCGTGATGCCGAGAAACTCATTTGTATCATCATTTGATTCATAGGGTTGGAAACGGACATTGGGTTCCATGGTTCTACCACGTCATTTTTTCTTCTTCGTCCTCGGGGCGTCATACGAACCCTTGAGTTGTGGTTGTTCGGTTGACTTGAGAGTGTATTATCTCTGTATTCTGAGTTTCAGTTATGATGTGTGTGTCTTAGTGCACATATATATTGGTGGTTTCCCTCGTCACGGGTGGATGTCCCTCCATGTAGATGAGATGTTTCGGTTATTCTTTTGGTTAGCATTGGAGTTCCATCCCTTGGTTGATGTCATGGTATTGTGTGGCCATTCTTGAGGGTAGTGTTCACGTACCCTTCATGGTTGAGTAGCTATCCTTCCTTGTTCATAGTGAGGACGTTAGTGATTGAATTAATCCCCTTGTGGATGGTATCGTGAGATTGATGTTGTGGCATCAGTAGTGATATTGAGGTGAGTGTGGTTCGCCTTTGTGAAGAGATTGAGGTGTCGTATGTGTATTGTGTATATATGTATTGATGATGATTATTAGGGTACGTAAGGACTTGAGAGTTTCCTTAGGTTATGGATGTTCCTTTTTATGGGCATCGTAGTGATTTTAGTTCCTTTGGATCCTATGGTTATTGTTGTGGCCACTAGAGTGATTGGCAATGTTACGATAGGGTAATGTGTACTTGGAGTACGGTTATGTGAGTAGTGTAAACTACTAGTGTTGGATTGGTGGGTACCGGTTATAGTGTTCTCTTGTGAGATTAGAACTACGTAACTTGTACTTATTTGTTGTATCTATTTATATATATATATATATATATATATATAGGTGTGTGTTTGTCATATGATGTGATATTATGGATTCGTTATATGCTACTTGCCTTGATGATGTATGGTAGGGGACTAGATGGATTTGTTTTAGGGGTCTCGTATTGGTGTGATTGTCATATGGGACAATTGACCGGCCTAGGGTAGATGCATGTACATGGGTTGGTTCACACTGGATTTATACGGTCGGGGGATGTGACGATTAGGATTTCCTTTTCCTACGGGGCTCGATGATCTCATCCCCGTGTTGGTTGGCCCTGGTGGTTTACACCAGTTTGCAGGTGATGTTTCGGCTAGGTATCAGGTTTTCTTGCAGGATGGCTCGTGGTATGGATGTTGTTGAGGGTTTTGGGACGTTTGTACGTAGTGTTTTTTCAGTTTAGTTTTCTTTGCTTGTCCCCTGTATTGGGACCTTTGTTCTTGTATTTCTTGGGAGCTAGTCTGTTGGCGCATCCCTTCCTTGTATTTTTGTATTGTTGCGTCGTTGTAGAGATATATCCTTTTGGCGCCTCGATGAGACTTGTGTATCATTTGGTTTAGCTTCCGCTTTGTTTTGGTATGGAATTATTGTTATTAATAATATTCCATTTGTTTTATGGTTGTTTAGGATCTTAATTGGTCGCTTATTTTATGGATCACACCCCGGATACCTCGGATGTCCCGGTTCCGGAGTCTTTGGAGATTCGGGGCGTGACATGTACTCTACTTTACTGACTTCTACCTTGCTGATTTAAGTGAAAATATCTTTTAAGTGTTGCTACAAATCATACATATTTGCTAAAAATCCAGAATTAACTCATTTTTGCGTTAAGGCTCTGAAACATGCTTTAACACGCAACTCGGATAAAAATACCAAATTAAAAAAATAAAGAGATTAGCAGAAGGTTAATTAACACCCAAAATATCAAATATTTTGGTCTCATCAATCCCCCAAACTTAAGTATTGTTAGTCCCTTAGCAATATTGAATGAAAAAGGAATCATGAAGAATAACTAAATCTAAATTAATCAAACTAATCCCATCCTTTCGTGAGGGAGAACGATTACACTTAAAAATGTGTAATAAACATTTTAAACCCCTAGGAAAAATCCTAGTGGACGAGTGAAGTCTCGTGAGGGTTAAATAGACTACCCACAACTTCTTTATAAGCTTTATTTGCACATGTTCATGAATATTCTTATTCATTACTCAGGAGATGATATAATCCATAAAAATAAATGCAAACAAATAAATCCTACTTATACAAAACAATAATTATCTTAGATCAGCGTCAAGAATGGTCTTCACTAGTGGTTAAACTTAGCTAATTTCTACTTCTAGAACCAACAATCTTCCATGTTTTGTTAACTTTCTTTATAACACATTTACTCACATTTATAGTATATCTCTATATTATTTTATTTTTGGAGAGGGTTTTCCTCTCTCTTTTTGTTTTTTCCTCTCATATAAAACCTCTTTCTTTTTATTTTATCCTCTCATATAAAAGCTCTCTCATATATATATTTTTTTCCTTTCTTTTCTTGGAAAAGGCTTTCTTCTCCTATTTGCTTTTTCCACTCTATATTTTTTCAATACGCCATTCTTCACTCTTTCATATTTGAGTGTGTATTGTTTTAAGAGGAAGAATGTTTACGTATTTATATATATATTTTTTCTCAATATGTATATATATATATATATATTAGAGATAATACTTTATGTGCTCATAAATAAACTATAGAGATCATGTGCATGTGCTTATAGGTCAAGATTGTCTTTTTTTGTTTCAATTTCACCAGTTCACTCACCTATGGAGAACCACATCTTTTCACCTTTCTAATTTAATCTTTATTCAAATAAGTAGAAAATATCACATACATCTTCTTTCTAGACTATTCTCATTTTACTAACTAACTCACAAGTTTAATCAAGAATATGCTTAAATAAAGATAGATAAAAATATAGTATTTGAAATAATATAGTAAATATTTATTTTACATATAATTGTGTAAAAAACATTTTATTTTGGGATATTAGGAGTTAGTTATATATGTATTATATATATATGAAGCTATATATATTATATATATATATTATTTTTTTAAGTCAGCCGATCGATCACATATCACCCAATACTCTACATGTTTTTAACAGTAGCAAACCATTAGGTAATGTAGAATTTTCTATATATTTTTTCTTAAAAACTAAAACATTTTCATCCCCTCATATTTATGTCTATACTATCCCAATCCCCCAAACTTGAATCAAACCATGTCCTCATGGTTCTAATAAACATTAAAACATAGGGATAGAACAATATTACCACTTGTTAGAGCAAGAGTTTAGGATGTTGTTGAAACCTCCCCCAAACTTGGTGTGTGCCATAATTTGTATTCTAATCAAGACTAAAACCAAGATCATAGTATAATCATTTAAAAAGAAACAATAAATATAAGGGAATATTTTATATTTTTTATTAATGACCAAAAAAATTTAAAGATAATGTGGCCAAAGGTGGCCTATAATCCTATTTTTTTTATTAATGACTTATTTTAATTATTTTTTATTTTATAAATTAGTCAAATGATCCATATATATATATATATATATATTGAAACTATATTTTTAAAAGATAGCATGAAACCTATAAAATAATATATAGTATATTAAAATTATTTTCCCTCCCCCAAACTTTGTTAGAATAGAGTTGAAAAATAGATAAAGAATGTAGTTAGATGTAGACAAGTATTATATATATATATGAATGTACATAAATATATATAAAATTTATGGTCTAAATATAAATAAATTATTATTATATATGTATATATATATTTTTATTTTTTAAAAAAAATAAAAACCCTCTCCCAAACTTATTTAGAAAAAGGTAAAAATAAAGTAAATTATTTATGTGTAAATAAATATAAAGAATAAAACAAATATAAAAAGATATTTATGTTAACTGTTAAAATAAATATGTACAGATATATATTTATTATTGTATATATATATTATTATTATTTATTTTAAGACAAACAAAGATTTGGCATTAAAGGCTTATAATCCTATGAATTGAAATTGTAGAAATTAAATGACATACTATTCTACAAACCGAGGCTAGAAATTACTTTTCATATCCTTAGACCAAAGTTTAACATGTTTGGTACGACCACTCCGCAAAGGCCTATCCAACACCCTTCCTCTCTTCAACACTTCCACCACATGGCGGACCAAGGGTGAGAAGTAAATTAGTCCACGGTGTCCATTTTAAACATTTAGTAACGAGCAAGACATCAAGCACATAATAATCATCATATACTTTCTCTCTTTTGTCATGCTCTACATTCATCCCATGTTTGGGTAATGTTTCCAACAAATCTACTTTCAACCCTTGTGGTAATGGTCCCTTCACAAACTCATTCATCTATTTTATAACAAAGCATTCATCACTTTCTTGTTTTTCATACTGAGATGGCTCAATAAGACATTGGGAAGACGAGATTATAGGTTCATATATTATCCCAATTAGCTCTTGTGAGGGGAGAATAGGTTTCTCATACCTTTTTTGTAAAGTTTCTTCTGAATCTTCTTGTTCCTCGTCCTCAATCATAATATTTTCCTCCATTTGCTTGTTAATTTTATTTTTGCTCCTAAAAGTCGTGTCGTCCAGAATTATCTCACGTTTAGATCCATTAGTTGATATTAAGTCACTTATGTGTTGACCTTTTGGATTAGCTACCATTTGTGTATTGAATTCTAAATTGTAAAGGGTATCTAATACTTTTTTCTCGAGAGTTGATGACCGTGGAGTAGAGTTGGCAATACGTGTCAACAGGTCGACCACGTGTCAACAGGGCAGTTTGATACTAGTCGACACAAAAATTAAACATTTTAAATATGACACAATCCAACATAAAAATTAAAAAATTAAAAAATAAAAAAGAAATTGAAATTGAAATTGAAATGATTCAGTAATAGTTTATTAATATATTTCAATCCATGATCAATTAGAGATTAGGAAAAATTAGCAAATAAATATAACAATAAATATTATCGTGCCAAACGTGTCGAGTCGTGTCAAAAATTGTTAGTTGTACCTTGGAGGGGGATTGAGATTAGGATATATGAATTGAGGTGGACTCTGAGGTTGAGAACAAAATTGGAATGTTTCCTGATTTTCAAAAGTTTGTCGATTTGTATGGAAGTTCTGGTTATGATTTTTATTTCCCACAACCATTAGGTGGTATGAGGAATTGGAATGATCTCCCAAATTCAGGTTATATGAATTAGTATAAGGGTTATTGGCCAGATTAGTAAAGGTAGTATTGGATTCTTCTAGTATTACCCAAGTGTTTCGGTACACTGTTGGACAGTTGTCAGCAAAATAAGAAGAATTGGAATATTCAGGACAAACTTCTTTAGGGGAAGAGTTAGAGAAATTCATGAATTTGTCAGGCCTTTGGCCCAACTCATCAACCTTTACGTCTACGTACCATTCCCGGGACCTATTCGGATTATTAGGAGTTATCCTAGGAACTCTAGTTATTGACACATTCTGATAAGATTCTTCACTTAAATCCT
The DNA here is from genome assembly GCA_963922005.1 of Cornus suecica. NCBI lineage: Eukaryota > Viridiplantae > Streptophyta > Magnoliopsida > Cornales > Cornaceae > Cornus > Cornus suecica. The sequence goes on along the minus strand of OY998245.1, from coordinate 48,127,152 downwards.
CAAATGACTTCCAAAGTTCATCTACCGCTCTAAGAGGAAACGTTCCTCCACATGCCAACTCTACTAATCGTTTACACAAATCATTAAGTCCATCATAAGACCTAAACACCAATTCATGTTTTGGGATATTATGGTGCGAACACTTCCTTCTAATTTCATTATATTGTTCCCACATTGCATGAAATTCTTCTCCCACAATTTGTAAAAAATTGAAAATAGCATTCCGCATCACATAAGTTCTATTTATTGGGAAGAATTGACGCAAGAATTGTCGTTGAAGAGTCTTCCAATTTGTTCTGACATCTGGCTTTAAAGTCTTAAACCACGTTTTTGTCTTATCTTTCAAAGAGAAAGGGAAAATGTGTAAGTACAGTCCCTCCTTTGTTAATCCATCTATTTTTGTGGTCAAACCAATTTCTAAAAATAAATCAATATGTTGATACGGGTTTTCGCTATTGTATCGATAAAATTTTGGTAACAGGTTAATTATGTTCGGGTCAATGTATTATTGATCTTTTGTAACACCCGGTAATTCAATATCAAATGGGGAAGTCTAACTAGAAGGAGTGTAGTACTCTGTTAATGTTATTGGTTGTATTTTATGGTTAGTCATGTCTTCTATTGCTAGGTTATCTCCTATTGGATTATTATCTAATTCTTCCTAACAGTCATAAAATCATGGTTTTGAGGTCCTAAATGACGTGTTTCGGCCTAAATTCATCTGGGCTCACTGTATATTGGCCCTTTTCCACTCAAAAACCTGTCTTCTTTTACAAAAATTGGATTTTATGACAGTTTATACGACAAAATCAGACTTTCTGTTTTTTACTAGGTAAATATTGTGAATAAACTGTATGCTTTCTATTTATTTTTGTTTTCGCTCGAACAAAAATTTTTCCGATCGATCACCATTTAAACCGAACAATTGCATTATTATTTGATCGATTAGAGAACTTACCGAACGATCGCTCATACGTTATCACCCATATTTATATTATTTAATAAATTCTTTCTTCTATTTATTGGATATGTTCGGTTAATTTCAGGGTCAAGAGTTTCAGGGGGGCTATTAACTAAACGACGTGCAAACATAAACAATAGATAATATTTAAATAAAACAATTACTTGCAATAAATAAAAAATGCAACAATAATATAAATTCAAATGAATATTATTTATTTAGTTTATTATTTATTTTATTTTTAGTTTTGCTTTTTTAATTTTTTTTATTAAATTAAAAAATATATATATTTATTTATTTAGTATATAAATATACATATATGTATATATATATATATATATTTTTTGTTTATATAGTAATAAGATATATATATATATATATATATATATGTTATGCAAATCTGTATATTTTTATTTTAGGAAAAGATTAGATATTTATTATTTTCTATTATGATAATAATAAGATATATAGGTATGTAAATCTATAAATATTTTTTTCCTTTTATAAAATATTAGATTTTTATTATATATCTATATATAGATATTTTTTATAATAGTAATATATATTTATATAAGTAAACAAATATATATATATATTTTTTGGAAAGATTTTTTTTCTGATATTGTTAGATATGATTGTACAGTATCTTTTCTATTTATCTTTATTTTTGTACGAACAGAAGTATTTCCGATCGATCACAAACCACCCCAACGATCGAAATTAATCCCAATCGATTAGAGAAGTTTACGAACGCTTGGTTGACTTACCGAACGATCGTTGATACGGGCGATCGATCGAAAAAATTGAGTCCGTGAATTTTCTGGAAATTTTCAGTTTCGGTAGTAGTTGTTCCTGCAAAAAGAAAAATGAAAAAAATTAAAAACAAAAAGAAAAATTAATACAATAATTCAAAGAACATAATTATAATAATCTGAAATATCCGTTTGATCCCCGGCAATGGCTCCAAAAACTTGTGATCGGTTCCATACGTGTGAAAATAATAGTGTTAAAAATAAGGAATTAGCATGATCTAGTTTTAACCTCTCAGTCGGAAGTACGCGAGTAATATATAGTATAATTGGGTATAGAGGGTATCGAATCACAAATATCAAAGTCGTATTTCAAATAATTATAAAGTAGTAAATTGAATTATATTTATAAAAGTTGTTTGATTGGTTTGTTTGATTAAACTACTAAACATTAAATAAAATAAAGATAATTCTTTTTTGTTTTACTCAAGATAAACAAGTCTAGAGTTGAATTCCAACTCCACCACTAGCCTTATAATGTATTCCTTTAATTATATTATTGCAAGAGGACGATATAACTTATATGAATCAGACCACTAACGCTACAAGTAGTTACCGAGTCCCAAATAGGATGCAATTGGTCCGTTTTTGCGGCAATCCATCTGCAATTAGTATGACTATTGTATGCATCTATACTACAACTACTCCTAAAACATGAAATTAAAAAGTTTGCTAACAATCATCTTCTCCAAGCATGGACTGTGTAAATCTGTAAAGGTGGTAACTCGCGATAGGGTAAATCCGCAAGGATCTATTTATTTGGGAGATTGGCCCAAGGCTTTATTTATTTGGGAGATTGGCCCAAGGTTTCCTTTATTTGGGAGAATGGCCCAAATAAGGTTTGTACGCGAGAGCTTGCATTATACAAAGGGAAGTATGAGGGACTGATGAGTTTCTAGCTCGCATTTGAACTCATAACCCTAAATGTTGCTCGTGTAGGGAGTACTACTCGGAATCTAGGGGAAATGCTTGGGATATGTAAATAGTGGGTCGCGACCCTATTTATGCTGTCCTAAGCAAGAGTACCTTAGAGAGGTCGATAGTATTCAGGGACATGACCAAAGCATGCATGCAAAAGGGGTCAAGACCCAGCAAATCTATAACAACATTCTTGGCTAAGGATAAATCAGATCCGTGATGCAAATTCGTGGATCACAGGACATGGTGAATAGTATAATCCACTCATGAGATTACGCGAATCCATTTCGCGTATTCAAGGGCGCGAAATGGTACTATGCAAGACATTTATGTCCAGGATTAGTACGCAGGAACCATGTCGCGAGACAGGTGCTGACGTAGCAATACAATCCGCGATGACTACTGGTCACTCACGTCTATAAATAGAGGTACGAGAGCTTACTTCGGGGGGATCTTTAGAAACCAAAAGGAGAGAAATTTCTAGAGAGAGAAAGTATTTCGCAAACACTTGTTGCTACTATTTTCTCTTTCATTTCTCTGTAAAGCAAATCAAAAAGAAATAAAATCCTTATTGCCGTTGTTTCACTGACGAACTTTTGTAGAAACTATCTTCACATCACTTAATCAATCTGAACCCTTAAATTAAAGGCAACTCCGCTGAGGAGAAAATGTCTTCTACACAAGTAGAGCCTCGTCAGACTCACCGGAGAGGTTGTCCACCAACCCGGCACACTGAGAAAACTGACGAGGAAACAGTTGTACAGACACAAGGAGGTGAACTAGTCCCACCAGCGCGAAGATAGCGTCATCGCGTAAATGTTGCTATCAGCTCTGCTACAAACTCTTCTCAGCATCCAAGAAACGTAAAAGGCTATACTTCATTTCATGGAGGCCTCGCGCGTTTCAGTACCAAATCTTGAATCACCACGGATGGATAATCAAGCCATACCAGAATTATCAGCACATGAGCTTTTTCGGGAGGCACCACGGGCGCGATCAGAGGCACTGGAGAAAGACTCATATATCACCAAGGAGCAGCTGTAGGCTATCTTGAACGAGAAGTCTGATGCCAAGAAGGGAACACCAGCATTATGGCTTTGCCTTATCTAGAGGATTATGGAACACCAAGCTTCCATCAATTTGATGGCAAGAAGGGAAATGCAAGAGAACACATATCCAGGTTCGCGGATGCCATGGGACCCCACAGAAACAACGAGTATTTGAAACTTAGAGAATTCTCCAAGTCTCTAACAGGAACTGCATACACATGGTATAATGGTCTCGTTGCAGCTTCGGTGTCCAGCTGGACGAATATGGTGCTCAAATTCTACACCAAGTTCTTCCAGGCAGACGAGGAAGTCTCGATGATTTCACTTACAAGGCAAAGACAACGCTTTGGGGAAGAAGCAGCGATCTATGTCAGGAGATTTTGCGAGGCTACTCTGCAATGCCATGAGCCAATTTCCGAACTGCAATTGATCAAAATTTGTATAGAAGGAATGCTGCGGGAATACAGAGTGCATTTGGTCAATCACGAGTTCAAGACTTTTTCTGCACTTGTTGATAATGCCCAAAGATTGGGAAAAGTTTTGTCTCCCCTGACATGACCAAATATATGTACTAGGTGGGTGCGTATGGTAGCAGCAGCTCAAAACGAAAGGCCCAGGGGAGAGCATGCCAGGAGATATGAACCACCTCCTTTACCCTTCAGAGAAAAAGAGGCAGTTGCTTTACTGAACCAATGCATCGCAGATCATGTAATATCGTTACCACCAGTGCAAAGGGTGCCGCCAAGAGAGGAAAGGATAAAGAGCAACTACTGTCCCTATCATAGGACTGTTCAGCATTTCCTGATGGGCTGTTGGGCGTTTCGCGGATTGGTAGACCGGAAAATAGCTTCGGGAGACTTGGAAGTGGCAAAGAATATAGACCATGAGCCTTTCCCTGCACATGTGGCTGTGGTGACCGCCAGAGACAGTAATGAGGATATGACCAATACCGCCAAGTATGAATGCCCGCCAGTGCGTGAAGCCAAGAAGAATGCTAAGATAGACAGTTTCTTCAATGAACTCTCAATACAGGAACATGTGAAGCAATTCTTGAAAGAGCAAACAGTTGCCGCACGCAATCATACCATTGTGATTTCGCAGCATGAGAAAGCCTCCAGTAAGATCACATTTTCTAAAGCAGACAGACAAGTGCCTTTCCTCCACAATTGGCCTCTATATGTACCATCCACTATAAACTGTCGGGAGATGAAACGAGCTTTCTTGGATGGGTGAGCATCAGTTAATTTGATCCCACTGACCACTTTGCGAATGATCAATTTTCCTGAAAGCGAGATCGTGAATCATACTATTGTAGTTACTGATTTTAATGGAGACCAGCAGGCCACTATGGGATTCGCGACATTGGATCTCAAAATTGGGAAGATCAGGGGACCCACCAAATTTCATGTCATCAAAGGGGAACCCTCATATCAATTGTTGTTGGACAGACCGTGGCTTCATGCATATGGCGTAGTGCCGTCATCCTATCATCAACTGATGAAGGCTAATTGGGGAGAAGGGATAATGACTGTAAAGGCATCTAAGAGCCCTTTCTGCGCATCAGAGGCCCATTTTGCAGATGCAGTCTATTTTTAAGAGTACAGTGAGGAAGATTGGCCCGACGTTTTTGCTACAACGTTACCAGAATGGAATGAACTGGAAGATGAAAGTTTATCTAAATGGAAGCTCAAAGAGGTGAGCTGGTCACGGGTCAAAATGTATGATGGACGGGTAGTGTACAAATTATAACGGGATTGGGGGTCAGAAGCTTGCATAGTTGGCACTGACCCCGGGACTGATGAGGCTATACAAAGAAAACACGACACTAATCCTGAAGTACTGAAAGTAAATCCGCGACCAGAACATAGTTTGTGTGAAGTGGACATAGGCGACGACACGGATCCTTGACCTACCTTCATAAGCAGTACGCTGCCTGAAGATACTAAGAATGCTCTGGTTGAATTGCTCAAAGAGTTTCGAGATATCTTTGCTTGGGACTATAATAAAATGCCGGGACTCAATGTTGGATTGGTAAGCCACCATCTTCATGTGCATCCCGCATTAGAACCAAAGAAGCAAAAGCAACGAGTATTTCATCCCGATTTAGAGGTACAAATTATGGCAGAGGTGGAGAAACTGTTGAAAGCAGGGTTCATCAAACCAACCCAACATCCGACCTTACTCGCGAACATTGTACCTGTGAAGAAGAAGACTGGGCAAATCCGCGTATGTGTAGATTATCGCGATCTCAATAAAGCCTGCCAAAAAGATGATTTCCCTCTACCCAACATTAACACCATGGTGGATACAACCTCAGGACATGAGATTTTATCGTTAATGGATGGATTCAGCCGGTATAACCAAATTAAGATGGCGCCGGAGGATGCTGAGAAAACTACTTTTCGCACCCCAATGGGGAATTTTCATTATACGGTCATACCATTTGGACTTAAAAATGCCGGTGCTACGTATCAACGCGCCATGACAGCTATATTTCATGACTTGATGCATAAAACTGTGGAGGATTATGTGGATGACTTTGTGGTAAAGTCTAAAGCCCTGCAGGATCATGTGGGTGATTTGAGAAAGGTACTACAACGATGTCACGAGTATAATTTAAAGATGAATCCCCTCAAATGTGCCTTTGGAGTACCATAAGGAAAGTTCTTAGGGTGTGTCGTACATCGGCAGGGCATTGATATGGACCCGACAAAGGCTAAGGAAGTATTAGAAATGGCTCAACCCACAACTCGCAAAATGTTGAAAACGTTTATGGGGAATATATCTTATCTGAGGAGGTTTATTATGGCACTGACAGAGGTAACTCACCCAGTCATGCCTTTGTTGAAAGAAAAATCTGTATATAGCTGGGGAGAAGAGCAGTAAGTGGCTTTTGAGAAAATCAAAAATATTTTGGCATCACCAAAAATAATGGTAGCACCTGAGTCAGGAAAACTGTTGATAATGTATCTCACTTCCACCAATAAATCCATAGGAGCTCTGTTGGCCCAGGAACATGAAGGGGAAGAAAAGCCTCTTTACTATATTAGTCGGGTACTCAAAGGACCAGAGTCGCGATACACATCATTGGAAAAACACTGTCTCGCTTTAGTATTCGCAGCCCAAAAATTCAGACATTATTTACTGGCACATCCATTATAGCTAATCACCAAAAGTGACCCCATACGGTATCTGCTCACAAAGCCCATACTCAGTGGAAGAACTGCTCGGTGGTTATTAGCACTATCTGAATATGAGATCACATGCTCTTGACCGAAAGCAGTAAAAAGTCAGGCCTTATCAGATTTGCTAGCTTTATTTCCCGGGGGAGTTGAGCCAAATGTGGAGGAGATAGGAGTGGTAAGTGTGGCACAAAATGCGGAATTCACTTTAGAGTTCGATGGTTCATCCACAGAAAAAGGAGGTGGAGCTGGTTTCGTACTGAGGAATGAAGGAACAAAAGAGGAATTAGTCATGGCCTACAAACTTGACTTTCCTTCTACCAACAACATTTGTCGAGTATGAAGGTTTGGCGCTGGGGTTGGTGATGGGTCAACGGTTGAGGGCAAGAATACTTCATGTTAAAGGAGATTCCAAACTGGTTATTAAGCAAGTAAAAGGGGAGTATGATGTCAAGGAACCTCATCTGGTGTCTTACAGAACCCTTATCCCTCAGATGATAGAAGGCTTTGAGACTGTCAGTTTTCAGCATGAGCTGCGAGAAGGTAACCGATGATCCGATGCATTTGGCACATTGGGCTCGCGACTACATTGCCAAGGATCAGAGTCATCTGTGCAAGTAGTGCGAAGAACCAACTCTGTAAGTAGTAGCAGGAGAAAATCAGAAGTGTATCAAGAACATGATTGGAGAGCACAAATAGTACAGGCTCTACTAAGAAATGATAACAATGCCTTGAGACGAGAATACCAGATCATAAAAGGCGTGTTATATTACAGAGCGGCTCGAGGAATTCTAGCCAGATGCGTGGCAATAAACGAGATAGGAGAACTGCTACAGAAATCTCATAAGAAAATATATGGTCAAGCAAATGTTAGTCTCTATCGAGTTTTGCAGCGAGAAGGTTTCTTTTGGTCAAGTATGAGAGATGATGTAGTGAAGTTACAAAGTAGCTGTCGGAACTGTAATGCATATCCATCCGCGAGGGAAGGTAATATAGCTGATATGATAGACTGGCGAGACAAATATGAGCATTATCTGAAAGAAGGGATTTTTCTTGCAAAAGATCAACCGCGGTTCAAAAGTCTCTGGATGAGCTGCCTCTATCAGATCTAGCACCGGAATGTCACGTGGATAGCAAAACCACTGACGCTGAGGTGTTGGCACTAAAAAAGCAGCATCATAGACAGGTGCAATAGCAGGCATGCGCGAAGTGGATGCATGGTCGCGAATAAACTCGGGAGGATCATAGGTAGAGGCATAAGCAGGCTTGCGAGGATCCGGTACAATGACGCGAGATGGGGATGGAAGTGACTCTGTGTGCGTCTCAGCTGGAGTGTCCGAAGGGAATACTGTCTGACCCTCAGAAATCCTCTGAGCATCATGGAGCAGCTCATTAATCATCTCTTGAGTTTGGGAGTTTATACCTAAAAAAAAAAGAGAAGGAAATGACACATGTTAAAATCATATTTTGGCATTAAGATTCAAATAGAAGGACAAAGTGATAAAAGCAAGTTACCTCCCTCAACCTCTGGGATAGGGGTGCCAAAAATGGATCTCTCAATACTAGGATGGTCTGCTAAGGTTGCAGCAACCTCGGATGCAAGATCACCATCAAGAGGTTGAAAATGTCTATCATCAAAATCTGGATCCTCTGCTGTATCATCAACGACTTTTGGGGAAACAGAGATGGAAGGCAGTTTGGGAGAGGCCTCGCGAGACACTATGGTCTCCTCAACCTCGTGATCTGAGGATATCTCGCGATCAACTTCGGGAGTTGAAGTCGCGGAAATAACACTGTCGCGAGATAAAGAGGAAGTGTCATCATCTACTTTCTCTTCAAGAGTAGGCTGAGATGACTTACTGAATAATGAGTTGATGGTGAGGTGTTCTTTGTCATATGATGAAGCTGCGATAGAATGAAGGCCACCTCCTGGAGAGGCTAGAGCAAACGGAGATAAAGTCTCGCGAGGGCCTAAACAAATGATAAATGCGAAGGAATAGAAATAAGAATCCGAAGCAAAATTAGAAATAAGTGCGAAGTATTAGAGTAAGAGTTGGACGCTTACTCTGGGAGAGAGTTGTCCTGGGTAAATCAGAAAGTATACTGGTGACTTCTGTCTCCTCTGCATCATCTCCACTCCTCATATCCTCGACCACGCGAGCAACAATAAGGTTGCATCAGCCTTCTTTTTGTTCTTTAACTTGGCCAAAGCAAGCCTGAGCCTTTCGTCTAAGGAGGCATCTTCTGAGGCAAGGTCCGAAATGCCAGGAGGTGGAATGTCAGAGGAAGATTTGTGTTTTCGCACCAAAGGGGAGAAACCTTGGAAGGCTTCCTTTTCCTCTTCGCAAGAGGAACACTGTCCAATACTACTCATCAGAAAGATCTTTTCGATGAGTAGATAAGGGAACATGGTCCAGCAAGTCAATAGAAGCACTGGTCCTACCTGTAGCTTGGGCACTGGAACACTGTAGAAGAGCAGAGGAGTTAGTAACAACATATGAAAATACATAACACATCAAAGGAAAAAATGAGTTAGAAATTTACCAGATGGCTCACGATAGGCTCCTCGCGGATAGGCTCCTCACGATTAGGTTGTCTCGTGAGAGGAATCTTCTTACGGAGAGACCGCTTGCGGTCACTGCGTGAGGTTTCTGAGGCTGTGAAGGCTGAGTATGCTGTTTTG